>CM046001.1:96917839-97253374 GCA_025175895.1 Wurfbainia villosa
AATCGTGACTGGCCGATTGCACCACTACAACGCCACCTTCTCCTTCCTCTCTCGGTCGCATGACAACAACCAAGCAAGGAGGCTTGGTGGTCTGTGACTAGATAGGAGAAGAAGAGTTTGGTTATCTTCCCTTGTTCGGAGTGAGCAAGGAAGGGAAGATACGAGATCTAGGAGGCTTCGACTCTTGGAAGATTGTCGCCCACACGACGTCCAAGAGGAGGATTAGTCATGCGATAGAAGATCAAGAGGTAAACAAGAGGTATACTTCTTATTTTGGTTTCCTTTTGTTCTATGTAATTGTTTACAATTGTATGATCATGGACCCCGATGATAAACACAAAGACTGGCGATCCGTACATCATTTATTCCGTGGTTAATCGAGGAAAAGAGTTAGGTTGCTTGAACAACAAGTTTGTTCAAGCAACCACTCAAATTGAATAGCACGATAATGAATCAGTTGCTTGGGTAATCCACCTTCATCCAGATTAATTTTTTTTCTGAGGACGTTTGATAGGATCTCCATGTACAAGCGACCGAAGCGAAGCTTCAACCTTCAGGTAGAATGGTATTCTTAGGATTATTTTGTTATTGCTTTGAGTTTTCTAATATAAATGGAAGGGGGGGGGTTGGATTTGGATTCTAACCTATGATTGCAAGGTAATTAAAACTCTAAACTAACATGCAAGTGATTAAACATTCAACAAGTAAAACAATGTAGGAAATCTAACAAACACTAGAAATGCAGAAATTGAAACAATAAACTATAAGAGGCATTTAACCAAACATCCAACGTGCACAACTAAATTAAGCTAAACAAAGTAAATCAAATGTAAGGGGCAATTAACAAACACTTGACATGTAGAAAATTAATCTAAACTAAACAAAATGATAAATGATCAAATCAACTCAAGATATGGCTGATGTGCGAACAAGTTCCTCTGCCTAAGTCCAACGGAGCTCGATCGAGTCTCTAGAAGCGACAGTGGATGTGGGATGGTACAAACTCTTGAATCCAGTATCTTTATGGATGCTTTGAGCTCTCATGGATCCGGTTGAGCTTGAAGAAGTGTCGCAGGGCAGAACTCCTCCTTGAATATGCAGGAGAAGGTGGCTGAGCAATGGGGATGGAAGACGTTGCTAGAATCCCTCAATGAAGTAGTCTTTCCTTGAATTCGAAGGGAAGAAATGGGTGGAGGAGAGGGGAAGGTGGCTGCTAAGGCTCTAGGGAAGAAGATATGGCTTCAAAGCCACACAGACGTGCCTTTTTGGCATGACTGGTTGTGTTTGCTTCTGATCTGGTTGCACACGGTCGTGTATTTTTTTCCACACAACCCTCACATTCATCCAGTATCTGGCACGACTGTGCCAAAAAGGCATGACCTTGCCATGTCTCCCTTTTGAGGTCGTAGTTTATGTTGCATAAGCTCCAAAACTCCTCAATATGTCTTTCAAATGACTTACGAAATAAAGTATACAACAAATTAGTACTAAGGACATCAAATTAGTAAACATTAAAGTGCTAAAATAATCCATATTTGTAAAACATGATAAATACATCAAATTAACCATATGAATGGATCAAAACATCGACGAATAAATATAAAATATCATGTCAAAATGTGAGTTATTAGACCCATAGTTTATCATAGAACTTAATGGATTTATTCCAAGTCGATGTGTTAAATACGAAAAAAATAAATAATAAAAATAAAATTATTAGGTTTAATTAAAAAATTCACTTATATAAAATTTCAGGATTTTTTTGGAATTTTTCAAGATTTAAATCAAATTTTATAGCAATTTAAGGGGATAAGACAGTTAGGCTTTGATAAAGCATGTTTTATTTTTCTCCTCTCCCCATTTTTCACGTGCCTTACCTCCATTCCGCCGCCTCCACCCTCTTCTCTTCCCTGTGCCCACCACTGCACACCACACTAGTCGCCACACCACCTCTCTCGCCACCCACTACTACGGCCACTTGTGGCTAGCCTTTGTCGCAAGCGAGGGCATTGCTGTTGCCTCACTTCTCTACCACCTCTCTCCTTCCTATCTCCGCCTCGAACAATGCAGTTGTTGGATCGATCAGATCGCTAGAGGGGGGGGGTGAATAGCGATAGAAATTTTTCTTTCGAATCGTTTCAAGACAAATATACGCGGAAAAACAAAATAAAAGACAATAGACACAAGGTTTTTTATTGGTTCGTAGTCAAGGCTACTATCTAAGGCCCTAGTGCTCCTTGACCACGTACGGAGGGCAATCTACTAAAAAACTCCGCCTCGTTGGAGGTAGGAGTTAGACGGATACACAAAATGAAAAAAGCTCAAGGTAGAGGGACACTTCCCCTCTCCTTGATATGATTTAAAGCTTGAAAAGAAGAACAACTTATAAACTGAATTATAATTAAAACTTTTCATTACCGACGACTTCAAAGGTTGGAGGTTGAAGCTCTAGTCGTCTCGGCTCTTCGTCAGGGATGTCGGAGAGTCGAGCGTATCGGAAGCACTTGGAAGCTTTTAATTGATGAAAAACCCTAGGACAAGCCCTCCTTTTATAGCCTTTAAGCCCCTCAACGAATGGGTCTTCAACCAATAGGAATTGGGCACAAAACCTCCTTGAAATGGGGTGATAAGCCTTGACTCCTCGAATCTGATGATTGACCATCAGTCGACTGATGGCCATCATCACCGATCGATGGCGCATCACCGATCAGTGTTGACCTTGGCGATCGTTTGACGGCAATGAGTCCTCCAAGCCGGCAATGATCGATGCTAGCTGCAGGGCAAAGTTAGCTAAAAGAAAACATTATTTCGACGACCTTCAACTGTCCGATCTCGACCTGGACCATCGATGGGATGTCTCTGGTCGGATCTACGCTTAAGATCATCCCCGTAAGGAGGATACGACCTCACTTACGCTCGCACACACGAGCTTACCTCGATACTTACGTGTTGCTTTTGCTTCCGGCCTTCCACTCGATTCCTTCGGCTCCCTCCGAAGTCACTCGAGTGTCGCCCGACCACCGCGGCTTCCTCCGGGTGTCGCTAGCCTTCAGCTCCAGCTATATCAATCTTCTGCACACTCGATTCAGCTCGTGAGATAACGATATGAGCTTAACTTTGTATCGTTTGCTATAATCAAAACCCAGGTTCGACTTAGGTGCCTACTGCACCAACAATCTCCCCCTTTTTGATTTATGGCAAACCCACATACAAAGTTAAGAAATACAAATTAAGTGCATTAAGTAAACTGAGTAAGATATATGCATGAATGTGCAGGAGTATATAAAAACTCTTTTTCAAGTGCTCCCCCTTGAGGAATCCTCCCCCTTGACTGAGGGTGAGTACTTGAGAAAGAGTTTTAACTCTCCCCCTTGATATTTGCTACTAAAAAAGAATTAAGTAACCGAAATCACTTAATATTGGCCATAGGGTTTAAAATAAGTTAAGAAATAAAAAAAAATGATTTCTTAACCTTGGCCTTTACTTTCATTTTGTTAACAAATTAACTAAGAGTTAAGTAAATTACTTTTTGTATTGTTAACGAAAACAAGTTAACTAAATGTGTTTAAGTTAAGAATTCCCTTAACTTGTTTCGTTAACTTAAAGTTAAGTAAGTAAGCCTTGGCAAAAAAAAATCCCTTAACTTTGGCCTTTTTCTCCCCCTTTTGCCATATATCGAAAAGAGTGAGGGTGTGTGGAAAAAAATAAGTTTTAATTTTAAAGTCCAAGCATGTTCCACATTATTTCGAAAATAATATACTGAAAATAATTTCATCTATAAAATGTTCGACTCATATTTGGCTTGATTGATATGAAAGATCAACCAGTCCTGGTCAGAGTCGGTTAGTATGTATGATTATACTCCGTGGTTCATAGCGATGCACTAGCTCTACATCTGGAACCAGGAGTAAGGTCCTAACATCTCACGCCCATCTACGTGGCTAAGTACACAAACACATTAGTCCTATGTGTTGTGAGATGTACTGGCTCCTTAAATCTATAGGTGCATGATATCTAAGGTATGTCCTATGCTAGTTCCATGAAATTAAAGAAATAGTAGTAAGAACATATAATTTGCAAGTACCTATTCTATTACGCACATGCCCAATTTTCGTCTTAATAGACTAAATTCGACTTCGGGTAGGGGTTTAGTAAATAGGTCTGCTAAGTTAGACTTCGATTCGACGTATTCGAGTTGTATGGCTCCGTTGGCCACATGTTCTCGAATGAAATGGTGTTTGACCTCTATATGTTTGGTCCTAGAGTGACATATTGGATTTTTTGTAAGATTAATTGAACTAATGTTATCTACGTGAAGTTTAGTATTCGTAAAGTCTAACTTAAAGTCGCGGAGAGTGTGCTTCATCCAAAGAAGCTGTGTGACACACTCACCCATCGCGATGTATTGCCGGTGGTAGATAAAGCAACACGTGTTGCTTCCACGCACTAACTCACTAGACTCAAGCCGAGAAGTTGACAACAACCACTCATACTCTTTCTATCGAGCTTACTACCGGCATAGTCCGAATTGGAGTAGCCGGTTAGTTCGAACTCGGTAGATCTAGGAAACCAAATACCGACATTAAGTGTACCCTTAAGATATCTAAGGATACGCTTAACTAGGGTTAGGTGAGACTCTTTAGCACAGGTTTGAAACTCCGCACATACTTACATCGCGAATAGAATGTGTCGACTAGCTTAAGTATAGGAGACTTCCTATTGCGCTCCTATAGTACTTTAAGTCAATGGACTTACTTTCTAGGTCTTCTCCTATGTTAACATTAATCGCCATTGGGGTGTTTATTATCTTAGCGTCTTGCATTCCAAATCTTTTAATTAAATCCTTAGTGTATTTTTGTTGATATAGGTATATACCATCCTTAGTTTGTTTAATTTGTAGACCTAAAAAGAAACTTAACTCGCCTACCAAGTTCATTTCGAACTCACTTTCCATGAGGGAAACGAACTCGTTTAGTAAGGCTGAGTTAGAGGTTCCAAAAATTATATCGTCTACATAAATTTGAGCTATGAATATTTCTTTACCTAAGGTTTTTACGAAGAGAGTTGGGTCAACTAAGCCTTGGTTAAACCCTTTTGACTTAAGATGGATTGAAAGTCTCTCGCATCAAGCTCGAGGAGCTTGTTTAAGTCCATAGAGAGCTTTCTTAAGTTTTAGAACATGGTCGGGTTTATCTAGATTTTCGAATCCGGGGAGTTGGCTAACATAAACTTCTTCTTTAATGTATCCATTTAGGAATGCCGACTTAACATCCATTTGAAATAGCTTAAATCCTCGATGTGCGGCATAAGCTAGCAACATTCGAATGGATTCGAGTCTAGCTACTAGGGCATAGGTTTCGTCGTAATCTAAGCCTTCGACTTGACTAAACCCTTTGGCGACTAACCTAGCCTTGTTTCTAACTACTTCACCTTTATCATCAAGCTTATTTCGAAACACCCACCTTGTTCCAATTATCGTTTTGTCTTTAGGTGGTGGTACTAGTTCCCACACTTCATTCCTAGTGAATTGAGCTAGCTCTTCTTGCATTGCAATAATCCAATCAGGATCAAGAAGAGCTTGTTCAATTGATTTGGGTTCTATCTTTGAAATTAAGGAAATTTGACTAAGGTTCCTATAGGATGCTCTAGTTCGAACTCCTAGATTAGGATCTCCTATCACTTGATCGATAGGGTGGTTAGTCTGAATCCTAGATTGGGTTGGGTTTGTGTCACCTAATGCTTGATCAATTGAGTGACTTGGTTGAACACTAGTTTGACTCGGATCACTTGTCACTTGGTCGGCAAGAGAAGTTGGTTGATGTGGATTAGACTCGATCTCAGGGTCGGAGACGAGTTTGGTATCAGTGGGCTCAACACTTGGGGTCATTAAGGGTTTTGTAGGTTCGGGTACTTCATCGAACACTACATTAATAGTCTCTTCGACTTTAAGGGTATCGTGGTTATATACCCTATAGGCCCTACTTGTGGTTGAGTATCCTAAGAAGATTCCGGTGGAGGTTTTGGATTCGAATTTCCCTAGGTGGTTCTTAGTGTTTAAGATATGTACTTTACATCCAAATACCCTAAAGTACTTGATGTTGGGTACTTTATTGTGATAAATCTCGTACGAGGTCTTAAGGTGCCTCTTTACCATAAGGATCCTATTCGGACATACTAACGGCCGTCGCCCAAAACCTATCGTAGGTCGATTCGTTCAACATGGTCCTAGCGGCTTCTTGTAGAGTTCGGTTTTTCCGCTCCACTAGGCCATTTTGTTGAGGGGTCCTAGGGCAAGAGAATTCATGGTGGTATCCATTTAGGTTACAGAAGTCAGTGAACCTTTGATTTTCGAATTCACCACCATGATCGCTTCAAAGTCTTTTAACCATAAGGTTTTTTTATTCTTGATTAATTTGAATAGATTGATTAATTGATCTAGGGTATCATTTTTATTTTTGATGAACCTAACCTGTAAACTTGGAGTAGTCACAATTATGACTAAGCAATATTGACTTCTATTGAGTGACTTGGCTCTATGTGAATCGAATAGATCCATATGGGAGCTCAAGTACACTTGAGGTTCTGCTCTGGTTAGTTAACTTGTGTTGTGTCCTAGGTTGTTTTCCTTGTTGACAAGCATTACAGATTTTATTAACCAAATTGTTGAGGTTGGGTAAGCCTCTGACTAAGCCACTCTGACTCATCTTGTGGACGAGTCTTGGGTGTGAGTGACCAAGTCGTCGGTGCCACAACCATGATTCCTCTTCCCGTGTCATAAGACATTTGGCTGAGGATTTGATTAAGTTAATTGTATATTTGTCCTAGTTCCTTTGAGTATTGTTTTAGCTGTTTTATTTGTTTTAATTACACATTCATTTTCTAAAAATACGACCTTATAGTTATTGTCACATAATTGGCTTACACTAAGCAAGTTATATTCAAAATTTTCTACAAGTAATACATTTTTAATAACAAAATTCGAGTTAAGCTCGATATCACCTGATCCGATGATTTTGAGCTTGCCGTTATTCCCAAAGGCTACCGATCCTTGTCGTTTGAATCGAAGCTTTGTGAATTTGAGTTGATCCCCGGTCATGTGTTGGGAGCAACCGCTGTCCAACATCCATTGATCCTACACACAAGGTGGTTGGATTGGATGTTAGATTTTTTATAATTTTTTTTTTAAAAATTGGTTGTAAGTTTTTAAACCTAGGTCATCTCACCTGTGTCTATATGATCAAGCATGTTATACTTATGTGTTTTTGTGAGATGACTTCCAATTAAGTTGATTGAGTGCATTTAGGTTCAAGTAATTTTAAGTTAGATTTGGATTTGACCCTAGGCTTGTCAAGTTTACCTTTTCAAGATCATGGCTTCCAGGTCGTGGCGAGGCACAGGGGCCTTCTTTTATCGGATCATCGACCACTTCCTTAGACAAAGCTATTTTCAAGAAAATGATGACTTGACTCACCTAAGACTATTTCCTGGTCTAACTGGTTATTTTTGAAAAGAGGCTCCCCGAGGCTCAATCTTTTCGAAGGATTTTAGTTGGTTATGTATGTGTTCTAAGTGAGTTCACAAGTTAAAAAAAACAAAACAAAACTAAGCATGCAATTTCTAAGTTAAAGCACAAACATGTTTTGTATTGGCTCCCCCTAGACCGTTGAATCGGTTCGGTCTATCCACATAGTGGATTTGGTCCTTGGGAACCCAGTACGGGTTGGATCCTAGAGTTGAAATCAAAAAGTTCTTAGGGACCCATGCTTGGACATGTTTCCTATGTTGACTTACAATCGACATATACGACCTATTAGTCATGTTTGAGTTAAACCCTAGTCCAGGCTTGTTGTACACGGCCCTTTGAGATCCAAGTAGGAGGTCAAGTCCTTTGGATCCCGAAGTGAACCTTTCCAACGTGTTCCTAAGATATTCAACTTGACTTTTCAAGAGAGAGTTCTCAACTTCGAGCTTTTCAACTCAAGTTGAGTCCTTCTCTTGAACTCGACTAGTCGAAGAGGTTAGGGAGACCTCGTGTTTGAGGAGTTTAACCTCCTCAACAAGGGTCTCGACCTTGGACTCGGACTTAGCTAATTTCCTAGACAAAAACCTAACCATATTATGTAAAGTATTAAATAAAGTTCAACTCACTTTAAGGGTATCTTTTGAACCGGATGCGTATCCGTGGCTTGACTTGAAGGTAGCTTCGTAGTCTGAGTCATCCTCAGGTTCTGACTCAAGTTCAGGTTCGGTCTCCGTGTCTGACTCAATCGATTTCGCCATGAAGACGTGGTCTTCGTCTTCTTCGGATGACGCTTCTTCCCATGTCGCGTTGAGGGCCTTCTTGTGCTTAGGTGCTTGGTGGTTGAGCTTGGGGCACTCGGACTTGATATGTCCAAACCTGTTACACTCATAACACCTAATATTAGAACTTTTAGGCTTACCTTGGTTGCGGCCGTCCCTTGGCTATCCTTCGAGCTAGGTTCATTAGTTCGGCAGTCAACTCCGGGTCAACTTCTTCTTCGGACTCGTCTTCCTCCTCGGTTGGTGGTGGCTTGCTTGCGATTTTCTTCTTCTTTGAACCTGCAAACAAGGCTATACCCCTCTCGGGTTCCGAGTTGGACTGCTCATGTAATTCGAAATCAGAAAAGAGTTCATCTAACCTAATTTTAGAAAGATCCTTGGAGACTTTGTAGGCGTCGACCATGGATGCCCACAAGGTAGTCCTTGGAAAAGAGTTTAGAACATACCTTATAAGGTCGCGGTTTTCGACCTTTTGCCCGATTGCGTGTAGGTTGTTGACTATGTCTTGGACACGGGCGTGGAGTTGCGTCGCGGACTCGTGTTCCTGCATTTTTAGGTTATATAGTTTATTGAAAAGAAGATCACGCTTACATACCTTGGCTTCATCGGTCCCTTCGTGTAGCTCCACTAGTTTTGTCCAAAGATCTTTTGCGCTTATGAAGGGGCCGACGCGATTTAGCTCCTCCTTGGATAGGCCGCATTGGAGGATTTGTGTTGCCTTGGCGTCGGCTTCGACTTGTCGTTTTGTCGCAATGGTCCATTGATCATAATCCAAGGAGTCACCCACTTCATTAGTCGGAAGTGTGAAACCCGTTTGGATTATGATCCACATCTTGATTTGAGTTTTGAGAAAGCATTCCATTCGACCCTTCCAATAACGGAAGTCATCTCCGTTGTAAAACGGAGGTCGGACGGTGCTAAAACCCTCGAGATTGGCCATTAGAACAAAAGACACAAATAGACGGAGACGAAGAAACTAGCAACGACAAAAACACAAAAACAAGTACCAAGACTCGCGTCTTGGATTAGTAGTGCGGGAGAAAAACTTAACAAAGCGAAATAAATAAAAAAAACAGAATTAAAAGAAAAATAAATCTGTAAAAAAGGCTAGATTGGTGGTTTCACCAAATCTTAGCAACCCCCGGCTCTGATACCAATTGTTGGATCGATCGGATCGCTAGAGGGGGGGGTGAATAGCGATAGAAATTTTTCTTTCGAATTCGTGTCAAGACAAATATACGCAGCGGAAAAATAAACAAAAATAAAAGACAATAGACACAAAGGTTTTACTTGGTTCGTAGCCGAAGGCTACTACTCCAAGGCCCTAGTGGTCCTTGACCACGTACGGAGGGCAATCTACTAAAAAACTCCTCCTCGTTGGAGGTAGGAGTTAGACGGATACGCAAAATGAAAAAAAGCTCAAGGTAGAGGGACACTTCCCCTCTCCTTGATATGATTTAAAGCTTGAAAAGATGAACAACTTATAAACTGAATTATAATTCAAACTTTTCGTTACCGACGACTTCAAAGGTTGGAGGTTGAAGCTCTAGTCATCGCCTCTAGTCACCGTCGTAGGGATGTCGGAGAGTCGGAGTGTATCGGAAGCACTTGGAAGCTTTTAATTGATGAAAACCCTAGGACAAGCCCTCCTTTATAGCCTTTAAGCCCTCAACGAATGGGTCTTCAACCAATAGGAATTGGGCACAAACCTCCTTGAAATGGGGTGATAAGCCTTGACTCTCGAATCTGATGATCGATTATCACGACCGATGGCCATCATCACCGATCGATGGCAAAGATCACGAAAGTGCTAACCTTTGGCAATGATCGCTTGACGCGATGAGTCCTCCAAGCCGGGCAATGATCGATGCTAGCTGCAGGGCAAAGTTAGCTCAAAGAAAACATTATTTCGATGGCCTTGGCCGTCCGATCTCGACCGGACCATCGATGGGATGTCTCTGGTCGGATCTACGCTTAAGATCATCCCCGTAAGGAGGATACGACCTCACTTACGCTCGCACACACGAGCTTACCTCGATACTTACGTGTTGCTTTTGCTTCCGGCCTTCCACTAGATTCCTTCGGCTCCCTCCGAAGTCACTCGAGTGTCGCCCGACCACCGCGGCTTCCTCCGGGTGTCGCTAGCCTTCAGCTCAAGCTATATCAATCTTCTGCACACTCGATTCAGCTCGTGAGATAATGATATGAGCTTAACTTTATATCGTTTGCTATAATCAAAACCCAGGTTCGACTTAGGTGCCTACTGCACCAACAGCAGTCGTATGCTTTGTCGGCCGCCTAGCTCCTTGTTCTCGCTATGAGTTGCAATTCCGCCTCCTCCTTTCCCTCTACCTTCGGAAGCTCCTCTTTCGCCCGACGAGGTTGAGCAGCAGCCAGTCCAACCCTTGAGAAGTCGCTGCTTCTTGCTTCTTCCTCGCGTTCTGATGTGTGTGAATAATGCATGATTTTAGGGTTTATTTAGCATTCGTTTAGTGCATATAATTGTTGGTGCAGGGGCACTAGATAATCGAACCTGTGTTTTGATTATGGCAAAGACACAAAGTTAAGTCTACATTGTTATCTCACGAGCTAAATCAAGTGTGCAGAAAAGTGTTAAAGCTGGAATTGAAGGCTAGCGACACCCGGAGGAAGCCGTAGTGGTCGGGCGACACTCGAGTGACTTCGGAGGGAGCCGAAGGAATCGAGTGGAAGGCCGGAAGCGAGAGCTACTATCGAGGTAAGCTCGTATGAGTGAGAGATTGTAAGGTCGTGTCCTCTTTACAGGGACGATCGTAGGCGACGATTCGACTAAGACTTCCTGTGGAAGGTCTAGGTCGAGATCGGACGGTTAGAAACCATCGTATTTATCATTTTTCGAGCTAACCTCTTATTGCAGGGAAGTGGCCAAGCTGGCAGTCGACTGCTGGACATGGAACAGTCGACTGATGCCCATAAGTCGACTGATGGGAGGCATCAGTCGACTGATGGCGACGATTCAGCTTTTGCGCTAGGTCAAAACGGATAACGTTTGACGCGGCCACTTCGCGATAAAATTTGGACAACTTCATGATCCATTCCGAAATAAGAGGAGACAAATTCAGAGGCCAAAGTCTATAAAAGGAGGGGAGGATTCCATCTCCAAAACATATCAAGTTTATTCATCAAGTGCTCCTACAACGCCAACGCTCCAACATCATCATAACGCCGATGCGACGTCAAGTTTCGATCTTCTTCGTCGGCAGCAGAATCAAGTAATATTTTTGATATTGTATTCTTTGTTTTTCTTCATAACGAGGTGAGGTAGGCTTGTTGCCTCATCCTCGTATATTCGGTTTTGTGATCGTTGTCTCCTACCTCCAACGAGGAGGAGACGTTATAGTGTTTTGCCCTCCGTACGCGGTCTAGGACCGATAGGGCCTTGGAGTAGCAACCGCTGGGTTGTGAACCAAGTAAAATAAACGTGTTCATTTATTTTCCGCTGTGCTTACTTTGCGTATCGAATGAACGAAAAAGAAAAGATTTACGATCGCTATTCACCCCCCCCTCTAGCGACGCTTCTCGATCCAACAATAATTAGCATATTTAGAGTAAAACATAACATTTGCATTCATTCTATCTTTTTAGTTCAGATGACTACGGTTTCATATTTTTCTTCTCAAGAGGGCATAAAATCAAGATAAAAGAGGCATAATCACATTATAAAGGGATGCTAATAGTTGAAAAATTTATTTTTCATATTTATTGCTTTTGATTTATATGCTTGTTGTGCTTGCATAGTTAAAATTCCTCAATTTTAAATTACTAAGTGGGAGAGGGATATTTTTTAAATTCCCGCAGCCTCCATTACAATTTGAAATGTAATGCGAACAAACTTGCGCATTGACTCTGAGTGCCTTCCTCCACATCGGATGAGTTTGTTTTGCGGATCACTAGGACAAATATGATTATAGGAAATTATTTAGGAGCGTGTGTACTTCTACCCAAGGCACATAATCCGAGATAATTGCCTTAGTATTGGAGTAATGGTGATCATTTAGATGCAAATAAAAGTATCATCTCCATCGGAGTCACTGCTTTTATTTGTAGGCCTGAAGAGGAACCAACTATTAATTTTATTTGTCAAAAAGTAAGGTTGACAGGATAATAAAATTAATGGGTAAAACCTCCTCTTACAAATGTAGAATTCGTATACGTCCACACTATCGTGGCATACGATATTCTCGGTGTTTTGAGGTGTTGGTTGATTTTAAAATTTTATTGTTTGAGGAATCAATAATTTTTTGAAATCTAATGTTTTGATCTATGTGATTCTTAGGTTTTTCAAAATGACTTTCAACCCACTTGCTATGATTCTAAAGGAAAACAAACTTACTGGACCTAACTATGTTGATTGGAAAAGAAATCTGGACATTATCTTAACTGCTGAGGAGTATAAATATGTACTCTTCGAAGAGTGTCCTCCTAAGCCTACGGATGATTCTGGTGAAAAGGAGGAGAGTTATAAGAAGTGAGTTAAGGCTGATGAGATGGCGCGGTGTTACATTTTGGCTTCTATGTCAAATGTATTGCAACATCAGCATCAGGCCATGACTACTGCCTATGACATGATGCTCAATATCAAGGAACTTTTCAGACACCGAGTAATCGGGTCGCTAGGCAAGAAGCTATGAGAAACTTGATGTTCAGTTACGTATTGCTAAAATCTGGTTTTTGATAACAATGACTATAAACTCAGTGGTCTTTGAATGATAAACCATCTTTGAGTGAAGTCCATGGATTAGATCATGAGAAACTCATAATCATTCTTAAATTACTATTTCTTTTGCAGAATAAACATGTAAAGGGTTATATTCATTGAATAAATTAAAATCATAAACCATAGTTCTCTATTTTGGTTGCCCGAGTTTCTACTTCTATGGCCAGAAGAAGAAGAAATAAGGCCCAACAAAGGTGGTGGGAGGATCTCAGGGAGGAGTGAAGAAGCCGAAAGGCAAGTGCTTCACTTGCAAGTAGACTGGACATTGGAAGGCGGACTATCCCAACCAAAAACAGAACAAAGGTATATCTTTTGGTCTAGTCGTTGAAACATATTTAGCAGTGTTATCTACTGACACTTGGTGTGTAGATACGAGAGCCACTGATCATGTCTGCAACTCTTTGCAGGGGTTCCAGGAAACCAGACGACTAGTTGAGGGGGAGATTACCGTCTACATGGGCAATGCTACGAAGGTGACGGCTATTGCAGTGGGAGATGTTTATTTATCTTTTGATAGGAATAAAACTTTGGTTCTGAGAAATTGCCTTTATGTATCTTCATTTAGAAAGAATTTAATTTCAGTTTCTAAATTATTTTTGGATGGATATTTTATTTCTTTTAATGACAGAGTTGTTATAAAAAGGATTAGAGAGATTATCTGTTCTGGTGCATTGGTAGAAAATTTATACACTCTTGAACCGAAAGCTCCCACGATGCAAATAGAAATAAATAACTCATCTTCTAAATCTAATAAGAGAAAAGAACCTTCGAAAATGAACCAAACGTATTTTTGGCATATAAGATTAGGTTATATTAACCTGAGTAGAATTCAAAGATTGATAGCTGATGGACCTTTGGGTTCATTAGTGATGGAGGATTTCCCAACCTGCGAATCTTGCTTGGAAGGTAAAATGATCAAGAGGCCTTTTAAGGCCAAGGGGTATAAAGCCAAAGATATGTTGGAATTGGTTCATTCTGATTTGTGTGGTCCTATATCTATCCAGGCTAGAGGTGGTTTTGAATATTTCGTCTCTTTTATAGATGATTATTCAAGATATGGATATATTTACTTGATGCATCACAAGTCTGAATGCTTTGACAGGTTCAAAGAATTCAAGGCTGATGTGGAGAAATGTCAAGGTAAAAGTATCAAGACACTACGATCTGATCGTGGTGGTGAGTGCCTCTTGGGAGAATTTAGGAGTTACTTATCAAAGGTTGGGATTCAATCCCAACTGTCTGCACCTAGTACACCCTAGCAGAATGGTGTGGCGGAGCGAAAGAATAGGACTCTTATAGAGATGGTTAGATCAATGATGAGTTATTTTGAATTGTTGGGTTTCCAGCACCGCGGCGTGTGTGTGTTCGATCATGTTTCGTAAACATGAACACAGCGGAAGCAATTAAAATAATAAATCTATATTTATTACAACACACACAACACACGCATGCATATTACAACAAGTGTAGACATAACCGTAAATTAAAATTTGCAATAAAAGAAATTTATCTACGTTATACCTTTCGTATGACGTGTAGCGGGAACGACATCAACCGGAACGATCCTCGTAAGAATCGTCTCTATCCGTATCCACGCCGAGCTCCTCCGGATGACTTCGCTAAGTCACGAGCTTCGTCTTCGTACGGGTTACTAGCCTCGTGTTGAAGACGACGTGATCGAGAGATGATCACGATCCGAATCCAAATTCGGATCCTAAAATGAGTTCTCAAAACTCGCTTCTCCGGAGAGGTATTCGTCAACCGTTTGACGAATCCTTCATCCCCCACCTCAGAGGATTACCGGAGATCAAATCCCCGGTAATTTAGCCGCTGTCGGAGCACTAACCGTCGTCCAAACGACGCTCTGACAACAAAGAAACAAGCTGTCCAGAAAAACTGGACAGCTTTTGGTGGAGGAATAGAGGCCGGCCAAGGAGAGATGGAAGCTCACCTTATCACCGAACCTAGAGGAGATCACCGGAGGGTCGCCGGAGTGTTCACCAGCTGAAGCTTGGTCACCGGCAATGACTTGGACGGCGGCACAAAAGCTGGGCGGCGGCACACCTAGGGTTGGCGCCGACTAGGAGAGAAGATGGAGGGGGCGGCACAATTAGGTTGGGCGGTAACTCTAATTAGGGTGCTTGGATTAGGGTTTAAGCCCTATTTTATAGAGAACTAATTCTCTTAATGGTTAATGGATCATATCCATAAAGCCCGTTAACCCGCTCCATTAAGATAAGTTAAAATAAACCAAACCATGATGGTTTATTTTAAGTTAAAACGAACCGAACCAATCTTTGGTTCATTCGTTTAATATAAACCAAACCCTTTGGTTTATTCTCATCCATTGGATTAGAACCAAACCATTTTGGTCCATCCATTATGTCTTCATAAGACACGGCCCATCCACGCTTCCATTGCGACTGAAACAATTTTATGCTCGCTTTATGTTTGGTCCAACCAAACATAGTTTCTCTCGGTCTGAGAATCCCATTCTCAAGCTCATTTTAAATCCTTTGGATTACACTCGTTGTGCGTGTGACCAAATAGGTTCTCGGTTTATGTTGGCCGTCTATAATTAACCATTAATTATAGAACGATCATGAGTGGCACCTAGTAGTACATCATGATCCCCAATTAACCAAAAGATCAAGCAGTTGATCCGAACTATTTCTGAAACCCTTCAGTAGCTCGAATGAATCGTGCCCCATTCCCTTCACTCATCTTATACCCACTTGGTTCAGGACATGGTCTATTGTGTCAGTCCCCACTAGGCTGACTACGTCACACCTAGCCCAAGTATTATTTCCTCGTCCTATGGATTCTAGTTACTCCACATGTATCGAAGAGTACCTTACTCTAAACATGTAATGCTTTGGCCAAAGACTTTAGTAACAATCCGACGAGAGGCCATGGGTATACATCTCCTCGCAAGGAGTGGTGAATCCTTTATAGGCTATTCAAACACCTTGATCACTTCGACTTATACCCAATCATCCCGGGTCCACATCTCCTCGGAGATGTTTGCTTAAGATGTCAAAGCATAAGTCTCCATGATCAAGATGACTTGAATACCGCAAGTCAAAGGAACATCGCACTTAAGCCACAGTAAGAACTTCATTGACATATCTATATATGCAGAGAACCATATGAAGTCTTACGGATGGTCACTCCAATGAACTAGTTACCATAACTAGCATCCACGATTAACTCCGGACATCACAATGTCTCCAGCCAGTGAGAATCAGCTGCTTGGATACACCAAGGAGTATACCTCGTGCTAGTCTCGACAGAATTGATGGCGTCCAAATCCATCAATTCATCGACTAGGGATAATTCCGATACATCACAATTACACATGTAGAGATACTCACTAGTTGTGATCCAATCACAAATTCTCTCATGCTGTGAATCGTATCGTGGACATTCAGTAAATGAGTTTAAGATCCAATCAAATACATAAAATATGTATACTCAAATAGTGAATCTTCATTTATCATATAAATGGTTCATACATAAGGCGATTGCCTTAGGACATCTCTCATATATTACTAACAGACTCCCACTTGGCCTAATGCCAATCGCTACGGTATCCAATACCATAAGATCGAACATGACCCTCAAACTTATTTTGAGGTAATGCCTTAGTCAAGGGATCCGCTAAGTTCCTTTCAGTGGGAATTTTCTCGATTTGTATTTCGTTCCTACTGATGATCTCTCTGATAAGATGATAATGGCGAAGCACATGTTTGGATCATTGATGAGACCATATCAAGTTCAGAGATGAACTTCTTGATCCAAACCGCTTCCTTTGCTGCTTCCAAAGCTGCAATGTATTCTGCCTTAGTGGCAGAATCCGCTATAGCGTCAAGCTTGGAACCTTTCCAACTTAATGCGCCTCCATTCTAGGTGAATACATACCCAGACTGAGACATGAAATCATCCTTGTCTGTCTGGAGCTGGCATCCGTATACCCGCGTATCACCATGTCCCCTTCTCCATATATTAGGAACACATCCTTAGTTCTTCTCAAGTACTTAAGGATCGTCTTAACAGCCGCCCAATGATCCATTCCTGGATCGGACTGGTATCTGCTCGTGACACTCATAGCATACGATACATCGGGCCTCGTACATAACATAGCATACATGATAGATCCTATTGCGGATGCATAAGGAATCTTACTCATGCAAATCCTCTCGTCTTCTGTGCGCGGACACATAGACTTCGAAAGGTGTACCCCATGCCTGATGGGTAGGAAACCTTTCTTGGATTCCGACATGCTAAACCTCTTTAACACTCGGTCTATTTATGTAGACTGCGAAAGACCAAGCAACCGTTTCGATCTATCTCTATAGATCTTAATCCCGAGGATGTAGGTTGCTTCTCCCAGGTCTTTCATGGAGAATGTCTTGGATAACCAAACCTTCACTGACTGTAAGATTGAAACATCGTTTCCTATAAGTAGTATGTCATCGACATACAATACTAGGAATACGACTGCACTCCCACTAACCTTCTTGTACACACAAGGTTCGTCTGGATTTTGTGAGAAATCAAACTTTTTGATGGTCTCATCAAAACGGATATTCCAGCTCCTGGATGCTTGCTTCAATCCATAAATGAACCGTCGCAATTTGCATACCTTGGTTTTATCAACCGATGTGAAACCCTCATGCTGTATCATATACACGTCCTCGAGCAGGTTTCCATTAAGGAAAGCTGTTTTCACATCCATCTGCCATATCTCATAATCATAATGAGCCGCTATGGCCAGGAGCATCCGAATGGATTTAAGCATAGCTACAGGCGAATAGGTTTCGTCATAATCAACACCTTGTTTTTGATGATATCCTTTCGCCACCAATCTAGCCTTATAGGTAATCACATTACCATCCATGTCGGTTTTCTTCTTGAAAACCCACTTGCACCCTATAGGCTTTATCCCTTCAGGTGGGTCAACCAAGTTCCAAACTTAGTTTTCATACTTGGAATCCATTTCTGACTTCATGGCACCAAGCCACTTATCCCTTTCTGAACTTGTCAGCACTTCTTCATAACTGGTAGGCTCCTCATCATCAATGAGTAACACGTCGTTTGATTCGCTTACGAGAAATCCATATCTCTCAGGAATATTGCGTGTTCTACCAGATCTACGAAGATGTGGTGTTACAATAGGTCCAGCCGATTGCTCATCACTATGAGTTGTCGGCTGTTGTGCTTCACCAGGTATCTCATCAATGTCTATTTGAGTCTCTCGAGCCTCCTCAAGCTCGACAACACTCCCACTGTTTTCTTGCAAGAGAAACTCTTTCTCTAGAAACATAGCATGCCTTGAAACAAACACCTTTTGTTCCACAGGATGATAGAATTGGTAACCCCTTGTTTCCTTAGGGTATCCAATAAATAGACATTTATCAGACTTAGCATCCAATTTGTCTGATACAGTCTGCTTCACATAAGCAGGACAACCCCATATCTTCAAGTAAGATACTTGAGGTTTCTTACTATTCCATATCTCATATGGAGTAGTTGAGACTACCTTGGTAGGCATTCTGTTTAACAAGTAAACAATGTATGCGAGTGCATAGCCCCAAAAGGACTTGGGAAGAGTTGCATGATTCATCATTGACTGACCATGTCCAACAAGGTCCTCGATTCGCCTCTCGGATACACCATTATCTTTGTGGTGTATAGGGCGGAGTCCATTGAGACAATATGCCATTGTCTCTTAGATAATCAAGAAACTCTTGACTTAAGTATTCACCACCTCGATCCGATCGAAGTATTTTAATACTCTTGTCATGTTGTTTCTCTACTTCATTTCTGAATTCTTTGAACCTTTCAAAGGCTTCAGACTTGTGTTACATCAAGAACACATACCCAAACCGTGAGTGATCATCGGTGAAGGTAATGAAGTAGCTATAGCCTCCTAATGCTTGAGTTGACATAGGTCCACATACATCAGTATGTATTAGACTTAGTAACTCTCCCACTCGTTCACCTTTTCCAATAAAAGGTAACTTAGTCATCTTGCCTTTTAAGCATGATTCACATGTATCGTATGAATCCAATTCAAACGATTCCAGAATTCCACATCGGTGTAATTCGGACATGCGTTTCTTGCTTATATGGCCAAGACGACAATGCCACATATAGGAGTCTATTTGATTATCCTTTCGAGCACGCGTGTTGCTCGCTTCGATATTGAAAATGTCACTGGATACGTCCAACGTATAAATGTCATTGCTTAAAGTTCCAGTCCCATAAAGAACTCCATTCAAAGTTATGTAACAACAATTGTTACTAAAAGTCAAATGGTACCCATTTCTATTTAAAATAGAAATGATGTTCTTTATCAACGAAGGAACATAAAAGCAATTGTCCAGTTCTAAGACAAGTCCTACAGGGAGTTCCAACAAATACGTTCCGATGGCGAGTGCAGCAACCGTTGCTCCATTCCCAACACGTAAATTTGACTCTCCCCTTGACGAGTCTTCTTCTATTCCTTAGCCCATGTATGTCATTACATATATGTGAGCCACACCCAGTATCAAATACCCAAGTGTCTGAGGAAATAGAATGACAATCAATAAAGAAGATTTCTGAAGAAGATGGGGCATCCGATGCCTTATCCTTCTTCACGGACTCAAGATAAATCTTGCACTTTCTTCTGAAATGGCTCTCCTTGCCATAATGATGGCAAGTTTCCTTTTGTGCTAGTTCTACCTTCTTAGCCCTTCTCGTCTTTCCCTTCTGCTGTTCCTTTGACTTCCTCTTAGAACCTTTCTTCGAGGAATCAACTAACAGCACCGTCCCCTGCTCATGCTTCTCAGAAGACTCCACAGTCTTCAGCATATTGAGCAGTACCACAGATGAACCTCCTAGCATCTCAGAGGTGAAGAGGAGCTTTGAGACTTCGAACCTTTCGAATCTCACTTGCTCATCAACCAACTCACAAGATGAAGGACTACGATATGAGCATCCATATGCTCATGCTGCTTTCGTAGCTTGGGTTCCATCGCGGCTAACATGATGCAACTCATTTGTTCAGAATCACTCACATGTTTCTGATAGGCCAACAATTGGTCCAGAGTTGCATCGTCACTAGGACGGGCGGGAAGAGGCGCTTCGAGGACATTTGCAAGCTTTTCAACCTTGAGAACAATTCTCAAGCTTCTAAGCCAGTCCAAGAAGCTCGGCCCAGTTAATTTATTCGAATCCAAAATGGAACGCAATTCAAAGACATCATGATCAATTTTAGAAATACAAAACGAGCATATATGAGAAAGATGATTTTAAAATGCATCAATATACATTTATAAATCCCATTCATTTTTCGAATTTCAAAAACCCCAAAATCACTTCGGGAGATCGTAGGTCCATCTCCGAATGAGCTGATATCCATCATAGTTATGAACAACCTTGGAGAGAGTCCAACAAGCCATTCATAACTACGACGGTAGGTATCAACTATACCGATTGCATATCACGTATATGCAACTATCACAATGTGCTATCAACTAATTGAATGTTCACACATACATCGGGTTGTTAACACATTAACAAGTATGCATCATATGCATAGCACCCAACTTCACCTCCCTTTACATCGACCTTGGAGAGAGTCCAACAAGCCGATGCTCCAGGTTAAAGCCAACCCATTAATTGGGACATAGTTTTAATATGGTTAGAGCGCATTCAACCAATTAGCCCAGCTTGGAGAGAGTCCAACAACCAAAGCTAACGATTGACCTCTGACTCTTACCATATTAGTATTAAACTATTCCATGGTTTGAACATATTCGGGTTCGAGCCGGGCTTGGAGAGAGTCCAACAACCCAAACAAGAAACGAAACTCTGGTTCTAACCATATTAATGGAAGGTGTAGGCTTTAATATTGTTTAAGGGTTTTTATGTCTCATCCTCTTTGCATGCAAATAACTATTATCTACATGGCATGGCATACATGGCATACATCTACATGTCACGACACGCATGGCATAATGTTATGCATCTAATGCAATTACATGGCATACAATTATGTCATGTATATACTTCCTTATATGTCATAACTATTTATGGAAATAAAATATGTTTAAGATTTGATTCTCCAAATCAAATCATAATTAAATTAGGAAACAAATTTCCAAATCTAATCACATATTTTATTCATGGAATTATTTGATTAAGGAAAATCTATTTAGGAAACCAATTTCCTAAATCATTAAAACTACTTATGAAAATAAAATATTTTAAGATTTGATTTCCCAAATCAAATCATGATTAAATTAGGAAACAAATTTCCAGAATCTAATCAAATATTTTATTTATGGAAAATATCAATTTCCATAAATACTTCCAACTTTCCAAAAGTGGAAGATTTCCATAAATTCTTCTAGACTTTCCAAAATTGAAAAATTTCCATAAATACTTCTAAATTTCCAAAATTTAGAAAATTTCCAGAAATACATTATGACTATCGCAAAACCATTTTTACGATTATGTCGAAACACAACCTGGGTTCTGATACCACTGTTGGGTTTCCGGCACCGCGGCGTGTGTGTGTTCGATCATGTTTCGTAAACATGAACATAGCGGAAGCAATTAAAATAATAAATCTATATTTATTACAACACACACAACACACGCATGCATATTACAGCAAGTGTAGACATAACCGTAAATTAAAATTTGCAATAAAAGAAATTTATCTACGTTATACCTTTCGTATGGCGTGTAGCGGGAACGGCATCAACCGGAACGATCCTCGTAAGAATCGTCTCTATCCGTATCCACGCCGAGCTCCTCCGGATGACTTCGCTAAGTCACGAGCTTCGTCTTCGTACGGGTTACTAGCCTCGTGTTGAAGACGACGTGATCGAGAGATGATCACGATCCGAATCCAAATTCGGATCCTAAAACGAGTTCTCAAAACTCGCTTCTCCGGAGAGGTATTTGTCAACCGTTTGACGAATCCTTCGTCCCCCACCTCAGAGGATTACCGGAGATCAAATCCCCGGTAATTTAGCCGCTGTCGGAGCACTAACCGTCGTCCAAACGATGCTCCGACAACAAAGAAACAAGCTGTCCAGAAAAACTGGACAGCTTTTGGTGGAGGAATAGAGGCCGGCCAAGGAGAGATGGAAGCTCACCTTATCACCGAACCTAGAGGAGATCATCGGAGGGTCGCCGGAGTGTTCACCGGCTGAAGCTTGGTCGCCGGCAATGACTTGGACGGCGGCACACCTAGGGTTGGCGCCGACTAGGAGAGAAGATGGAGGGGGCGGCACAATTAGGTTGGGCGGCAACTCTAATTAGGGTGCTTGGATTAGGGTTTAAGCCCTATTTTATAGAGAACTAATTCTCTTAATGGTTAATGGATCATATCCATAAAGCCCGTTAACCCGCTCCATTAAGATAAGTTAAAATAAACCAAACCATGATGATTTATTTTAAGTTAAAACGAACCGAACCAACCTTTGGTTCATTCGTTTAATATAAACCAAACCCTTTGGTTTATTCTCATCCATTGGATTAGAACCAAACCATTTTGGTCCATCCATTATGTCTTCATAAGACACGGCCCATCCACGCTTCCATTGCGACTGAAACAATTTCATGCTCTCTTTATGTTTGGTCCAACCAAACATAGTTTCTCTCGGTCTGAGAATCCCATTCTCAAGCTCGTTTTAAATCCTTTGGATTACACTCGTTGTGCGTGTGACCAAATAGGTTCTCGGTTTATGTTGGCCGTCTATAATTAACCATTAATTATAGAACGATCATGAGTGGCACCTAGTAGTACATCATGATCCCCAATTAACCAAAAGATCAACGGTTGATCGTAACTATTTACGAAACCCTTCAGTAGCTCGAATGAATCGTGCCCCATTCCCTTCACTCATCTTATACCCACTTGGTTCAGGACATGGTCTATTGTGTCAGTCCCCACTAGGCTGACTACGTCACACCTAGCCCAAGTATTATTTCCTCGTCCTACGGATTCTAGTTACTCCACATGTATCGAAGAGTACCTTACTCTAAACATGTAATGCTTTGGCCAAAGACTTTAGTAACAATCCGACGAGAGGCCATGGGTATACATCTCCTCGCAAGGAGTGGTGAATCCTTTATAGGCTATTCAAACACCTTCGATCACTTCGACTTATACCCAATCATCCCGGGTCCACATCTCCTTAGAGATGTTTGCTTAAGATGTCAAAGCATAAGTCTCCATGATCAAGATGACTTGAATACCGCAAGTCAAAGGAACATCGCACTTAAGCCACAGTAAAAACTTCATTGACATATCTATATATGCAGAGAACCATATGAAGTCTTACGGATGGTCACTCCAATGAACTAGTTACCATAACTAGCATCCACGATTAACTCCGGACATCACAATGTCTCCAGCCAGTGAGAATCAGCTGCTTGGATACACCAAGGAGTATACCTCGTGCTAGTCTCGGCGAATTGATGGTGTCCAAATCCATCAATTCATCGACTAGGATAATTAGATACATCACAATTACACATGTAGAGATACTCACTAGTTGTGATCCAATCACAAATTCTCTCATGCTGTGAATCGTATCGTGGACATTCAGTAAATGAGTTTAAGATCCAATCAAATACATAAAATATGTATACTCAAATAGTGAATCTTCATTTATCATATAAATGGTTCATACATAAGGCGATTGCCTTAGGACATCTCTCATATATTACTAACATGAATTACCAGATTCATTCTGGGGGTATGCTCTGGATATGACAGTGTATATTTTAAACTTGATACCATCTAAATCAGTACCTTCTACTCACACAGAATTATGGACTGAGCGAAAGCCCAGTTTGAGACATATTCAGATTTGGGGTAGTTCAACACATGTGCTGAAGGGAGATGCTGATAAGTTTGAATCTCGTACAAAAGTGTGGCTGTTCGTAGGCTATCCTAGAGGAACGAAAAGTGGTTTGTTCTATAGTCCTAGAGATCAGAGGGTGATCGTTAGCACGAATGCCCAATTTTTAGAGGAAGACTATGTGATGAACCACAAGCCCATGAGCAAGATTGTTCTAGAGAAGTTAAGAGGGGAAGTTCCTACTTCAGTACCAATGGTACAAGAGGATATACCACAAGTGACTGCACCGCGTGTCACAGAGGATACACAGGTGATATCTCTTCATAGTGGGAGAGTTGTTAGACAACTTGATAGATTTATGTTCTTAGGAAAATGTTCTGATTTGGTCTCTGGCGAACATGAATCTGATCCCTGGACATATGACGAAGCAATCCAAGATAAAGATACAGTATCTTGGCAAAGGGTGATAAATTCTAAGATAGAATCTATGGATTCAAATTAGGTCTGGGAGCTAGTAGAACCACTCAATGGTGCAAAATCCATTGAATGCAAGTGGATCTACAAAAGAAAGAGAGGAACAGACAGGAAGGTTGAGACCTTCAAAGCAAGACTTGTTGCTAAAGGGTATACTCAAAAAGAGGGTATCAATTATGAGGAGACCTTTTCGCCGGTAGCCATGCTTAAGTCTATCCGGATTCTCTTATCTATTACTGCTCATATGAATTATGAGGTTTGGTAGATGGATGTCAAGACAACTTTCCTTAATGGAAGTCTTGAAGAAAACATCTATATAGAGCAACCAGAGGGATTCATTGCAAAGGGCAAAGAGCATCTTGTGTGCAAGCTTAATCGGTCCATTTATGGATTGAAGCAAGCTTCGAGATCTTGGAACATCCGCTTTGATGAGGTAATCCGGTTATATGGATTTATTCAAAGTCCAGATGAGTCTTGTGTATACAAGAGATGTGACGGGAATGTAGTGGTATTTCTTGTACTATACGTAGATGACATTTTGCTCATTGACAAAAATGTAAAAGTGTTGTCGAGCGTAAGGGTATGGTTGTCCAAACAATTTGATATGAAAGACTTGGGAGAAGTGGGACACATCCTTGGGATCAAGGTTATAAGGGATAACAAGAAAAGGATGTTGTGCTTATCTCAAGCTTCATACGTAGACACTATTTTGGCTCGTTTTAGCATGCATAACTCCAAGAAAGGTTTTCTACCTTTTAGGCATGGAGTACCTTTATCTAAAGAGATGTGTCCTAGAACATCAAAGGAGATAGAGGAGATGAAGGCGGTTCCTTATGCTTCGACGGTAGGAAACCTCATGTATGCTATATTATGTACGAGTCCGGATATCTTCTTTGCCGTGGACATGGTTAGCAAATATCAGAGTAATTCAAGACAGGGACATTGGACTGCGATAAAGCATATATTGAAGTACTTGAGAAGGACTAGGGATTATATGCTGGTATACCAAACAGATCAATTATTCCCTGTGGATTACACATATTCTGACTTCCAATCAGATAGGGATAACAGTAAGTCTACTTAGATTTTGTGTTTCCTTTGGGAGGTGGAGACATTGTATGGAGGAGTATCAAGCAGAAATGCGTGACGGACTCCACCATGGAAGCTGAGTATGTGACAGCCTCAGAGGCAGCCAAAGAAACTGTATGGCTCAAGAACTTCTTGATGTACTTGGATGTGATTCCTGGTTTGCTCAGAACTATCACAATTTATTGTGATAACAGTGGTGCAGTTGCAAACTCGAAGGAACCACGAGCCCATAAGGCAAGTAAACACATAGAGCGCAAGTACCACCTGATACGAGAGATCGTAAAGCGAGGAGAAATTGTTGTCGCCAAGATTGCATCAGAGGATAACCTGACAGATCCTTTCACTAAGGTCCTTCCAGCGAGAGCTTTTGATAGGCATGTGGAGGGAATCAGAATCAGATGTATGGCAGTTGATGGCAGCATAGTCTTTTAGTATAAGTGGGAGATTGTTGGGATGTATACTGAAAGTCTAGCCTTTGTATGAATATCTTCATTTTGGAATAAGAATCAGATGATCATTGTTTGTATATTTATAGTTATGCATATTGTCTAATACTTTACATTGTAGATTACATGGTGTGTGGTGTCGCACAGAAGATCATATTATCAGTTCCTTGTAGAGTATAAGTAGAGGCTCACAACCAAGATGGTTTTGGACAAACCATTGGTATAGTTGTAGTGTAATTTGGTATTGGTTTATCTTGACCATAGAATTACACTAGTACACTTTGTGTGTATTGAGCAGGACTGACTTAGAGGTGATTCAATTTATTGCTGACTACATAATTGAATCAGACCTCAGATATTATGGTGTACATGCTCTTAATCCCGATATAATAACGGACACATATACTTAATATTTATTTCTTTGACTTGCCAATGGGCGAGATTTATGTGTTAAATCGATGGGCACCGATAAGTTGAGAAATAATATTATTTACATGGTGTGTCGTTGATTATAGGAGGAAATCGTGTCCTATGCATTAGGATGATGATGTCGAGGAGCTCATAAGGATCACCATATAAATCCTATAGGTGGACTTGGTCGGCATGATGATAAAGTTGAGTCGTACTACTAGTTAGATGTTAATTAATTAACTGTCAGTAAATTAATTAATTAACGGACATTCGATATCTTAAATACGGGGAGATATTTGTACAATTAATATATGGAGCCCATATATAATTATGGGGTTGGTGAGGTAGATCATTGATGATCGCTTTAGTGGAATGGATCATCATTAATGGATCGGGTTTGGATCCATTGGGTGACCAAGATCCAACTCCTCCTAATGGTCCCTATCGTAGCCTATTAAAACCCTCACGAAGCCTAGATCCAACGGACATGATTAAAAGGAGGCTTGGGCGGCAAGAGAAGATTTTGGAGTGTTAGGTTTTAGAGTTTCCAAGGGTTGGGCGGCAAGCATTAGTTGCTAGGTTTTGCTTCTCCCTTAGGGCCGACGACAACACAAACAAAGGATAAGGGTTTCATCTTCTCCTTTGCTCTTGGCTGACTCCTCCTTCTCCTCTGCTAGGGCGGCACCTTCTTCCCTCAAGTTTTGGTCGGCGGCAACAAGAGCTCATCTCTTGGCCGCGCCCACCTCTCCTTGGACCTCTCCTTCCTCTCCTTGGCCGGCGGCAACAACCAAGCAAGGAGGCTTGGTGGTCGGCACTAGACAGGAGAAGAAGAGTTTGGTTATCTTCCCTTGTTCGGAGTGAGCAAGGAAGGGAAGATACAAGATCTAGGAGGCTTCGACTCTTGGAAGATTGTCGCCCACACGACGTCCAAGAGAAGGATTAGTCATGCGATAGAAGATCAAGAGGTAAATAAGAGGTATACTTCTTATTTTGGTTTCCTTTTGTTCTATGTAATTGTTTACAATTGTATGATCATGGACCCCGATGATAAACACAAAGACCGGTGATCCGTATATCATCTATTCCGTGGCTAATCGAGGAAAAGAGTTAGGTTGCTTGAACAACAAGTTTGTTCAAGCGACCACTCAAATTGAGTAACACGATAATGAATCAGTTGCTTGGGTAATCCACCTTCATCCGGATTAATTTTTTTCCCGAGGACGTTTGATAGGATCTCCATGTACAAGCGACCGAAGCGAAGCTTCAACCTTCAGGTAGAATGGTATTCTTAGGATTATTTTGTTATTGCTTTGAGTTTTCTAATATAAATGGAGGGGGGGGGGGTTGGATTTGGATTCTAACCTATGATTGCTAGGTAATTAAAACTCTAAACTAACATGCAAGTGATTAAACATTCAACAAGTAAAACAATGTAGGAAATCTAACAAACACTAGAAATGCAGAAATTGAAACAATAAACTATAAGAGGCATTTAACCAAACATGCAACGTGCACAACTAAATTAAGCTAAACAAAGTAAATCAAATGTAAGGGGCAATTAACAAACACTTGACATGTAGAAAATTAATCTAAACTAAACAAAATGATAAATGATCAAATCAACTCAAGATATGGCTGATGTGTGAACAAGTTCCTTTGCCTAAGTCCAACAGAGCTCGATCGAGTCTCTAGAAGCGACAGTGGATGTGGGATGGTGTAAACTCTTGAATCCAGTATCTTTATGGATGCTTTGAGCTCTCATGGATCCGGTTGAGCTTGAAGAAGTGTCGTAGGGCAGAACTCCTCCTTGAATATGCAGGAGAAGGTGGCTGAGCAATGGGGATGGAAGACATTGCTAGAATCCCTCAATGAAGTAGTCTTCCCTTGAATCCGAAGGGAAGAAATGGGTGGAGGAGAGGGGAAGGTGGCTGCTAAGGCTCTAGGGAAGAAGATATGGCTTCAAAGCCACACAGACGTTCCTTTTTGGCATGACTGGTTGTGTTTGCTTCTGATATGGTTGCACACGGTCGTGTATTTTTTTCCACACAACCCTCACATTCATCCAGTATCTGGCATGGCTGTGCCAAAAAGGCATGACCTTGCCATGTCTCCCTTTTGAGGTCGTAGTTTATGTTGCATAAGCTCCAAAACTCCTCAATATGTCTTTCAAATGACTTACGAAATAAAGTATACAACAAATTAGTACTAAGGACATCAAATTAGTATACATTAAAGTGCTAAAATAATCCATATTTGTAAAACATGATAAATACATCAAATTAACCATATGAATGGATCAAAACATCGACGAATAAATATAAAATATCATGTCAAAATGTGAGTTATTAGACCCATAGTTTATCATATGGATTTATTCCAAGTCGATGTGTTAAATACGAAAAAATAAATAATAAAAATAAAATTATTAGGTTTAATTAAAAATTCACTTATATAAAATTTCAGGATTTTTTGGAATTTTTCAAGATTTAAATCAAATTTTATAGCAATTTAAGGGGATAAGACAGTTAGGCTTTGATAAAGCATGTTTTATTTTTCTCCTCTCCCCATTTTTCCCGTGCCTTACCTCCATTCCGCCGCCTCCACCCTCTTCTCTTCCCTGTGCCCACCACTGCACACCACACTAGTCGCCGACCACCAGCCCCTCTCGCTCACCCACTACGGCCACACAGCCGGCTAGCCTTTGTTTCTTTGTTGCCTCACTTCTCTACCACCTCTCTCCTCCCTATCTCCGCCTCGAACAATGCAGTCGTATGCTTTGTCGGCCGCCTAGCTCCTTGTTCTCGCTATGAGTTGCAATTCCGCCTCCTCCTTTCCCTCTGCCTTCGGAAGCTCCTCTTTACTTAAGCGAGGTTGAGCGGCGATCCGACCAACCCTTGAGAAGTCGCTGCTTCTTGCTTCTTCCTCGCGTTATGATGTGTGTGAATCATGCATGCTTTTAGGGTTTATTTAGCATTCATTTAGTGCATATAATTAGCATATTTAGAGTAAAACATAACATTTGCATTCATTCTATCTTTTTAGTTCAGATGACTACGGTTTCATATTTTTCTTCTCAAGAGGGCATAAAATCAAGATAAAAGAGGCATAATCACATTATAAAGGGATGCTACATGGATCCGTGACAAAACGAGGAGCGAAAAGAGTCACATCAACAACCACATCCCATTCCACGGCCAGTCCGTGGAACATTCCACGACCGTTGAACTTCTAGAAAAATCGACGTTGAGCCTAGATTTGGCACGCTCGGACCATGCCATATAGCACGATCATGGCATGCTATTTTAGCCCATAAAAACCACAACTAACTCGAGAGTTCTTCTGCAAAACAATGTGTTAGAGCAATCAACCCAAGTATGGTTTGGTTTTGATTGTTAGTAATATATGAGAGGTGACCTAAGGCAATCACCTTATGATTGTACCATTTATTTGATAAATGAAGATTCACTATTTGAGTGTACATGTTTTCATGTATTTGATTGGATCTTAAACTCAATTACTGAATGCCCACAATACGATTCAAAGCATGAGAGAATTTATGATTGGATCATAACTAGTGAGTATCTCTACATGTGTAATTGTGATGTATTGGAATTATCCCAAGTCAATGAATTGATGTATTCGGACACCATCAATTCTGTTGAGACTAGCACGAGTTATACTCTTTAGTTTTTCCAAGAAGTTGTTCCTCACTGGATGGAGACATTGGGATGTCCGGAGTTAATCGTGCATGCTAGTTATGGTAACTAGTTCATTGAAGTGACTAGCTGTAAGACTTCATATGATTCTCTGTATATATAGATATATCAATGAAGTTCTTACTGTAGCTTAAGTGCGATATTCCTTGGACTTACGATGTTCAAGTCATCTTGGTTATGGAGACTTATACTTTGACATCTTAAGCAAGTATCTCCGAGGAGATGCGGACCCGGGATGATTGGGTATAAGTCGAAGTGGTCGAAGGTGTTTGAATAGCCTACAAAGGATTCACCACTCCTTGCGAGGAGATGTATACCCTATTATTGGAACGTTGGTGGCCGACTAGAGGGGGGGGGGTGAATAGCCCTCAATCGTCATATGGTGGAATTCGTTCGTTGATTGCCTACAAGTATAATTAGCGCAAGCGAAAATGTAAAGACAATACAAAGGTAATGCTAACAAATCGATATAACATGGTTCACAGCCTCGCCGCTAATCCACGACCCAATTCATCTCCGGTGAATCACTCCGAAACCAATCCAATATGGTCTCTCCCTTTAGCCAAAGCAAGGTGGAGGTAAACCTTCTTACAACACAAACACTCTTTCTTACAATAGATTTGAAATAAGAACAAGAGAAAGAGTTGGAAGCTTGTAGAGCACTTGGATGATCAATTAGAGCATAAGCATTAGACATCCAAAAGTCTACATCTTCTCTATAAATAGAGAAGGCTGTTTTCTTCCCGTTGGCCACTAGCAGTCGACTGATGCCCCGATCAGTCAACTGATTCTGTAGCTGTTGCCCAATAATGACTTCTTCCACATTGGATTTCATCCAACGACTCCCATATTAGTCAATTGATCATCCCATCAGTCGACTGATGGAGTTAACAGTCGAGTGCCGGAAGCGAGCACTCGACTGATCACAATTCTGTGCTCGAAACCCTCGCGACCAGTCGACTGATGCCATCATCAATCGACTGATGGTCTCGGCAGTTGACTGATGGAATAGAAATCAGACTCGAACACCAGTCGAGTCACAGTTGACTTGGAGCAGTCGACTGCCATGACATGGCAGTCGACTGATGTCGGGTAAACCTCAAACTTTACATCTGTTTGAGCATCCGACGGTCGGGTAAACCTCAACCCTTGCGATCGAGCCTCTGACACTTAGCCATACTGCATGCTTACATGACTAAAATATAAATCAATTAAAAGTAAAATAGATTTATGACACCAAATCAAATTGTGACAAAATATAAAATGCGTAAATAAAATACGATAACAATAATGAAAATAAATCGACATCTCAACGATGTAGTGGGACCAGCATGGCAAGGGACTCTTTAAGTGATGCGAACCTAGAGGCCAATAGGATATGCCCTCTATCAGCTAACCTGGAGGCCAAAGAAAAGAGGGAGTGAGTACAAATCACTCAGTGAGTGTATAGAAGATAGTGCATGATAATATAAATATAATGGAGGTCAAAGGAAGTAAACCCAAGTAACCCAAACCTCAGAGTATCAATATTAGTTCGCAACAAACTTGGTCAGCATATAATAAATGCACCTATAATATACACAACTAACTGGAAACCTGCAAGAAATACACATCAAGATACAGTGATAAAGCCTCATAGCTCTCGAGGTAATACAAGGGACACTATCTACGGGTAACAACATGCTACCACGAATGACACTCGTGGGCAGATAGACAATATACAGAGCATTGTCTATGTGCAACTGCATGCTACCACGAACGAGACTCATGGCCAGACAGGCAATACAAAGACTTAATGTCTACAAGCAACGACATGCTACCACGAACGGATCTTGTGGATAGATAGAGTATATAACTATCTAGCTATGGACTACACGCAACAACATTCTATCACGAATAGGTCTCGTGAGCAGTCAAAGTATATAACTATCTAGTTATTGATCGCACACAACAACATGCTACTACGAGCAGGTCTCATAGGCGGTTATCCTATGTTGTTAAACCTAGGGTTATACAACACAACTAGTATGAAACGTCTATCATGGTCGATAAACAATCTACTAATAAGCACGTCGGGGTAGTTAAGCCTAGAGTTCCAACACATCTAACATGAAACACCTATCAAGGTCGATAAACTAAACAATCTACTAATAAGCACATGTTCCATAAATATTGTTTTATTCCTTACATTCCCTTATAAGGGATAATCTCATCTAAATTATACTATTTCTATTGGTTCAATCATGCACGCTATAACATGCTACCACGAACGAGTCTTGTGGGCAGTTAAGATGTAAGGTAGCTATCTAGCTACAGACGACACACGAAATCGACTATCATTAACTTCAACTGGGAAGTCTAAGAGTATAACTCTACGGTAGATTCTCTCAACCACGAAAGAAAAACATGATCGACCATAGGTATACAAATGCAACCATGATTTGAAAGTAAAAAAACTCTACTGTCTCTCAACCACGAATGGGAGACATAGCTCGCAGTCGATATATGAGAAATGTTATATATGTTCTAAGGAGTAATCTATTCTTAATTGTACTATCTCTACTAGTCTCAATCACAATATCAATCGATATAATAACTAAATAAACATATACCAGTAACATCTTTTAATTTATACCAAAGCAATAAATAAGCACATAACCATAATATCTATCAAACACTAGAATAGATAGCTACATGTTATGATGAGAAGCAACTCAGAAACCAAGTAGAGTATAAAAAGGGTCAAGCAATTATAAGGTCAAAGCAATACTAAAAAGAACATAGAGTGTAAATATAATATAACCTAAGTATACAACATAACCAAAATAATCATGCACTAAAATCTAAAGAGGTCAAAGAAGGAACTACCCACCTCTGACTGCAGAACGTCCTAGCTATCTTCCAATCTAAGGATTTGCTTTAGCTTTCAACTCGTACAAGTTCGACTGACGGTCGTCAGATTCCTCTCATTGTTGAGCGGGAGACGACAACAAGATTCTGGGTGGCTCGGGTATATGGCTACGGCGGTGAAGGCGATGCTATGAGCACGCACTAGCAGGTCTAGGACGGAGGTAACACGATGGTGGTGCGGTGACTGCAGGTCGACAGTAGCTCGCACAGCTGCCGTGACTCCGACGGTGATCAACCAGTGAGATCGACACTATCCGGAGGTGAGGTTGGTAATGCCGAATCGACACCATCGAGGCTGGCAATAACAACGATAGTGGCGAAGAGTAGAATGCGATGGGAGTTTTTCGCGGTGCTGGTCGGTCGCGACGACGGAGGCTGGCAAGAAGGCGATCGGCGTTGGCTGTTGGCAGCGACAACCATGACGACGAGCACGCAGTGCGTACGCATGAGTAGTAATTGTGGCGACGTTGTGGCCGACGTGAGAAGAGAAGATCGGGAGGGAAAAGAAAAATTAGCTTTAATCCCTAATTCCACTTAGCCCTTTTTTTCCCAACTTAGTGTTTAATCATATACTTAGCCTAATTGACTTAATCAACCTTAGCCTAATTTTTATCCCAAATCCTAATCTAGAGTTGGATAAACTTAGGCCTAGTTGAATTAATCAACCTTATGATTAATAATAGTTAGACTTAGTCCAATCTAATAAAATGTTATCCTGAAATTATCAACTAAAATACTAATAAATAACTAGTTTTCTTTTAATAAAATAAATAAATAAATTTATTTTATTTATCTCATTTTAAATTATATTATTATATATATTTTTTAATTTAATTTTTATTTATTTTTATATATTACAACATGGCCAACCGTGTGAATCTCACGGTCGTGCTTATTCAGAGATTACAGGCTTAACTTCCGACACCTTGCCACAAGGTGGGTATGGCGATCGTCAGCGACTAATGTAGCTTAGGGTTTCATGGGCGGATAAGGAAAGTCAGATTCACTTTTATAAAAGGGAAGGCATGTCGAAACCCTTGGGAGTGGGCCCGACGACTCGGACGGCAAGAAGGTACCCTAAAAAGCACTTGAGGCTCACAATGGGGAGGAAGGAAGCGACTCAAAGACCGCGACCGATGCTCCAACGCCTTGAAGAACAACCAAGACATCACATTGAATCCAAAAGAGTGTATTACTTCTATTTGGATTGTAATGATTTATAAAAAGATGTCTTATGTTCATTTTATCTTATTCATGGAGTAGATACCTTGATTTCAGGATTAGGGAGTAACTTGTGTATGTTATACATGCTAGTTCAAATATTCATTCATTGCTTTTGAATTATATTTGTAATTTATTTTATTTAAATCAATGAAAGCTCTGTCTTGATTCTATTTCTATCGCACGTAGTCGATATTGTAGGATCGAAATACTCCGAGAGAAGGGGGGTGAATCTCAGAGGTTGCAATTTTCTTTTTAAATTTTAAAGCTTATTTTTATATTTTGAAAACGTTAAAGAGTTTGTAGCAGAAAATAAATGAAATAAAGACAAGTCTCTTTTACTTGGTTCACAACCCTAACTGAGTTGTTACTCCAATGCCCGTAACTCTTCCGAGAGCTACCTCGATAGGCAATCACTATATACCCTCCGATTCAAGAACTCTCGACTTCAAAGGGGTTCGCTTTTTACAAAAATATGAGATGGGTAACACTCTACCCTCTCTTTGAAGTTAAGTACATACAAGAGAAAATAAATACAAGAAATTAAGAGCTATGTTATACCGACACTTATGGAGGTTTTGAAGTAGGCACGAAGTGTCGAAAAAGTGTCTTTGTGAGGAACCGAAGCTCTTGTGGACGAGTATGAATAGAGGCAGCACTTCGACGTAGTAGTAGTATATGTTTCGAAGCTGGTAGGTAGCACTTCGACGTAGTAATAGTATATGTTTCGAAGCTGGTCGAGTATTTGTTTTATAAACCTTTTCTAGTCGACTGGAATGCCTTCCATTTGACTCCACATCATCCCATCGATATGGAACTTCTGGTCTTTCAGTCGACTGAACATGCCCCAGTCGACTCCAGGTCACTCGACTCCGCATCAGGAAGTTTGTCTCTTCAGTCAACTGAAACTCCCCAGTTGATTGAAACTCTTTCCATCTGTGCTGCCAAGCCTTTGATCGATCACTAGCTAATCCTGCCAACTAGGTATCCAGTCGACTGGACTTCAGTCGACTAGAGTACATTCAATTGACTGATCCCTGCAAAATAAGATTAGTACAAATAGATAATATCAAATATGATAGCAGTAGTAATACTACTCAATCTCGACTTCTATGTCCCATGCGGACTCTCCGTTGGATCGACGCCTAGCTTTGTCCCCCTACAAAGGACTCAACCTCACCTCTCCACTCAAGGCTTACCTGTCGGACTTACCATTCTTGACATCCATTCTGACCCAACAGGGCTTCCACCAACTGTCCGGTCTACCTAACCCAGGACTTTTTGTTGATTGTCCGATCTCTAACTAATCGGTCTTAATGCCAAATGTCCGATCCACTCGACCCATCTGGACTTCATGCATGGTGTTCGATCCTCTTATCAAGACATTTGCCTAGTATCCAGTCAACATGACCTACTAGGACTTTCTGTTAAGCTTGCACACTTAACATTGATATTAGAACACAAGTCCTAACTTTAACTAGGGTTCATACATCAAAACTAAGGATTGATGCTCTCTGCATCAACAATCTCTCCCTTTTTGATGTATGACAACACATCAGTTAAAGTTAGGAGAATCAAACTTTAATATTCAATTATAGCATATCTTAGAAATGCATTAAGTTAAAAATATATATGCATGAGAAACTCATGTGCATAAAAAACTTTAAATTTTTTAAATCTCTCTCTCTTTAAGCCTCTTCTCTCTAACTTTAAATCTCCTCTCTCCCCCTTTGACATACATCAAAATCAAAATTAAGTTCAAAATGCCACAAATTGTAAAGATGAGAATTAAAGACTTAAAAAAAATTGTATCAATGATGCTTAAGTTTATCAATTCTCCCCCTAAATTTATTCAATAAGATTTTCTTTTAAAGATGATATCTCCCTCTTTATCTTTGGATTTCAAAATTAAATTTCTAGAATTCTAACTTTATTTTCAAAATTTATCAATTCTCCTCTTAAAATGTTTTTGAAAATCTCAAACTATCTTAATTTTCAAAATCTTTAAAACTCCCCCTTAATAAAAATATTTTTCAAATTTTCATTTTTCAAAATTTTCTAACTCCCCCTCAATAAAAAATATTTTTAAAATTTTTAATTTTCAAAATTTCTCAAAATTTTCTAACTCCCCCTCTAATACTACTATTACCTCTTTTCTATGAATAAGATAAAAATATCTGCGCATGGGACGCTATCCTAACCAAGTAGCCAGTTCGGCAGGGGAATCGGGGAAGAATGGTTCGGGCACGTTAGTCTAGGGCAATTGGAATGGGAGGATAGTTTAAGGTAGTTGGCATGGCGGGGCTATTGTGAAGATCATTTCGGTATGGGGCGGACAAGAATCGGCTCGGTCTAGCAGGCCCAAAAATGGTTTGGTGTGGGAAAAAGAGGAGTTGGTTCGGGCTACTGGGAAGAGCCTAATGGCAATGCTACACGTGAGCGGTAGGTTTAGGCTAGTTTTGTCCAAGGAAAGTGGCTAAAAGGGATGTGCTAGCATATTGTTGGTGCAAGGGCACTAGATAATCGAACCTGTATTTTGATTATGGCAAAGACACAAATTTAAGTTTACATCGTTATCTCACGAGCTAAATCGAGTGTGCAGAATAGTACTAAAGTTAAAGCCGAAGGAATCGAGTGGAAGGCCGGAAGCGAAAGTGACACAGTAAGAATCGAGGTAAGCTCGTGTGAGTGAGAGATGGTAAGGTCGTGTCCTCTGTACGGGGACGACCGTAGGCGGCGATCCGACTAAGACTTCTTGTGGAAGGTCTAGGTCGAGATCGGACGGTTAGAAACCGTCGTATTTATCATTTTCCGAGCTAACCTCTCACTGCAGGAAAGTGGCCAGCGATCATGTTGGACATTGGCGATCGATGATGCTCATCGATCGATGGGAGTCATCAGTCGACTGATGGCGACGAATCAGCCTTTGCGCTAGGTCAAAACGGATAAGGTTTGACGCGGCCACTTCGCGATAAAAATTATACAACTTCGTGATCTGTTCCGAAAAAAGAGGAGACATATTCAGAGGGCAAAATCTATAAAAGGAGGGGTGGATTCCAACTCCAAACATCATCAAGTTTATTCATCAAGTGCTCCTACAACGCCAACGCTCCAACACCGTCATAACGCCGACGCGACAACAAGCTCAGATCTTCTTCGTCGGCAGCAGCATCTAGTAATATATTTTAATATTGTATTTGTTGTTTTTATTCGTAACGAGGTGAGGTAGGCTTGTTGCCTCATCCTCATACTTCCAGATTTTGTGATCGTTGTCTCCTACCTCCAACGAGGAGGAGACGTTATAGTGCTTTGCCCTCCGTACGCGGTCTAGGACCGATAGGGCCTTGGAGTAGCAACCGCTGGGTTGTGAACCAAGTAAAATAAACGTGTCACTTTATTTTCCACTGTGCTTACTCGTTTACTTGTGTCTCGAACGAAAGATTTACGATCGCTATTCACCCCCCCTCTAGCGACGCTTCTCGATCCAACACATATTTCCCGAAATGTAGATAAGAAGTTGTTACATAATAGAAGAGGGCCCCCACATAATATTCCGAGGAGCCTTCGCTCCTCGTGTCTGTAACAGAATGATTCTCCAGATGGGCAAGGTGGCCACATGTACGACGAAGGAGGCTTGCAATGCAACAGCTGGCCAGAGGAAGAGGATAAAAGGGAGAAGCAGGGCAGGAGAAAGGGGATCCGCATTATTCTAACAAGCGAAAGACGAAGGCACATTCTAAAGGGGAGAGCAACCACATCGCCGGAGAAGGAGATAAGGAGAGTAGTGAGCTTCATCTTTCTGATACTTTTTCCTGTGTATTAAGCTAATTGTATGAGATTTTCTCCTCCACCTCCGGAAGTTCTTTCCGCGAAGGAGGAAGTTTATAGTGAAAGTTCTTTGGCACCGTAGCTCGTGGGATAGCTCACCCCCATGGAGTAGTAATCCTTATTCCCAACCACGTTGCATCCTGTGTCTTTGTTCATTGCTTATGTGGTGTGCATTTCTCTTCTTCACATTTCATTTTACTATTGCGGCCGGAGAGAACCCGAAAGCTTCCCCTGCGCTCCCCTGCATTGAAAGGAAGCCAGTAAACCTTTTTCCCCGTTACCGCATTAGTTGGGGCCGTCTGTGGGAAACATCTGAGTAAGACGTAGAGATGTAGCTAGAGGAGATACAATACCCGGTAGCCTCCACTGCGGAGGAAAACCTCATTATGATACTACCGTCACAACTGAGAGACATGGTGGACACCGCCGTGGCTGAGGCCCTTGCCAGAGAAAGGAGAAGGACGGGGTACTTTCATCCTCATTCTAGTGAACCTTCCTCTCGTGGACCGCCACCAGAGGTGTCCCCTCCACCTCGTACAACCACTAACATTAAAGCATTACCTGGAGAGGGGCTAGGGGGACGAATACATCAGACCACTATGCCATTAACCCAGAATCGACGAGAAGAGCAAGGCGAAAGCTGGTCGACTAGGGCTATAGAGATTTATGTGCCTAGTCCTTTCACCATGGACATCCTTTCTAAAGTCCCACCATCATACTTTAGAAATCCCCAAGTGGACAAGTATGATGGCACGACGGATCATGAGGAGCATCTATCACAGTTCGTAGGGAGCCTTACTTCAAGCTACCGAGCCCTTAAGTGTCGGGTCTTCCGTACCACCTTAACTGACTTAGCGCAAAAATGGTTTAACACCCTGCCTCCGGGGTCTATTACTTGTTTTGTTGATTTTCAAGGGATGTACCACCAAGAGTTCGCCAGTTGCAAGGCATACAAGCATGACGCTTCCATCCTACTGCACATTACGCAGGGGCTCTCAGAGTCACTTAGAGGGTATCTTTATCGGTTCACTTCCATCGCTGAAGTATCCCTCAAAGAAGGTCGCGATCCTTCGTAGTGGCCATGCATGAGCTAAGGGAGGGTCCTTTCCTTAGCTCACTTTTGAGGAAACCCGCGAATAGCTACGAGGAGCTGTTGAGTCGTGTGGAAAAGTATATCAACGAGGAAGAAGGGTTGAAATTCTGGAGAGCTGAACGAGTTCCGCAATGATCCCTATGGAAAGAAATCACCCCGCAACCCCTCGAGCACCTCCCAGACGGGAATATGTACGACCCCTCCTACCGGAGGCTCCCAGGCCTCAATTATTGATACAGGGCACTCGCCCCCACCTCCGTTGCAGATCATTGCCGCCGATGTGGTCCTGTTAGGGCAATCTCTTGCCATGATAAGGTTTTGATGTGTGTGGAAAAGGGTTTAAGTTAGATTGTTATTATGATTTGATATGATCGTTGGAGTCTCGCAGGGCTTAGTAATTCGCACATGGAGCCTTGGCGAGTTTCACCTCTCATGACTCGGTCCTTGAGTCGGTGAAGGATGGCTTTGCGAAAGTCGTGCGCTTAGAGCATCCGAGGGACCGCCGGACAAGGAGCTTGGAGTGAAGCCGGAGGAAGTAGACTTCAGGGCGAGACGCGAAGGATGGCGCTACAGAGTTGTGCGCTTGGCGCATCCGAGGGACATGGCTGGGCGAAGATAACTTCAAAGGCGAGGGACTCCGAGGGATGAGAGTGAGCGAATGTAACCTGGGAAAGGGGTAGCGCTCTTAGGTGAAACTTGGCCATTTGGCTAAGTGTCGGATGGGATTTCTCGACATCAGTTGACTATCATGTTATGGTAGTCGACTACTCTAAGTCGACGGTGACTCAACTAGTGTTCGAGTCCGGTTCAGTAACAGCGACCGCCATGGATTGACAATGATCAAGGTGCGTGACCTGATTGGTGATGAAGGCATCGATCCGACCGTCACAAGTGTTTCGGGCACAGAATGGAGTCGAGCTCGCGGAGCACTCGACTGATCAAGCATCAGTCGACTGATGGCAATATCAGTCGATTAATGTCGGTACCGTTGGATGAAATCCAACGTGGAAAGCAGTCGTTATTGGGCAACGGCTACAAGACCAGTCGACTGATAGAGACATCAGTCGACTGCTCCTGTGTCAACAGGAAGAAACCCTCTTCCTCTATAAAGAGGAAGGGTGTGGGGCTTTGGGGGCCTAATGTTCATGGTCTAATCTTCTCCCAAAGTGCCCTAAAGTATTCCCACTCTTCTTACTTGTTATTATTCCATTCTATTATAAGAAGAGGGATTGTAAAGAGGTTACCTCCACCAAGCTTGGTGCAAAGGAGAGATCTAGTGGATTTGGCAAAGGAATGATTCACCTTGGACGAATCGAGATCGCGGATTAGCGGCGTAGCCGTGAACCACGTTATATTCACTTGTTAGCATTGGTTTTATTCTTGTTGCTTTGATTTGCTTGTTTAGTTTTGTTTTCCGTTGCGCTAATTTCTTTGTAGACGAGTAAATTCCGTCATCCAACGAAAGAGGGCTATTCACCCCCCTCTAGTTGGCCACATCCACACTACTTCGATCCTACAAGTGGTATCAGAGCCGAGAAAAGCTTGTCAAGGACTAACCGCCATAACAAGCACAATCAAGGATGACCAGCTCAAACATTCACCCTCCGAAATTTGAAGGCGAATTCTCTTGGTGGAAAAAGAGAATGGAGGTATTCTATGAAACCGATTTTGATATTATGCTTATAATAGAAAACGATTTGGAGATGCCTAGGGACGAAGAGGGTGAACAAATAGAGAAGTCAAGGTGGACGAAAAAGCAAAGGGAAGAGCACCTTGTAAACTCAAAAGCCAAGCACCATCTCTTCAATGTGCTCCCCCAACAAGAGATCAACTGGATTGGGGAGTGCTCAAGTGCCAAGGAGATGTTGGAGAGATTGGTTGAACTTCATGAAGGCACTTCGGAAGCCAAGCTTACAAGGAGAGACCTCTTCCGCTCCCAATTAAGCAACATCAAATTAGAAAAGGGAGAAAAGGTAACATCATTACATTCTAGGTTTAAAGAAATTTTAATTGGGCTAACAAGTGTAGGAGAAAAACTTTCGAACCGGGATATGCTTATGAAAGCAATCGACGCTTTTCCCCAGTCATCGAAATGGAGTTCAATGGTGGACTCCTTCTACATGTCAAAGAATTTAGAAGTGAGCACCTTGGAGTAGTTCTTCTCAACCATGAAGCTCCACGAAACAAGACTTGAAGGAATAATAGAAGAGCCAATATTTCAACCTTCAAGAGGAGTAGCACTGTAACGCCCGCCCTTATCTGCTCTCAGGGTGGCGCTACTTTACTGTTTTTTTTAACATGTTATCATAACTTAAATCTTCTTTTGCACATGCGTCACATATCATATTCATAATCAGCATGTTAACATATCTTGTCACATTTCTAACTTGCGTAACATAAAGAGTCATTCATGAGTTCTTAAGTAATTGAACAGTAACATAAATAAGCATCATCCAACATGATACTAAGGATTCATAAGTCTTATAAGCGGAAGCAAAGTCTTAAGTGGTTCATTGTGCATGTAATATAAGCAGATAGTAACAGGGTCTTTCTCCACCATGCCACTATCACACACACTTGGCCCTTCCTGCTACTTCCTCTAGTTCAGGTTTCCATTATCTGCAGTATACGGACAACATGAACTATAAGCATATAGCTTAGTAAGATTCTTGCCTACTCACAAAAGCCACAAACTTCATCAAGCAATTAGAAACATGAGCATACTAGCATAAATAGCCTAAGTGTTTCATAGCAACACTAATCAACAACATACCCACGTAATAAAAACCTAAGCATGGCATAGAGATTACATCGATGTTAAGCATAATTAAATCTAAGCAGGCATAATTTAACATAAGCATTCGTAACATTGTAAATCTTAGACATGCATAAAGTACATAATCACAAATATTCTTAACTCAACTATAAGCATCATAACTTCATAAAATCTAACATGTATAAAGGACAAGTTCATAAGCATTCATAACATAAGTATCCGTAACATCATAAATCTTAAACATGCATAAAGTCCTATAGTCACAAATATTCTTAACTCAACTATAAGCATCATAACTTCATAAAATCTAACATGTATAAAGGACAAGTTCATAAGCATTCATAACATAAGTATCTGTAACATCATAAATCTTAAACATGCATAAAGTCCATAGTCACAAATATTCTTAACTCAACTATAAGCATCATAACTTCATAAAATCTAACATGTATAAAGGACAAGTTCATAAGCATTTTTAAACTTAACCATAAGCATTCATAGACTTTAACATAAGCATGCACAATTTCATAAAAGTCTTTTCTTTTCAAAACATATACATATAGATACTTCAACATAATCATAACTTGCTTCGGGGGCCCCAGGTTAAGTACCACATAATGCGCGTTCCCTAATAGGCTGGGGTAGCGAGCCACCAGACCTACTAGAGCAAGACCTCTTACGTCTTACCAGGGCAAGACCTCTTACATCTTCTTATGTCCCTATGGATTTGATTAACGACCACCTGACGGGTCGGGTACTTAACCTCTTACAAAGTAAAATACTTAATTCCTTTCTTTCTTGTCTTATCATAAGGAGAGCTCTTAATCCCTACTTGAAAGGGAAGCATCTCCATCTTATCTTATCATAAGGAGAGCTCTTAATCCCTACTTGAAAGGGAAGCATCTCCATCTTATCTTATCATAAGGAGAGCTCTTAATCCCTACTTGAAAGGGAAGCATCTCCACCTTAGACATTTCATAGCATACATGCATTCATAACATAAAGGGGTCCTAAAGCACAAACATGTTCATCACATAAGCATATTTCATAGGCATATTCATGTCATGTTAAATCATAAAACATGTTCATCACATAGGCATATTTCATGGCATATTATATCATAAACTTGTTCATCACATGGGCATATTTCCTAGGCATATTCATGGCATATTAAATCATAAAACAGGTTCATCACCTAATCATATTTCATAGGCATATTCATGGCATATTAAATCATAAAACATGTTCATCACATAGGCATATTTCCTAGGCATATTCATGGCATATTAAATCATAAAACATGTTCATCACATAGGCATATTTCCTAGGCATATTCATGGCATATTAAATCATAAAACATGTTCATCACATAGGTATATTTCCTAGGCATATTCATGGCATATTAAATCATAAAACATGTTCATCACATAGGCATATTTCCTAGGCATATTCATGGCATATTAAATCATAAAACATGTTCATCACATAGGCATATTTCCTAGGCATATTCATGGCATATTAAATCATAAAACATGTTCATCACATAGGCATATTTCCTAGGCATATATCATAGCATAACTTCATAAGGGGCATTTTCATGAAACCCTAACCGTAAAACCATGGGTGGCCGAAACTTATAGGGGCACAAGGCTTGGGTTTTTGTCACCTAAATTCATTCATGTAGGCATATATCATAGCATAACTTCATAAGGGCATTTTCATGAAACCCTAACCCTAAATTCCTTGGTTGGCCGAAACTTATAGGGGCACAAGGCTTGGGTTTTTGTCACCTAAATTTATTCATGTAGGCATATATCATAGCATAACTTCATAAGGGGCATTTTCATGAAACCCTAACCCTAAATTCCATGGGTGGCCAAAACTTATAGGGGCACAAGGCTTGGGTTTTTGTCACCTAAATTTATTCATGTAGGCATATATCATAGCATAACTTCATAAGGGTCATTTTCATGAAACCCTAACCCTAAATTCCTTGGTTGGCCGAAACATATATGGCCATGAGTTGGGTTTTTGGCACCTAAAAATCCCTACTTGATGCCTACACTCTATGAACATAACCTTAGAATCAAGTTCATGCAACCCTAACCCTAAAAGCTTGGGTTGGCCGAAACATGTAAGGGCTAAACTCCTTGGACTTTTGACCCTAAAGTTTCCTACTTGAAGCATACAACCCATAAAAAATTTACCTAGTAGCATTTTCATGAATCCTAGCACATAAACTTAGTTAGCCGAGTCCTAGGGGGCTACAACTTCATATTTCTTTCATGTAACCTATCCTACAAAACTAATATACTGCAGGTGAGGGAATCTTACATCCTTCGCTTGCTTGTAGTGGGTAGTTGACCTTATGGAAGCCAAGAACTAGCTTCTCCTTGCTTGGATGAGGTTCGGCCAAAGGTGAAAATGGAGAGGGGGAGAGATGGGTTTTCGGTGAGGAAGAAGAAGGGAAGAAGAAGTGGCAAAGTGGAAACTTCCTTCTTCTTTATAAAGGGAGGAAGAGAAGTTTCTCTTCTCTTTTCCATGCCCCTTCATTTACCCTCATCACACTTATCTACAATTTCCCCTCTTCTTCTAATGATATAATCCTATTGGGCTTCTGGTTAGTGGGTGCATCTATAGGGCTTGGCTATCTCTAGAGGTTTGGGGTTCAATTCCTAGGCCTTGCATATCTTTTTGGCTATTTTCTTTAATTTTTCGAAAAAGCCCACATCAAGCCCATTATGGTAAAGCCAAAAACTCTCGTAAAATTGCTAGAAATTTTATGGGCGTTACAATCCCTCATACCTTGTAAAAGTTTCGTCCTCAAAACTTAAAACAATTTCGGGTACTTCTGCTTCATGTCCTCCTCTCGTTCCCAGGTAGCTTCCTCGTATCGCGGATTCTGCCACAGGACCTTTACTAAGGGCACTTCTTTGTTCCTTAGTCTCTTGACATCTCGATCTAATATCTGGATAGGCCGACTTTCAATACTCAGGTCCTCTTGAACTTGTACTGTTTATGGCTCGATCACTTGGTCCGCACTGGATATGCATTTCTTGAGAACCGAGACATGGAACACGTTGTGTATAGTCGACCTCTCTTGAGGCAGCTCCAGCTTGTATGCTACCTTGCCAACCCTCTGCAATATCGGATACGGTCCCACGTAGCATGGATTCAGTTTACCCTTCCTTCCGAATCTCATCACTCCCTTCATATGGGTCACTTTGAGAAATACCAAATCTCCGACTTCGAATTCTAACGGTCTACGCCGCATATCCACATAGCTCTTTTGTCGGCTCCGAGGTTTGATTCTCAGGATATTCTGCGATAGCGGTGGTATTGTCAATAATAACGGCTAGAGGACCCATTTCCCTCCTTTCACCACCCTCGTACCAACATATAGGAGACCTGCATCTTCTCCCGTATAGAGCTTCATATGGTGCCATTCCGATAGTATCTTGGTAGCTGTTGTTGTAAGCAAATTCCGCCAAGCACAAATATCGACACCAGCTCCCCTTAAAGTCTAGAGCACAAGCCCACAACATATCTTCCAGCACCTGGTTCACTCTTTCATCGACCATCGATTACTGAGGATGAAACGATCTTTGAATCTCAACTTTGTGCCAAGAGCCTTCTGAACACATTCCCAAAAATGAGAGGTGAAACAGTCATCACGGTCAGAAATAATAGCCTTAGGCACTCCATGTAATCTGATAATTTCCTTGACATATAATTGAGCTAGCTGCTCAACCGAATAAGTCATCTTAATCGCCAGGAAATGGGCAGACTTTGTCAACCGGTCTATGATTACCCATATAGCATCGTAACCATTTGTTGTTCTGGGTAATCCCGAGATGAAGTCCATAGAAATTTCTTCCCATTTCCACACTGGAATCTGTTGGGTTTCCGGCACCGCGGCGTGTGTGTGTTCGATCATGTTTCGTAAACATGAACACAGCGGAAGCAATAAAAATAATAAATACTCCTATTTATTACAACACACACAACACACTCATGCATATTACAACAAGTGTAGACATAACCGTAAATTTAAATTTGCAATAAAAGAAAATTTATCTACGTTATACCTTTCGTATGACGTGTAGCGGGAACGGCATCAACCGGAACGATCTTCGCTAGAATCGTCTCTATCCGTATCCACGCCGAGTTCCTCGGGATGACTTCGCTAAGCCACGAGCTTCGTCTTCGTACGGGTTACTAGCCTCGTGTTGAAGACGACATGATCAAGAGATGATCACGATCCGAATCCAAATTCGGATCCAAAACGAGTCCTCAAAACTCGCTTCTCCGGAGAGGTATTCGTCAACCGATTGACGAATCCTTCGTCCTCCACCTCAGAGGATTACCGGAGATCGAATCCCCGGTAAGTTATCCGCTGTCGGAGCTCTAACCGTCGTCCAAACGACGCTCCGACGAGAGGAGAAGAAGCTGTCCAGAAAACTGGACAGCTTGGTGGAGGAGTAGGCGCCGGCCAAAAACAAGGAAGCCAAGTGCTCACCTTTTCACCGAGGCCTAGGAAGATCACCGGAGGGTCGCCGGAGGATCACCGGCTGAAGCTTGATCGCCGGCAAGGAGCTGGACGCCGGCACAAGGGGGTTGGGCGGCCAAGGAGCTTGGGCGGCAACTCCTTCAATGGGGTTGGGCGGCAACTAGGTTTAGGGCTCTTCCAATTAGGGCTTAATTATCCATTAAGCCCTCTTTTATAGAGAACTAATTCTCTTAATGGTTATTGGATCATAACCATTAGGCCCGTTAACCCGCTCCATTAAGATAAGTTAAAATAAACCAAACCATGATGGTTTATTTTAAGTTAAAACGAACCGAACCAACTTTTGGTTCATTCGTTTAAAATAAACCAAACCCCTTTGGTTTATTCTCATCCATTGGATTAGAACCAAACCATTTTGGTTCATCCATTACGTCTTCATAAGACGCGACCCATCCATGCTTCCATTGCGACTGAAACGATTTCATGCTCGCTTTATGTTTGGTCCAACCAAACCTAGTTTCTCTCGGTCTGAGAATCCCATTCTCAAGCTCATTTTAAATCCTTTGGATTACGCTCATTGTGCGTGTGACCAAATAGGTTCTCGGTTTATGTTGGCCGTCTATAATTAACCATTAATTATAGAACGATCATGAGTGGCACCTAGTAGTACATCATGATCCCCACCAACCAAAAGAAAAAGATCAACGGTTGATCCAGAACTATTTCTGAAACCCTTCAGTAGCTCGAATGATTCGTGCCCCATTCCCTTCACTCATCTTATACCCACTTGGTTCAGGACATGGTCTATTGTGTCAGTCCCCACTAGGCTGACTACGTCACACCTAGCCCAAGTATTATTTCCTCGCCCTCCTGATTCTAGTTACTCCACATGTATCAAGAGTACCTTACTCTAAACATGTAATGCTTTGGCCAAAGACTTTAGTAACAATCCGACGAGAGGCCATGGGTATACATCTCCTCGCAAGGAGTGGTGAATCCTTTATAGGCTATTCAAACACCTTCGATCACTTCGACTTATACCCAATCATCCCGGGTCCACATCTCCTTAGAGATGTTTGCTTAAGATGTCAAAGCATAAGTCTCCATGATCAAGATGACTTGAATACCGCAAGTCAAAGGAACATCGCACTTAAGCTACAGTGAGAACTTCATTGACATATCTATATATGCAGAGAACCATATGAAGTCTTACTGGTCACTCCAATGAACTAGTTGCCATAACTAGCATCCACGATTAACTCCGGACATCACTATGTCTCCAACCAGTGAGAATCAGCTGCTTGGATACACCAAGGAGTATACCTCGTGCTAGTCTCGACAGAATTGATGGTGTCCAAATCCATCAATTCATCGACTAGGGATAATTCCGATACATCACAATTACACATGTAGAGATACTCACTAGTTGTGATCCAATCACAAATTCTCTCATGCTGTGAATCGTATCGTGGACATTCAATAAATGAGTTTAAGATCCAATCAAATACATAAAACATGTATACTCAAATAGTGAATCTTCATTTATCATATAAATGGTTCATACATAAGGCGATTGCCTTAGGACATCTCTCATATATTACTAACAGACTTCCACTTGGCCTAATGCCAATCGCTACGGTATCCAATACCATAAGCTCGAACATGACCCTCAAACTTATTTTGAGGTAATGCCTTAGTCAAAGGATCCGCTAAGTTCCTTTCAGTGAGAATTTTCTCGATTTGTATTTCGTTCCTACTGATGATCTCTCTGATAAGATGATAGCGGCGAAGCACATGTTTGGATCATTGATGAGACCACATCAAGTTCGTAGATGAACTACTTGATCCAAACCGCTTCCTTTGCTGCTTCCAAAGCTGCAACGTATTCTGCCTTAGTGGCAGAATCCGCTATAGTGTCAAGCTTGGAACCTTTCCAGCTTATTGCGCCTCCATTTCAGGTGAATACATACCCAGACTAAGACATGGAATCATCCTTGTCTGTCTAGAGCTGGCATCCGTATACCCACGTATCACCATGTACCCTTCTCCATATATTAGGAACGCATCCTTAGTTCTTCTTAAGTACTTAAGGATCGTCTTAACAGTCACCCAATGATCCATTCTGGATCGATCGGTATCCGCGTGACACTCGTGAGCATATGATACATCGGGCCTCGTACATAACATAGCATACATGATAGATCCTATTGCGGATGCATAGGGAATCTTACTCATGCAAATCCTCTCGTCTTCTGTGCGCGGACACATAGACTTCAAAGGTGTACCCATGCCCGATGGGTAAGAAACCTTTCTTGGATTCCGACATGCTAAACCTCTTTAGCACTTCCTATATTAGACCGCGAAAAGACCAAGCAACCGCTTCGATCTATCTCTATAGATCTTAATCCCGAGGATGTAGGTTGCTTCTCCTGTGTCTTTCATGGAGAATGTCTTGGATAACCAAACCTTAATCGATCAGAAGATTGAAACATCGTTTCCTATAAGTAATATGTCATCGACATACAATACTAGGAACACGACTGCACTCCCACTAACCTTCTTGTACACACAAGGTTCGTCTGGATTTTGTGAGAAATCAAACTTTTGATCGTCTCATCAAAACGGATATTCCAGCCTTCGGATGCTTGCTTCAATCCATAAATGGACCGCCGCAATTTGCATACCTTGGTTTTATCAACCGATGTGAAACCTCAGTTGTATCATATACACGCCCCTCGAGCAGTTTCCATTAAGGAAAGTTGTTTTCACATCCATCCGCCATATCTCATAATCATAATGAGCCGCTATGGCCAGAGCATCCGAATGGATTTAAGATAGCTACAAAGTAATAGGTTTCGCCATAATCAACACCTTGTTTTGACGCATATCCTTTCGCCACCAATCTAGCCTTATAGGTAATCACATTACCATCCATGTCGGTTTTCTTCTTGAAAACCCACTTGCACCCTATAGGCTTTATGCCTTCAGTGGGTCAACCAAGTTCCAAACTTGGTTTTCATACATGGAATCCATTTCCACTTCATGGCACCAAGCCACTTATCCCTTTCTCAACTTGTCAAGACTTCTTCATAACTGTAGGCTCTCATCATCAATGAGTAACACGTCGCTCGATTCACTTACGAGAAATCCATATCTCTCGTGAATATTGCGTGTTCTACCAGATCTACGAAGATGTGGTGTTACAATAGGTCCAAATGATTGCTCATCACTATGAGTTGCTACCGTCAGCTTCACTGTATCTCATCAATGTCTATTTGAGTCTCTCGAGCCTCCTCAAGCTCGACGACACTCCCACTGCTTTTCTTGCAAGAGAAACTCTTTCTCTAGAAACACAAGATGCCTAAACAAACACCTTTTGTTCCACAGATGATAGAATTGGTAACCCCTTGTTTCCTTAGGGTATCCAATAAATAGACATTTATCGACTTAGCATCCAATTTGTCCGACATACCCGCTTCACATAAGGTGACAACCCCATATCTTCAAGTAAGATACATGAGGTTTCTTACCATTCCATATCTCATATGGAGTAGTTGAGACTACTGTAGGCATTCTGCTTAACAAGTAAATGTCTTCAAGTGCATAGCCCCAAAAGGACTTGGGAAGAGTCGATGATTCATCATTGACCGACCATGTCCAACAAGGTCCTTACGCCTCGATACACCATTATGCCTTGGTGTATATGGGCGGAGTCCATTGAGACAATATACCATTGTCTCTTAGATAATCAAGAAACTCTTGACTTAAGTATTCACCACCTCGATCCGATCGAAGTATTTTAATACTCTTGTCATGTTGTTTCTCTACTTCATTTTTGAATTCTTTGAACCTTTCAAAGGCTTCAGACTTGTGTTTCATCAAGAACACATACCCAAACCATGAGTGATCATCGGTGAAGGTAATGAAGTAGCTATAGCCTCCTAATGCTTGAGTTGACATAGGTCCACATACATATGTATTAGACCTAGTAACTCTCCCACTGCTCACCTTTTCCAAAGAAAGGTAACTTAGTCATCTTGCCTTTTAAGCATGATTCGCATGTATCGTATGAATCCAATTCAACGATTCGAATTCCACATCGGTGTAATTCGACATGCTTGCTTATATGGCCAAGACGCTTCGTTCAGTTGCGTATTGCTCATATTATCATTAGCTTCTAAGTTTACAACCGAGGCTCCTTCTCCAAAGTCAATGGCCATACATGTCGATGCTCAATTTCTTGTCGGAAGGCATGTTCCACCCACATTTAGGAGCCCGAAAATGAGACACAAATTGTTACTAAAGTCAAATGGTACCCATTTCTATTTAAACAAGAAATAGAAATGATGTTCTTTATCAGCGAAGGAACATAAAAGCAATTGTCGATTCTAAGACAAGTCTGAGGAGTTTCAACAAATGCGTTCGATGGCGAGTGCGGCACCTTTGCTCCATTCCCAACACGTAAATTTGACTCTCCTTGGCGAGTCTTCTTCTATTCCTTAGCCCATGTATGTCATTACATATATGTGAGCCACACCAGTATCAAATACCCAAGTGTTTGAGGAAATAGAATGACAATCAATAAAGAAGATTTCTGAAGAAGATGGGGCATCCGATGCCTTATCCTTCTTCACGGACTCAAGATAAATCTTGCACTTTCTTCGCAAATGGCTCTCCTTGCCATAATGATGGCAAGTTTCCTTTTGTGCTAGTTCTACCTTCTTAGCCCTTCTCTTCTTTCCCTTCTGTTCCTTTGACTTCCTCTTAGAACCTTTCTTCGAGGAATCAACTATGACTCCTGCTCATGCTTCTCGAGAAGACTCCACGGTCTTGACATATTGAGCGATACCACAGATGAACCTTCTAGCATCTCGGAGGTGAAGAGGGCTTTGAGACTTGAACCTTTCGAATCTCACTTGCTCATCAACCAACTCACAAAGATGAAGGACTACGATATGAGCATCCATATGCTCATTGCTTTCGTAGCTTGGGTTCCATCGCGGCTAGCATGATGCAACTCATTTGTTCAGAATCACTCACATGTTTCTGATAGGCCAACAATTGGTCTAGAGTTGCATAAATCACTAGGATGGCGGGAAGAGGCGCTTGAGGACATTTGCAAGCTTTTCACCTTGAGAACAATTCTCAAGTTTCTAAGCGATCCAAGAAGCTCGGCCCGATCAATTTATTGAATCAAAATGGAACGCAAATTCAAAGACATCATGATCAATCTTAGAAATACAAAACGAGCATATATGAGAAAGATGATTTTAAAATGCATCAATATACATTTATAAATCCCATTCATTTTTCGAATTTCAAAAACCCCAAAATCACTTCGGGAGATCGTAGGTCCATCTCCGAATGGGTGATATCCATCATAGTTATGAACAACCTTGGAGAGAGTCCAACAAGCCATTCATAACTACGACGGTAGGTATCAACTATACCGATTGCATATCACGTATATGCAACTATCACAATGTGCTATCAACTAATTGAATGTTCACACATACATCGGGTTGTTAACACATTAACAAGTATGGATCATATGCATAGCACCCAACTTCACCTCCCTTTACATCGACCTTGGAGAGAGTCCAACAAGCCGATGCTCCAGGTTAAAGCCAACCCATTAATCGGGACATAGTTTTAATATGGTTAGAGCGCATTCAACCAATTAGCCCAGCTTGGAGAGAGTCCAACAACCAAAGCTAACGATTGACCTCGGCTCTTACCATATTAGTATTAAACTATTCCATGGTTTGAACATGTTGAGTTAGAGGGCTTGGAGAGAGTCCAACAACCCAAACAAGCGGAACTCTGGTTCTAACCATATTAATGGAAGGTGTAGGCTTTAATATTGATTAAGGGTTTTTATGTCTCATCCTCTTTGCATGCAAATAACTATTATCTACATGGCATGGCATACATGGCATACATCTACATGTCACGACACTCATGGCATAATGTTATGCATCTAATGCAATTACATGGCATACAATTATGTCATGTATATATTTCCTTATATGTCATAACTATTTATGGAAATAAAATATGTTTAAGATTTGATTCTCCAAATCAAATCATAATTAAATTAGGAAACAAATTTCCAAATCTAATCACATATTTTATTCATGGAATTATTTGATTAAGGAAAATCTATTTAGGAAACCAATTTCCTAAATCATTAAAACTACTTATGGAAATAAAATATTTTAAGATTTGATTTCCCAAATCAAATCATGATTAAATTAGGAAACAAATTTCCAGAATCTAATCAAATATTTTATTTATGGAAAATATCAATTTCCATAAATACTTCCAACTTTCAAAAAGTGGAAGATTTCCATAAATACTTCTAGACTTTCCAAAATTGAAAAATTTCCATAAATACTTCTAAATTTCCAAAATTAGAAAATTTCAATAAATACATTATGACTATCGCAAAACCATTTTACGATTATGTCGAAACACAACCTGGGCTCTGATACCACTGTTGGGTTTCCGGCACCGCGGCGTGTGTGTGTTCGATCATTTTTCGTAAACATGAACACAGCGGAAGCAATAAAAATAATAAATACTCCTATTTATTATAACACACACAACACACTCATGCATATTACAACAAGTGTAGACATAACCGTAAATTTAAATTTGCAATAAAAGAAAATTTATCTACGTTATACCTTTCGTATGACGTGTAGCGGGAACGGCATCAACCGGAACGATCCTCGCTAGAATCGTCTCTATCCGTATCCACGCCGAGTTCCTCGGGATGACTTCGCTAAGCCATGAGACCGTCTTCGTCACGGGTTACTAGCCTCGTGTTGAAGGCGGCGTGATCGAGAGATGATCACGATCCGAATCCAAATTCGGATCCAAAACGAGTCCTCAAAACTCGCTTCTCGAGAGGTATTCGTCAACCGATTGGCGAATCCTTCATCCTCCACCTCAGAGGATTACCGAGATCGAATCCCGGTAAGTTAGCGCTGTCGGGCTCTAACCATCGTCCAAAGCGACGCTCCGACGAGAGGAGAAGCTGTCCAGAAAACTGGACAGCTTGGTGGAGGAGTAGGCGCCCGGCCAAAGGAAGCCAAGTGCTCACCTTTTCACCAGGCCTAGGAAGATCACGGAGGGTCGCGGAGGATCACCGGCTGAAGCTTGGGTGACGGCAAGAAGCTCTTTTATAGAGCACTAAGTCTCTTAAGGGTTAGTGGATCAGAACCATTAGGCCCCTTAACCCGCTCCATTAAGATAAGTAAAAATAAACCAAACCATGATGGTTTATTTTAAGTTAAAACGAACCGAACCAACTTTTGGTTCATTCGTTTAAAATAAACCAAACCCTTTGGTTTATTCTCATCCATTGGATTAGAACCAAACCATTTTGGTTCATCCATTATGTCTTCATAAGACCGGCCCATCCACGCTTCCATTGCGGTGAAACAATTTCATGCTCGCTTTATGTTTGGTCGACCAAACTAGTTTCTCTCGATGCGAGAATCCCATTCTCAAGCTCGTTTTAAATCCTTTGGATTACGCTCGTTGTCGTGTGACCAAATAGGTTCTCGGTTTATGTTGGCCGTCTATAATTAACCATTAATTATAGAGCGATCATGAGTGGCACCTAGTAGTACATCATGATCCCCAATTAACCAAAAAGATCAGCGGTTGATCGAACTATTTCGAAACCCTTGGCCTCGAATGATTCGTGCCCCATTCCCTTCACTCATCTTATACCCACTTGGTTCAGGACATGGTCTATTGTGTCAGTCCCCACTAGGCTGACTACGTCACACCTAGCCCAAGTATCATTTCCTCGTCCTCGGATTCTAGTTACTCCACATGTATCGAAGAGTACCTTACTCTAAACATGTAATGCTTTGGCCAAAGACTTTAGTAACAATCCGACGAGAGGCCATGGGTATACATCTCCTAAGGAGTGGTGAATCCTTTATAGGCTATTCAAACACCTTCGATCACTTGACTTATACCCAATCATCCGGGTCCACATCTCCTTAGAGATGTTTGCTTAAGATGTCAAAGCATAAGTCTCCATGATCAAGATGACTTGAATACGCAAGTCAAAGGAACATCGCACTTAAGCCACAGTAAGAACTTCATTGACATATCTATATATGCGAGAGAACCATATGAAGTCTTACTGGTCACTCCAATGAACTAGTTACCATAACTAGCATCCACGATTAACTCGGACATCACTATGTCTCTAGCCAATGAGAATCATTTGCTTGGATACACCAAGGAGTATACCTCGTGCTAGTCTCGGGAATTGATGGTGTCCAAATCCATCAATTCATCGACTAGGATAATTCCGATACATCACAATTACACATGTAGAGATACTCACTAGTTGTGATCCAATCACAAATTCTCTCATCTTTGTGAATCGATCGTGGACATTGATAAATGAGTTTAAGATCCAATCAAATACATAAAACATGTATACTCAAATAGTGAATCTTCATTTATCATATAAATGGTTCATACATAAGGCGATTGCCTTAGGACATCTCTCATATATTACTAACGAATGCATATCAGCTGTAATCCCGAGGTTTACGGTGTTACGCGCTTAACCTTCGCGGTCGACGGTGTTGACGTACTGAGCCACATCCCTTTTCATGCCGGACCACCAAAATTTATCTCTTAAGTCCTGATACATTTTATTAGATCCAGGATGCATGGTATAAGGTGTTCCATGGGATTCCTCGAGTATCTTCTTCCGTAATTCCGGATCATCCGGAATACATAGTCGGTCCCGGAGGTATAATAGTCCGTTGTCGGAAATGCGGAATCCATTATCCCTTCCTTCCAGGACTTCCTGTTTGATCTTTTGGATGTCTGAATCACCATCTTGCTTTCCCATTATATCGTCGAACAGCGTCGGCGCTATCTTCATGGTGGAAAGTTGTCCAGAAATAATCTGTATCCCGTAATTCATTATTTCCCTTTTCAGGGGTTGAGATAGCATCGATAAGGACATCAAAGCGGCACACCTTGTTTCCACTCATTATTCGTATGTTCAGTCTAGCAACATTGATCAACTATACTATACACATCCCATGCAATGAACTCATCATTAATTTCAAAAGAAACGACTTATCATCTCTTATTCATATTTTTAGACCAGAAGGAAAAATGTTAACATATAACATTCCTTATTTCTAATTTAAACAACAGAAACTACTTCAGAAGATAGTTTATTACGACTCCCACTAGGACAAACCCTAGTGCAGTTGTAATTATTTTTAGTCCTGTCTTCCTTGGCCTCACTAGGGTAGTCTCCGGCTGGCCAATAAGTTGACTGTTTACCGAACCCTTTTCCTTCCTCTCGAGGCCAGCTACCACCTGATTCTCTACCACAGGCTTCTCTTGAACCTTGTGTTCCAGTAGTTCCCAGCACAACTCCGCATATGTTATCCGCCCTTCATAGCGGCCCCATACGTGATGTGCAACTACCATGAACTCATTTGGCAGGGAGCGTACAAAGGCCCATATCCGATAATTGTCCAGTAACGGAAACTCCTGCTGCTCGAGTCTCCTAAAAAGACCATCGAGCCTTCTCATGTGTCCGATGACCCCACCATCTGGTTTATAGACTATCTCTTCAATAGCTTCCCTTAATCGGTTTCGTAACACATCCCGACGGGTCATGGTAGTCATCGTCCGTGCCATCTGGAATTGAAATAAATGAAGTCAGTACAAAACCGACTAACCGTCTGGCATTTAAACCGCTTAATTCAATTCAGATGAGCATAGACCTTACACAAATAATTACGAAAATCAAATATTCATAATTTTAGGAGTTTTTTTTTTGTGCGTAATTAAACTAAGGCTAGCATAAAGCTATCATTTGTATATTCATGCATTACTTAAGCTAAATGCTAGGCTAGCATAAGATCATCCTACGTGCATTTATGCATATTTAAGCCAAAACAAAGAAAACAGTTCTCTTATCCTAACAAGGTAAGGTATCCTTTCTAGCGGTATTTCTAGGTTAGAGACACGTTTCCATCCTATAAGGCATGGTAAGGAATCATTACTATCTAAGTCACGAGTACGGTTCCATTCTACTAAACAGGATGAGGTATTACTTCTATCTAAGTCACAAGTATGGTCCCATTCTACTAAAACATGATGAGGTATTATTTCTATCTAAATCACAAGTATGGTTCCATTCTACTAAAACATGATGAGGTATTATTTCTATCTAAATAGAAGACATTCTTCGTTATAAAAGAAACTTAAGTATACATAAAGTTACTTACTTGGAAACAGCAGGAAGGAGGCTTGATGTGTGATAGTGGAAAGGTGAACCCGCCTCGATACCACTAACGCCCTTATCCGCTCTCGTATGGCGCTACTTTCTTATTTTTAACATGTTATCATAACTTAAATCTTCTTTTGCACATGCGTCACATATTATATTCATAATCAGCATGTTAACATATCTTGTCACATTTCTAACTTGCATAACATAAAGAGTCATTCATGAGTTCTTAAGTAATTGAGCGATAACATAAATAAGCATCATCCAACATGATACTAAGGATTCATAAGTCTTATAAGCGGAAGCAAAGTCTTAAGTGGTTCATTGTGCATGTAATATAAGCGAGATAATGTGAGGTCTTTCTCCACCATGCCACTATCACACACACTTGACCCTTCCTGCTACTTCCTCTAGTTCAGTTTCCTTTATCTCTGCGATATCGGACAACATGAACTATAAGCATATAGCTTAGTAAGATTCTTGCCTACTCACAAAAGCCACAAACTTCATCAAGCAATTAGAAACATGAGCATACTAGCATAAATAGCCTAAGTGTTTCATAGCAACACTAATCAACAACATACCCACGTAATAAAAAACCTAAGCATGGCATAGAGATTACATCAGCATGTTAAGCATAATTAAATCTAAGCAGGGCATAATTTAACATAAGCATTCGTAACATTGTAAATCTTAGACATGCATAAAGTACATAATCACAAATATTCTTAACTCAACTATAAGCATCATAACTTCATAAAATATAACATGTATAAAGGACAAGTTCATAAGCATTCATAACATAAGTATCCGTAACATCATAAATCTTAAACATGCATAAAGTCCTATAGTCACAAATATTCTTAACTCAACTATAAGCATCATAACTTCATAAAATCTAACATGTATAAAGGACAAGTTCATAAGCATTCATAACATAAGTATCCGTAACATCATAAATCTTAAACATGCATAAAGTCCATAGTCACAAATATTCTTAACTCAACTATAAGCATCATAACTTCATAAAATCTAACATGTATAAAGGACAAGTTCATAAGCATTTTTAAACTTAACCATAAGCATTCATAGACTTTAACATAAGCATGCACAATTTCATAAAAATCTTTTCTTTTCAAAACATATACATATATATACTTCAACATAATCATAACTTGCTTGGGGGGCCCCAGGTTAAGTACCACATAATGCGCGTTCCCTAATAGGCTGGGGTAGCGAGCCACCAGACCTACTAGAGCAAGACCTCTTATGTCTTACCAGGGCAAGACCTCTTACGTCTTCTTATGTCCCTATGGATTTGATTAACGACCACCTGACGGGTCGGGTACTTAACCTCTTACAAAGTAAAATACTTAATTCATTTCTTTCTTGTCTTATCATAAGGAGAGCTCTTAATCCCTACTTGAAAGGGAAGCATCTCCATCTTATCTTATCATAAGGAGAGCTCTTAATCCCTACTTGAAAGGGAAGCATCTCCACCTTAGACATTTCATAGCATACATGCATTCATAACATAAAGGGGTCCTAAAGCACAAACATGTTCATCACATAAGCATATTTCATAGGAATATTCATGGCATGTTAAATCATAAAACATGTTCATCACATAGGCATATTTCATGGCATATTATATCATAAACTTGTTCATCACATGAGCATATTTCCTAGGCATATTCATGGAATATTAAATCATAAAACAGGTTCATCACCTAATCATATTTCATAGGCATATTCATGTCATATTAAATCATAAAACATGTTCATCACATAGGCATATTTCCTAGGCATATTCATGGCATATTAAATCATAAAACATGTTCATCACATAGGCATATTTCCTAGGCATATTCATGGCATATTAAATCATAAAACATGTTCATCACATAGGCATATTTCCTAGGCATATTCATGGCATATTAAATCATAAAACATGTTCATCACATAGGCATATTTCCTAGGCATATTCATGGCATATTAAATCATAAAACATGTTCATCACATAGGCATATTTCCTAGGCATATTCATGGTATATTAAATCATAAAACATGTTCATCACATAGGCATATTTCCTAGGCATATTCATGGCATATTAAATCATAAAACATGTTCATCACATAGGCATATTTCCTAGGCATATATCATAGCATAACTTCATAAGGGGCATTTTCATGAAACCCTAACCCTAAAACCATGGGTGGCCGAAACTTATAGGGGCACAAGGCTTGGGTTTTTGTCACCTAAATTCATTCATGTAGGCATATATCATAGCATAACTTCATAAGGGCATTTTCATGAAACCCTAACCCTAAATTCCTTGGTTGGCCAAAACTTATAGGTGCACAAGGCTTGGGTTTTTGTCACCTAAATTTATTCATGTAGGCATATATCATAGCATAACTTCATAAGGGGCATTTTCATGAAACCCTAACCCTAAATTCCATGGGTGGCCGAAACTTATAGGGGCACAAGGCTTGGGTTTTTGTCACCTAAATTTATTCATGTAGGCATATATCATAGCATAACTTCATAAGGGGCATTTTCATGAAACCCTAACCCTAAATTCCTTGGTTGGCCGAAACATATATGGCCATGAGTTGGGTTTTTGGCACCTAAAAATCCCTACTTGATGCCTACACTCTATGAACATAACCTTAGAATCAAGTTCATGCAACCCTAACCCTAAAAGCTTGGGTTGGCCGAAACATGTAAGGGCTAAACTCCTTGGACTTTTGACCCTAAAGATTCCTACTTGAAGCATACAACCTATAAAAAATTTCCCTAGTAGCATTTTCATGAATCCTAGCCCATAAACTTAGTTAGCCGAGACCTAGGGGGCTACAACTTCATATTTCTTTCATGTAACCTATCCTACAAAACTAATATACTGCAGGTGAGGGAATCTTACATCCTTCGCTTGCTTGTAGTGGGTAGTTGACCTTATGGAAGCCAAGAACTAGCTTCTCCTTGCTTGGATGAGGTTCGGCCAAAGGTGAAAATGGAGAGGGGGAGAGATGGGTTTTCGGTGAGGAAGAAGAAGGGAAGAAGAAGTGGCCAAGTGGAAACTTCCTTCTTCTTTATAAAGGGAGGAAGAGAAGTTTCTCTTCTCTTTTCCATGCCCCTTCATTTACCCTCATCACACTTATCTACAATTTCCCCTCTTCTTCTAATGATATAATCCTATTGGGCTTCTGGTTAGTGGGTGCATCTATAGGGCTTGGCTATCTCTAGAGGTTTGGGGTTCAATTCCTAGGCCTTGCATATCTTTTTGGCTATTTTCTTTAATTTTTCGAAAAAGCCCACATCAAGCCCATTATGGTAAAGCCAAAAACTCTCGTAAAATTGCTAGAAATTTTACGGGCGTTACAAGCACTTTTGGCCAACAAGGGGAAGAAGAAGATGGAGATCCCCTCCTCCTCCATGGATAGCACGGAAGAAGCCTATATGGTAAGGAGGGTAAGACGTTCATTAAAAGGTTTTCAATTTAATAAATCTAATGATAGGAGAAGAAGACCAAGGGGGAAGGTGATTTGCTATAATTGCCAAGGAGATAGACATATAAGGGACAATTGTCCCCTCCTAAACAAGAGTAAAGAGGAGAAGAGAAAGAAGGAAGAAAAGAAGAAGAAGGGGAGCAAGAAGAAAAAGGAAGAAGAAAAGAAGGCCAAAGAAAAAGGGACGGCCAAGGCGTTAAAAGCAAGGACATGGGATGACCCCTCCTCATCATCTTCATCATCATCGGAAGAGGAGAATGCCTTTGTCACCAACTTAGCCCTAATGGCCTTTGACGACCTAGATTGCTCCTCCTCCGAAAATGAAGAAGCAAGCTCAAGTGAGGAGAGCTCGAGTGAAGGGGGAGCCTCTTCTACATCCTCATCATCGGAAGAGGATTTGGTAAGTGAGGTAACAAATCTTTCCCTCAAGAAAGTTATGTCAATTATTTCTAGTCTCACTAAGGATCTATTTAGAGCAAAGAAGAAAAATAAGAGCATGATAGATCAAATTAAGGATCTAGAAAATAAGCTAGAAAAAGCATGCTTAAATGACAATGATAATATTTCTTCTAGCTTAAATGATGCATGCTCACATGAATATATGTCATTTAATGTTAGTGATGCATGCATGGATGAAAATAGGGCTCTAAGGGAAAAGATAGATTATTTGACCAAGGCCCTAGAAAAATTTACAATTGGCTCAAATACATTGAACATGATCATAGGGAGCCAAAGAGCAAGTTTCAATAAGAAAGGCCTAGGATATAAGGAAAAGAAAAATGAAAAGGCCTATAAATGTCTAATTTCTAGGGGTCAAGATAAAAAGAAAACAATAGCTAGAAAATGGATCCCTAAAGAATTTTTAGTGAACCCCATAGGCAAGAATTTATACTGGGTTCCTAAATCCATCCTAAAGGGTTAAGAAAACCCTAGGATAGTCAACCATATGGAATTTATCTAAATCATATGTTGGTTGACTTAGGATGTCGGGACAACATTTTTGAAATAGTGTTAGGTGATGATAATGCACCTATAAATAGATAAATCATGCTTTAGGTGATATTTGCATTATTATCATGATGTAATATCTAATACATGATCACAAGTTGATGAATACATTTGGTTCACGATCATAATATGAAATTCATACATATATGTCTTTATGATCATGTGAAATGTTAGGATGATACTTAACCTTGATAGAATTGTATGAAAATAATGGTTAAGTATATACAAATACCTTTAGGATACATCTCACACTCACCATAGGCTACCATGATTGAAAACTTAGCATGAGTGAGATGTTAGGATGATACAAATGTCCACTAATGCCTATGGCATTTAGATGGTCATTTAAAGTATCAAAATAGAAATAATAGACCAATCATGGGGAAGGCTTATGTTTAATTCATAGACATATTGCCCAAAGATCATGGTTGGATATTTCATGTGTTTTCAAAATAATTTCTTATTTTAAAATCTGTGTGTTCATGTTTTGAAACAATTTAAAGCAAAACTAGGTGTTAAACTTGATACTAACTTGATCAAAAACTTAGTTGTTTTTAAAGATTTTGGATTTTTGGCAAATACTTGAAAATATAATGATTTTTCATGGACAACTATTTTTCATTGATAAATATACTTACAAGAAATATGTTCCCCAAATTTCATGATTTTTCGAATTTTATAGATTTTATAATGCATTTATGAAATCCACCCTGAAAACCTGAAAAACTCGAAATGCTTGTGCCTCGATCAGAGTGAACTAGTAGTCGAATCCAATGATCGTAGCCTGATAACATGCCCAGTAGTTTCTTTTATCCAATTTTTAAGGCATATTTTGGTTTTTATTTCTCTCTAGACTTGATGCCATGCAGTATAAACTTTGTTAATTATTTTTGATGGTGTCAAAGGGGGAGAAATATATATGTTTAAGTAAGGGAGAATATATTTAGGGGGAGTTTCATGTATTAAGGGGGAGAGTTTCTAATCATTTTATTTACATGCTTTCTTTCCTTAATAGTTTATCAAATGTTTTACCTAACTTAAATGGATTGCCACACATCAAAAAGGGGGAGATTGTTAGGGCAATCTTTTGCCATGATAAGGTTTTGATGTGTGTGGCAAAGGGTTTAAGTTAGATTGTTATTATGATTTGATATGTGCATTGGAGTCTTGCAGGGCTTAGTAATTCGTACATGGAGCCTTGGCGAGTTTCACCTTTCATGACTCAGTCCTTGAGTCGGTGAAGGATGGCTTTGCGGAAGCCGTGCGCTTGGAGCATCCGAGGGAACGCCGGACGAGGAGCTTGGAGTGAAGCCGGAGGAAGTAGACTTCAGGGCGAGACGCGAAGGATGACGCTGTAGAACCGTGCGCTTGGCGCATCCGAGGGATGTGGCCGGGCGAAGATAACTTCAAAGGCGAGGGACTCCGAGGGATGAGAGTGAGCGAATGTAACCCGGGAAAGGGGTAGCGCTCTTAGGTGAAACTTGGCCATTTGGCTAAGTGTTGGATGGGATTTCCCGACATCAGTTGACTACCATGTTATGGTAGTCGACTACTCTATGTCGACGGTGACTCAACTAGTGTTCGAGTCCGTTCAGTATAACATGGCCATGGATTGACAATGATCGCGAGACACCAATGACTGATGAAGGCATCAGTCGACTAGTCGCAAGTGTTTCGGGCATAGAATGGAGTCGAGCTCACAGAGCACTCGATTGATCGAGCATCAGTCAACTTATGGCAATATCAGTCGACTAATGTCGGTACCGTTGGATGAAATCCAACGTGGAAAGCAACCGTTATTGGGCAACGACTATAGGACCAGTCGACTGATAGGGACATCAGTCGACTGCTCCTGTGTCAATGGGAAGAAACCCTCTTCCTCTATAAAGAGGAAGGGTGTGGGGCTTTGGGGGCCTAATGTTCATGGTCTAATCTTCTCCCAAAGTTCCCTAAAGTATTCCCACTCTTCTTACTTGTTATTATTCCATTCTATTGTAAGAAGAGGGATTGTAAAGAGGTTATCTCCACCTAGCTTTGTGCAAAGGAGAGATCTAGTGGATTTGGCAAAGGAGTGATTCACCTCGGACGAATCGGGATCGTGGATTAGCAGCGTAGCCGTGAATCACGTTATATTCACTTGTTAGCATTGGTTTTATTCTTGTTGCTTTGATTTGCTTGTTTAGTTTTGTTTTCCGTTGCGCTAATTTCTTTGTAGACGAGTAAATTCCGTCATCCAACGAAAGAGGGCTATTCACCCCCCTCTAGCCGGCCACAAAGGGAGTGCCTCGCAACCCTCCCACCCCGTTCTTTTGACAGTATCACATGGAATACGGCCATGCCAGTGGCCGATGTTTCAAATTGCAAGAAGAACTGGAGCACATCCGAGCCGCTTATCCATAGGTGCGGCCTAAGACAGGAGGACCGACACGGCGAGGCCAACGACCCAACGCGGCTCATCCGGGGCCCTATAACTAACGACCGCAGGTTACTTTTCCTTCAGACCCTCAGACTCCACCCTAGGAGGATATCTCACAAGGGGGCCCATCAGGTGAGGGCCCATCATCTAATCTGAATAACGTCCCCACACGGGAGGTTATTCGTGTTATTGCAGAAGGACCCACTGATGGGGATTCCAATCGGGCACGAAAATCATATGCCCGTCTCATGGAGAGCTTGGCTATAATTACTGATCAGGCTATCCAGACTGTGCCGCCAGTTTCGTTCGGGCCAAAAGATCTTCGAGGCTTCTGCTGCCTCACACGGATGCTTTAGTGATCCGTATTTCCCTGGCCAACTATGAAGTGGCTCGGGTACTAGTTGATTCGGGGAGTTATGTCAACATCCTCTTCCAGAAGGCCTTCGGATAGATGCAGCTGGGAAACGCCCAGCTTGAAGATGTGGTCACACCTCTCTACGGGTTTGCAGGACATGTGGTCCACCCCATAGGGCAGATCTCATTTCCCCTTACTCTGGGCACAAAGCCCAGCCAGAGAACTAACATAGTTTTTTTTCTTATTGTGGATGCTCCATCCACCTATAATGCAATTCTAGGTCATCCCTTCCTTTCCATTTTTCAGGAGGTGACTTATCCTTACCACCAAAAGGTGAAATTTCTGGTCGGGCAGCTGATTGGAGAGGCTAGAGATGAGCAGAAGGCTGCAAGGAGTTGCTACGTGCAAATGGTCAGGGATGACCAAAAGAAGGCCCAAACCGACGACCTCAAAGGGAAAGCCATCGTGATTTCTGACGCATGCATGCTGGAAGAATCTCCCCCCAAAGTGGAGAAAATAGAGGAAGGAGAGCTGGTGGAGATAGCTCCCGGAAAAGCTACTCGAGTAGCACAACAGCTGGAGGCCAAAGAAGAGCTGGTGGCTTGCCTAAAGAAAAATGAAGATATTTTCGCTGGGGATGTGCATGATCTTACGGGAATCGATCCTCACGTTGCTGAACATCACCTCAACATTACTAGAGGAGTCCGATCCATCCAACAGAAGCGGCGACATTTTGGACCCGAAAAAGACAAAGTGATAGCTGAAGAAGTTGATAAATTGTTGAAAGCGGGTCATGTGAAAGAAATTCAATTCCCCGAGTGGATCTCTAATATAGTCCTAGTCCCCAAGCCTTCGGGGCAATGGAGGATGTGTATTGACTTCCGTAATTTAAATAAAGCATGCCCTAAAGACTGCTACCCCTTGCCTCGTATTGATCAGTTGGTTGACTCTACAGTGGGATATGAAGTAGTGTCTTTAATGGATGCTTACCAGGGATACCACCAGATACCGCTGGCTAAAGAAGATTAGAAGAGGGTTAGCTTTGTAGCAGTAGGAGGGTTATACGCCTATGTGGTAATGCCCTTCGGCCTAAAAAATGCGGGGGCTACATACCAGCGGCTCATGGGCAAAATCTTTACGGAACAAAAAGGAAAAAATGTAGAAGTTTATGTTGATGACATCCTGGTCAAATCAAAAACCACTCGGGATTTGGTTAATGATCTAGAGGAAACTTTCGCTACCTTGAGGCGATATAATATGAAACTGAACCCTAAAAAATGTTTGTTCGGGGTGAAGAGCGGGAAATTTTTGGGATATATAGTAACTGAGAAGGGACTGCAGGCTAATCCAGAGAAGGTGCAAGCATTATGCAATATGAAGTCACCCACTAATTTGCGAGAGACTCAAAAGCTAGTAGGGAGAATTCTTTCCCTGTCCTGATTTATAGCCAGATCAGCAGACAAGGGGCTACATTTCTTCAGGATTTTGCACAAGGCTACTAAATTTTAGTGGAATAATCAATGCGAGCAAGCTTTCTAAGAGCTGAAGAAGTATTTAGCTGGACTTCCACTGTTAGCCAAGCTAGTGGCAGGAGAGCCCTTGTGGATGTACTTAGCTGTTTCAGAAGGAGCCATCAGTTCAGTCTTGTTGAAGCAAGAAGGTTCTCAGCAACATCCTATGTATTATACCAGCCATATCCTGAAAGGAGCTGAATCCCGTTACACTGAGCTGGAGAAGTTGACATATATTCTAGTCTTGACAGCCCACAAGTTAAGGCCATACTTTCTAGCTCATCCGATTAATGTCTTAACTCACAATGAATTAGGCAAGGTGGTTACTAAGCCTAATTCTTCTGGGAGATTGGCTAAATGGGTAGTAGAACTAAGTGAGTATGACATCCATTATCAACCCCAAACCATCATCAAGGCTTAGGCTCTCGTGGATTTTCTAGCAGAGGTACCTGTCGATTCAGAAGATGGCTCATCGGCAAAAGAAGAGGGGTCGAAAGCATGGAATGTATTTGTGGACGACTCTTCTGGATCTGCAGGAAGCGGGGTGGGAGTTCTGCTAATATCCTCAGAGAAAGAGGAAACTCGCATAGCCATGCGATTGGGATATCGGGCGTCCAACAATGAAGCAGAATATGAAGCCATTTTATTCGGGTTGCAAGCCGCCCAAGCCATAGGAGCAACCTTCGTTATAATCCATTTGGATTCCCAGTTGGCAATATCACAACTTCAAGGCTCTTTCACGGTTCGGTAAGAAAGATTGCAAAAATATTTGAAGGCTTTCGAGAAAGAAAAGGCTCATTTTCACCAAGTTCTCTTAAAGCAGATTCTGAGGGAGAACAATGGGAAGGCAGATGAGTTGGCTCGGTTGGCTCGCGCGATGGAGGGGGTGAAGCAACTTGAAACAGTTTGTGTGGAAGTCCTTACTTCTCTGGTGATATACAATGTGGAGGGGACCATACCCGAACCAGATTCGATCCCTGATTGGAGGACTAACATTATAACATATCTACAGCAAGGAAAGGTCTCGGAAGAACGAGGGGCAGCATCTGTTTTAATGAACAGAGCAAAATGATTCACCATCCTGAATGGAGACTTGTACAAGATGTCTTTTGGACGGCCCCTGTTGAAGTGTTTGGGAAAGGAAGATGCTGAATGGGTACTCCAGGAAATCCACGAAGGTTGCTGCAGCAATCATTTGAGAGGGAGAGCTTTAGCGAGGAAAGTCTTGTTAGTCGGATACTTTTGGCCCACCCTCCAACAAGATGCAGCTCATATAGTGCAAATCTGCTCGGCCTATCAGAAGCATAACAACCGGTTCGAACGACCAGCTGAATTAATGAAAGCTATTGTTGCTTCATGCCCTTTCGATCAGTGGGGAATGGATATAGTGGGTCCCATGCCTGTGGTACCTTTGTAGAAAATAATCTTATTGGTGGCTATGGATTACTTCTCCAAGTGGGTGGAAGCAGAGCCCCTTGCCAAAATCACTGAGAATGCTGTGATACAATTCCTGTGGAAGAATATTGTCTGCCGGTATGGTATTCTCCGGAGGTTAGTTAGTGACAATGGGCGACAATTCTAGGGCAAGAAGATCAAGGAATGGTGCCAAAGTCTTAATATCCAGCAAGCTTTTACTTCGATAGCTCATCCTCAAGCTAACGGGCAGGTCGAAGTAACTAATAGAATCCTTATCCAAGGATTGAAGACTAAATTGGGGGCTTAGAAAGGAAACTGGGTGGAGGAATTGCCAGTGATCTTGTGGGCCTACCGAACCACGCCAAAAACTGCAACAGGTGAAACTCCTTTCAGCCTAGTATACGGAACGGAGGTCGTTATTCCGGTGGAGGCCCTTTTAAGTAGCGCCCGCGTGGAAGTTTATGAGCCAGAGCATAACCAAATTATTCAAAGCACTGAGCTGGACTTGGTGGAAGAAAAAATGGATCAAGCGTGGAGGCGAGCGGAATTTTATAAACGAAGGGTATAATAAGCCTTTAACAAAAGGGTAATGCCCTGGAGATTTCAAGAAGGGGATTTGGTTCTGCGCAAAGTAAATCCCGCTGGAGATCTGGGAAAATTAGCTCTAAATTGGGAAGGATGTTATGAGGTGACGCGCCGTGTGGCAGGATCAACATATTATCTGAAAGATGATCAGGGCAAGGAATTCCCTCAACCCTGGAATGCTGTACACTTGAAATATTATTATACTGTGTAAGGGATGGTGGATGGAAAAAAGAATTAAGAGGTTTCTTGGGAAACGTATTTGACAATTCACTATGTCGTTAGATGTATGACAAACATGATATGATTGATGAATCATTTGCATTAACATTGAATTCTTTTTGGTGGAATATGAAAAGGAAAGAAGGTGAAAAGGGAACTATGTATAATAATCCGAATCTTTTAGGGATGGCTATTCCAAAGCAATACATCAAGCTATAATTTAAAACGGTCTGGAGGATAACATCGGAAGCCGGTTTCCCAATGCAAGTAGAGAGCAGGGTGGTTCGCAGGAGGTAATCCCTGGTCAGCATACTGCCGAACCGCTTCATTAAATCCGTCCTAAAAAGTGGTACGCATCAGGGCTATTAGCCGTTCACATCGGCTTGGGTCGTCAGGACTTCGATTTTGGTGAAACCTGTGGCAATTCTCTTGATGCTCCCGGAGAGATCGGTGCATTTCTCTATAACGCCAAGATATTTCTATAATAGCATCCGCCAAGACCAAAATGTCGTCCGCTCGGGAGGTTTGGTCTTGCTGAAGGAGCCTCGTCATGTCCATCATGTTCTAGCGTATTGAAGCTGAAATTCCCTCTACAGCCTCTGTATGGTATCTGGTGCGAACAAGCTCACTGCTCAGCCTCTTAAGGGACATTTTTTGCCTGCGTATACGGGCGTGAGCATGCACCCTAGAAGTTATTAAGGAGGAGTTTTCTTGTACCTCCTTGCACAAGCGGGTGTGGAGATCCCCTATTTTGTCCTCCGCTCTTTGGTGCCGAACCCACAAGCTTGCAATGAGTTCATAATCCTTTTGTTTTTCGCAAACGAGCTCAACTATTTGCTCCTTAAGGTTCACTAACTCTTGAGAACAGGAGGCTACTACATCAGCTTGTTCCCGCTGAGGGTCCTGTGGAGTGGGTATCAATTCTGTTTGGGCCTGCTGTTGTGCTTGTAATGCCGCTATGGTCTCGACATCTTTCTGTTGTTGGCAATGAGCTTCTGTCAATTGCTCCTAACATTGTTTCAGCTGTTGTGACAAGAAATGCTCCCGATTCTGGGCAGCAGTTTGATCCTCTAGTTGCTGCTGCTCCCACTTTAAAGACTAAGCTTGATATTGTTGGAAGGAGCGGTCCAGTTCTTGATAATTAGTTAAGGCCTGGAGATTATTTACCAACAAGAAATCATCAAGCGAAGAAAATCAGAGAAGTAAATTTGAGGATTATACCAATTCCAGAGCGTGGCGCAAACCCTCTATTCGTGGGATTAATTCTTCTAAGTTCAAGATCTGAAGACCCCGGGGGGAGGAAGAAGAAGGGATGGATGATACCAAAGGTGAAGGATCACTTATGGTGGAGGGATGAAAGACGGGAGAAATGGGTTGTGCTGGGGGTTTAGAAGGAAGAGAAGAAAGAGCTCTCGTTAAGAGGCTCAAAGAGATAGGGGCCGAGAGAGAAGAAGCAGAAATGGGGGGTGGAAGACTCAAAATGGTTGGCTGTGGAACAGAAATGGAAGAATCTGCAGAAGGGGATTGGTGTGGTGAGGAGTTTGGTGAGGAAGATATGGAGAGCACGGGGATGGAAAGCTCTTCATTGGGAAAAGGAAAAGTAGAAGGACCCAGTTTGTATCCAAAGGAGGGGAAAGGCCTCCCAAGTTATGAGCATCCGGGGAAAGTGACGATGGGGGAATCTCAACTACCATAGGTTCGGGTGCAGGAGAGTGCTCTGGGGAAAGAGAAAGAGAGGACGCAGGGATGTCTACTGTTGACAGGCGTTGGCGGGCCACTTCTCTGTATTCAACTTCAGGTTACAACAAGGGAGGGCACGATTTGTGAATGCCCAAGACTGAAGGGGAAAAGACGGGCAAGTTAGGGTTTACGAGAGGCATTGGAGATGAGGATAGACCAGCTATCATGATCTCATCTGGAATAGGAGATACGGGGGTTTTGGAAGAACGAGGAGGAGAAGGGAGAGCTGGGATAGACGTGGTGGTGCCGGACGAAGGTAAGGGGGAAGAGGCAGGCGAAGGCGCTATTGGTGCAGGGGCACCAGATAATTAAACCTGTGTTTTGATTATGGCAAAGACACAAAGTTAAGTTTACATCATTGTCTCACAAGCTAAATCAAGTGTGCAAAAAGGCTAAGCTATGTCGAAGGTCAGCGACACCCAGAGGGAGCTGTGGTGGTCAGGCGACACTGAGGGAACTTCGTGGGAGTCGAAGAACCTAGGTGGAAGATCGGAAGCAAAGCGACAGATCTTAAAAGACCAGAGGTAAGCTCATGTGAGTGAGAGATGGTAAGGTCGTGTCCTCTATACGGGGATGACCATAGGCGGCGATCCGATTAAGACTTCCTGTGGAAGGTCTAGGTCGAGATCGGACGGTCAGAAACCGTCACATTTACCATTTTCTGTGCTAACCTCTCACTGCAGGGAAGTGGCCAGACTAGCAGTCGACTGATGCTCATCAGTCGACTGATGGAAGGCATCAGTCAACTGATGGAAGGCATCAGTCGATTGATGGCGACGAATCAACCTTTTGCGCTAGGTCAAAACGGATAATGTTTGATGCGACCACTTCGCGATAAAATTTGATACCACCTCGTGATCTGTTCCAAAAGATGAGGAGACTTATTCAGAGGCTAAACTCTATAAAAGGAGGGGAGGATTCCAACCCAAAGAATCATCAAGATTATTCTCAAGTTCTCCTACAATGCCAAAGCTCTAACATCGTCATAACGCCGATGCGATGAGAAGTTCTAATCTTCTTCGTCGACAGCAGTAGCAAGTAATTGTTTTTGTTATTGTATTCTTTGTTTTAATCATAACGAGGTGAGGTAGGCTTGTTGCCTCATCCTCGTACTTTTAGTTTTGTGATCGTTGTCTCCTACCTCCAATGAGGAGGAGATCTTATAGTGCTTTGCCCTCCGTACGCGGTCTAGGACCATTAGGGCCTTAGAGTAGCAACTGCTGGGTTGTGAACCAAGTAAAAATAAACTTGTCTTTTTACTTTTCCGCTGTACTTTCTAGTATATCGAACGAACGAATTGAAAATTTTATGCTCGCTATTCACCCCGCCTCTAGCGATGCTTCTCGATCCAACAATTGGTATCAGAGCGGGGGCGCTAAGATTTGGTGAAACCACCAATCTAGTACTTTTTGGTTTTCTTTTTGTATTTTTCAATTCGTCTTTTCTTTTATGTTTTTTCTTCCTGTACTATTAATCCAAGACGAAGTCTTGGTACCTTTCTTTTGGTTGTGTGTTTGCAAGTAATCTCTTTTGGAGTAGTCGGCAGTAAAACAACCATAACATTTCGCACAAGTGGACTCACAAAATGATCTACCTACCAAATCAAAGCTCTCTGAATGATCTACAGTTCTTATGAGGGTTACTCTTGTAACAAGCTGTTTCCATCCCCAAAAACCAACGTCTAGTACCCTTTCGGGGACATCAAAGGTCGTAAGTTTCTAGTTTTTGTTAGTTTCTTGTTCTTTTTATTTATTTCTGTTTATTTCTTATTATTTCCCACATTACTAATCCAAGATCAAGTCTTGGAATTCCTTTTGGTTTTTATTCGTATTTTGCAAGATATTTAATGGCTCACATTGAGGGGTATAGCACCACCCGACCTCTGTTCTTTAACGGAAATGATTTTCGTTATTGGAAAGGTCGGATGGAGTGTTTTCTAAAAACACAAGTTGAGACTTGGATAATCATCCAAACCGGCTTTGCTCTACCCACCAATGATCAAGGCGAGCCCTTGGACTTCAACAAGTGGACCAATGCAACCAAGAGGCAAATCGAAGCTTATGCAAAGGCGACCCAAATGTTGCAGTGCAGTCTGTCCAAAGAGGAGCTCAACCGCATCGGACCCTTCATTAGCACAAAGGACCTATGAAACAAATTAATCAAGCTACACGAAGGAACACCCGATGCTAAGGTATGTAAATGTGACCTTCTTTTCAATAAGTTGTATAACCTTAAGATGCAGGAACACGAGATAGCGACGCAATTACACGCCCGCATCCAGGACATTGTCAATGGCCTGCACACCATTAGACACAAGGTCGAAAACCGCAACCTCCTAAGGTACGTTCTTAATTCATTTCCTAGGACTAACTTGTAGGCATCCATGGTCGATGCCTACAAGGTCTCTAAGGACCTTTCGAAGCTTAGGTTAGATGAATTATTTTTAGAGTTTGAACTTCACAAGTAGACTAATGTGGTCCAGGCCGAGAGAGGTATTGCTCTACTTGCAGGACAAAGAAGCAAGCCACCTACCATGCAAGAAGATGGACTCGAACCCGAAGACGAGTCAGAGTCCGAATTCAAAGAGGTGGAAGCAATAGTGAATGTTGTGCGGAGAATAGTTCGACAAGAAAGATGACAATTGAAGAACGAGAACCAAAAGAAAAAGGGAGCAAGGAAAGCCTTCCATGCAACTTGGGACAACAGAGAAGACATAGCTTACATGGCAAGACCGAAGGAGTCCGAGTCAGAATCCGAAGCCGAGTCCAACTACAACTCCGACTCCGACCCCGAAGACTACTTCGAGAGGAAACTCAAAGCCAGACCAAAAGGGAAAGTCAAGGTTAGCCGCTCTTTAATTAGTACACTTTACCTTAAAATTAAAATGCTTACTAGGAAATTAACTAAGTCTGAGTCTAGGGTTGAGTCATTACTTGAGGATGTTGAAACCCTCAAGCAAGAGGCTACTCTAACCTCTTCAACTAGTCAAGTTCAAGAGGGAAACTCAACCCAAGTTGAAAATCTTGTGGAGGAGAATTCTCTCTTGAAAGACCGAGTTCAAGAGGTCGAGGCTAGGTTGGAAAGGTTCACGTTGGGATCTAAAAACCTTAACCGACTACATGGAAGCCAAAGAACTGTGTACAACAAAGCCGGACTTGGATTTAAGTCAATGACTACGAATAGATCTTACATGTCTATTGTGAATCGTAGTCATCAAAGAGTCCAAGCATGGGTCCCAAAGGTTTTATTGAACTCACATATAAGGACTAATAAGTATTGGATTCCCCAGGATCAAGTTCATTATTTGAATAGACCATATTGGTTCAATGGTCCAGGGGGAGCTAACACTAAAATAGTATACCCGCTTACATAGCAAAACCATTGCATATTTTACTTTAATTTTTAGAATGGCTAGATATGGAAAATAGTTAGTCAACTCTTGACAACATAGTATTAGGATGTGGCGAGATGATAATACATTAGGGAAACAAAGTCTCGTGTATTCGAGCTAGATAAGGCGTATCTAGCTTGGTGCACTTGACTGAGTGGAACTAACTGAAGCTACCTCGACGTATCCTAAACTAGTTAGACTAGGAAGTAACCCTAAGTGACTTAAGTGTTATTTTCTTGAATTTGGCTTTGTCTAAGGAAGTGGTTATTGTTCCGATCAAAGAAGGCCCCTGTGCCTCGCCACGACCTGGAAGCCAGTTTCTCGAAAAGTTACTTAACGATCTAAAGGTTAAATCCGAATCTAACTCAAGGTTGACTATCTTTAATCAATTTAAAATCATCTCACAAAACATATAAGGTCAACAAATTCTGAGACACATAGAATGAGTGAGATGTTAAGGATAATTGAAATATACTTAAAATAACCTTTTCAAAATACTACTTATTTTCTCAACTATTGTACTTAACGACTATTTACAATCCTTTAGGCCAAAGTTTATCGCCCCCAACAACTCTTATACTTCATATGTTTGACTAAGGGAGAGAGCAAACTAACCCTAAGGGTTATATTACAAACCTTTAGATTATTGGTGCAGAGGGACACACCTCGAACCAATATATCTAACTACTGCTAGACGCATGCTTGGACTCATAGTTGATTTATCTTGATGCATGCATATACGATATTGTTCTTAAACCCCTATTTTATACAAAACCCCTAACATTTATTTTGATTTATGGCAAAAGGGGGAGAAGAGCGAAAGTTAAGGGGGAGTAACACAAAATTTAATTTTGAAAACTAAAGTATATCCTTCAAAACTCACCTAGGGTTAAGGGGGAGTTTTAGTTGAGGGGGAGTTTTTGGAAATGGCATTCAGAGTTTTTGGAAATGACATTCATCATTTACTATACTTATTTTATACTTTAATTTACTTTATCTTTGTGTTGGTTTGCCATAGATCAAAAAGGGAGAGATTGTTAGTGCAAGGGCACCATATAATCAAACCTATGTTTTGATTATAACAAAGACACAAAGTTAAGTTTACATCATTGTCTCACGAGCTAAATCAAGTGTACAGAAAGGCTAAGCTAAGCCGAAGGTCAGTGACACCTAGAGGGAGCTGTGGTGGTCGGGTGACACTGAGGGAACTTCGTGGGAGTCGAAGAACCTAGGTGGAAGACCGGAAGCAAAGCGATAGATCTTAAAAGACCAGAGGTAAGCTCGTGTGAGTGAGAGATGGTAAGGTCGTGTCCTCTGTACGGGGATGACCGTAGGCAGCGATCCGACTAAGACTTTCTGTGGAAGGTCTAGGTCGAGATTGGATGGTTAGAAACTGTCGCATTTACCATTTTCCATGTTAACCTCTCACTGCAGGAAGCGGTGGCGATGATCATTCGACCATTAGGCGATCGGTGATGCTCATCGATCGGTGATGGAAGGCATCAGTTGACTGATGGCGACGAATCAACCTTTTACGCTAGGTCAAAACGGATAATATTTGACGCGACCACTTCGCGATAAAATTTGATACCACCTCATGATCTGTTCCAAAAGATGAGGAGACTTATTCAGAGGCCAAACTCTATAAAAGGAGGGGAGGATTCCAACCCAAAGAATCATTAAGATTATTCTCAAGTGCTCCTACAATGGCAAAGCTCCAACACCATCATAACGTCGATATGACGACAAGTTCTAATCTTCTTCGTCGGCAGCAGCAGCAAGTAATTGTTTTTGTTATTGTATTCTTTGTTTTAATCGTAACAAGGTGAGGTAGGCTTGTTGCCTCATCCTCGTACTTTCAGTTTTGTGATCGTTGTCTCCTACCTCCAATGAGGAGGAGATCTTATAGTGCTTTGCCCTCCCTATGTGGTCTAGGACTGTTAGGGCCATGGAGTAGCAACCGCTGGGATGTGAACCAAGTAAAAATAAACTTGTCTTTTTTACTTTTCCTCTGTGCTTTCTAGTATATCGAATGAACAAATTGAAAATTTTACGCTCTCTATTCACCCCCCTTCTAGCGATGCTTCTCGATCCAACAGGCGTCGCTCATTGTTAACCTTCATCCCTCCTAGATTCTTGGTAGCATTTTGCCACTTCCTGTTGGAAAAAGGAATACATCCTGCCTGTTGGGGAAAGAAAAGAAGTACAGGAGTTAGGGGCTGGAACGCCGAAGGGTGGCGGTGGAAGGAAAAAATGATAAAGAAGCAGGAGAAGATGAAAAGGCAAATAAAGAAGATGAAAATGGAGAAGAGGAAAGATGAAGCGTCTTATATAGAAGGGGTGTTGAATGGACTTGCAATGTCAATTGGGCTACTAAGCTGTAAAATGGGCCCTGGGAGAAAGGGGAAATGATGATTTATTCCTCTGATTGCCCACAATCTGTTAAAACCCTTGTCTTCATATGATAAAAAGAACGAGGATATCCAACTTCAAGATGAGTGAAGAAATAATGGCAGTATGAGGACAGATCCTTAGGTAAAGTTATCATATTTTTTATGCGGTTTGGCATTGGTCGCAGTCATTTTATCCCCGTGTGATGGCGGAACGGAAGAGTTGAGTATTTCCTCAACTATATATTATTTTATCCCCATGCGGTGGTGGAACGGAAGAACTGAGCATCCCTCAGTTATATATTATTTTTATCCCCGTGTGGTAGCGGAACGGAAAAGTTGAGTATCTCCTCAACTATATATTATTTTATCCCCGTGTGGTGGAGGAACGGAAGAACTGAGCATTCCTCAGTTATATATTATTTTATCTCCGTGTGGTGGTAGAACAGAAGAGTTGAGTATCTCCTCAACTATATATTATTTTATCCCCATGCAGTGGTGGAATGGAAGAACTGAGCATTCCTCAGTTATATATTATTTTATCCCCGTGAGGTGGTGGAACGAAAGAGTTGAGTATCTCCTCAACTATATATTATTTTATCGCCGTGCGGTGGTGGAATGGAAGAACTGAGCATCCCTCAGTTATACATTATTTTTATCCCCGTATGGTGGAGAAATGGAAGAGTTGAGTATCTCCTCAACTATATATTATTTTATCCCCGTGCGGTGGTGGAACGAAAGAGTTGAGTATCTCCTCAACTATATATTATTTTATCTCCGTGTGGTGGCGGAACGGAAGAGTTGAGTATCTCCTCAGCTATATATTATTTATCCCCGTGCAGTGGTGGAACGAAAGAACTGAGCATTCCTTAGTTATATATTATTTTATCCCTATGTGGTGGTGGAACGGAAGAGTTGAGTATCTCCTCAACTATATATTATTTTATCCCCGTGCGGTGGTGGAACAGAAGAACTGAACATCCCTCAGTTATACATTATTTTTATCCCCGTGTGGTGGCGGAATGGAAGATTTGTGTATCTCCTCAACTATATATTATTTTATCTCCGTGCGGTGGTGGAACGGAAGAACTGAGCATTCCTCAGTTATATATTATTTTATCTCCGTGTGGTGGCGGAACGGAAGAGTTGAGTATCTCCTCAACTATATATTATTTTATTCCCGTGCGGTGGTGGAACGGAAGAACTGAGCATTCCTCAGTTATATATTATTTTATCCTCGTGCGGTGGTGGAATGGAAGAACTGAGCATCCCTCAGTTATATATTATTTTTATCCCCGTGCGGTGGTGGAATGGAAGAGCTGAGTATTCCCTTAGCTGTATATTATTTTATCCTCATGCAGTGGAAGTGCATATGTAATCCTTGCGTAAGGAAAGGGTGAAGAAGTTGTAGGCTTATTTAATTTTCGTATTATCTAAGAGAAGTGTAAAATTTGGCACAGCAGAAGTAAGGCCGAAAAGGGAGGATAAACAAGGAAGGATATAGGAGAAAGTTTATACTGAAGAAATTCATTACTTTGGAAGAGCTACATATCACAACTTCCCCAAAAGAAGAAAATAACAAAAGAAACCATTATTCACAGGGTGTTACAGTTCTTTATTGGGAGGTACTGAAGGAGCCTCTTTGCTTGTCTTGGGTTGGCGTAGTAGTTGCCGGAGGTAAGACTATTGTATGAAAATGTGCTTGGATAAGTCCTTTTGGGAATGGTTCAGTTGCTGGTGCAGGGAGTAGTTGCTGGTAGAAGCCTCCCTCAAACGTCGCTGCAGATATCCAACCTGTTCCTCTAGATTGGCGATGTAGCGATGTTCCTCAGTCTTTCCTCAAGAGGAAAAAAGTTGCTGCCTTGCTCAGAAGTTTGTTCCATGCCGAGGAGAGGAAAAAGAGAGGATGAATGTTACCCAAACGATGGTTTGGGGTCCTTATAGCGGCAAAGGAAGAAGGCGCATTGACTCGCGGAGGAGGTAAAAATAATAAATGCTAGTAAAGAAGGGGAAACGTAAAGACAGTAGGTGAGAGTTGTTAGTGCAGTAACTCCGAGAAGGATGGTTCAAATTCCACGGAAGCAGTAAGAGGAAGTATGTTCAGATAGGGTTGCAGTCTTTTCTGGTGGCAATTGTTCTACATTTACAGGAAAGCGACAAAAAAAAGTCTCAGTACCCCCCTTTTCTTTTTATTAATATTCTCGACAGCAGTTACATCATTTAAGCTAATCATTATACAAGCTTTTTATGGTTATCACTAGTAGGAGGATTATCAGAGGACTCCTTTGGGGGGGGGGGGAGGGGAGGCGCCAAGACGACTCTGTAGAGGTCGCCTTGAGCTGGAGGTGCTGTTGGTGGAGCTTCATCAAAAGGGGGTGGATGAGTCCCCGCTAGAGGGACTAGAACGAATGCTAGGGTCGGCGGAAGCGGAGGAAGTTTAGGGGAGGCCCGAGGATCTCCTACCGTGTATTCCCATGTCAGGGGAGGATTCCATACCCAGTTGCAGAATGAAGGGAAGGGGGCTCGGAAGGATCTCCCTAGATTAGGAGGGGGAACAGTGGTTGATGATGGAGTCGGAAATGGATGAAACGCCGAAGTTGTAGTTGATTGCGTTTCAGATTCTTCAGTGTCTTCCGTGGCCCAGTCATACAATTCAAAAGAGTCAGAGATTGAAGAGATCTCGATGGGGTATTCCACGAAAGCCATGAGGGTGGGATGGAAGGCCGAAGACACTTGTGGTGACAATTTATAATCGAGGAAGGAAGAACCGCATTTGTCCTCGGGAAAGAGAAGGAGAGGAAAAGACTAATATCATAATGGCGTCATCATAGGAAATCATTGAGACATCATTTTCGAAGTAGTCAATTAGCCTGAGAAGATCAAGAGGCAAAAGTAAATTAATTGCTGGCTGAGCCAAAATTGGTTCAGGCCGGAAGAAGATCACTCCTGGGAAGTCCCGAACGGATTCCCGAGCCAAGAAGGTCATCACACATTTAGCGTTAAGGAAAGCATAGAATAGGTAGTAATTTTGAAAAAAAAGAAGCAAAACCAAAGAACAAACTTAAGATCCCAGACTCATACCAACACATATATAAAGAGAGGCACAAGGCCGTGTCAATTCAAATATTCTTTGACAGTAAAGAAACAGTCAGTATAAAGAGCAAATGTGACAAGTTACAATTCAAAAAGTTCGGGGGGGGGGGGGCATTTAGCTAAAGCTACTTCAGGATTCAAGTAGCTGGTGTCTATGCTAGGAGGAGGGTACCCTCGTTCGGCGTTTAAAGCAGAAGACCCGTCAAAGCCCAGCATGAATAAGTCTACCCTCTTCTGAACGTATCGCCCCTTCAGTTCTGCCTTTTGTTCCTTCAGTTGGGATTGGCAGGTAGAAAGTTGGGCTTGGCATTCGGCTAATTGGGCCGCCAGGGCATCTCTTTCTGTTGCTCCTGTCACGGCCCGCTGACCTAGAGCAGATAAAGCTTCGGTATATTCCTGACGAAGCTCTCGCTGTTGTTGGGTCACAGAAGATAGGAGTTCAGGGAAGGTGGCCACCAGGGAGGAGAGTTCTTCGCATCTCTCAAAGCAGGATTTTTAGGTAGCCTCCCATGTCTGACGTTCTTACTGCAATTGATGGATGGTGGATGAAGAATCAGCAGCCTGAATATATGCATCTACAAGTTGTCTTTTGTACCCGGTTAGCTCATGGGCAAGGAGGTCCACTTGCTGAAGTTGGCTGGACTGTAAAAATATTTGCTGTCGGAGGTCTTCATTTTTTCGTTGGAGCTCCTCCTTCTCACTCTGGGCCAGGGCCAATTGGGTCATGGAATTCTCGCATCGGGTGATTAAGTCAGATTCCTTCTGCTCATTTTCGTTCAGCCGCTGTGTGAGTTTCTTCTGGTGTGCTAGAGCAGCAAAATGACGAGTCTTCACATTAGACTGGAATTGGGCTATGTGGGACGTCATCTTATTATAAGTGGCCGATACTTACAGAGAAAGAGACAGATGTTAAGCATTGGCGTATATATATATATAGAGTTATATTCTGTCGCGCGACTGAACCGTCCACGCCTCCTCCATGACACGCCGAGTCACCGCCGCTGTTGCCGTCACCGCCGCACCGTCCGTCCATCGCCGGCCGTCGGACCGGGCACGATCGACGCCCGACTCGCGCGCGGTTCGGCGGTGACTAGTTTCCAGCTGGTTAGTAGCCAAAATTTGGCACAAACCGGTCGGAAACGACTGCTTCATGCGAGCGATGGCGCGACCGCGCCGCGATCGGGCGGTCCCCGGCGGTGCGGCCGAATCCGGTGCGAGCGGACCGGCCGACTCGGTCCATCCGGCACCGGATTCCGCCGCACGAATCGGCCGCATGCGGCCGAAATCGGCCGCCCGATTCTAGCGGCCGATTTTGGCCGTGATTTGGCCCGTCGGGGACCGAAATCGGCCGCCAGAATCGGGCGGGCGATTTCGGTCACATGCGGGCCGGATTCCGACCGAATTGCGGTCGAAATCCGGTGCCGGATGGAGCGGCAGCCGATGCTAGCCCGTCCGGCGCCAGATTCTGGTCGCAATTCGACCGGAATCCGGCTCGCACGCGTTTGAAATCGGCCGCCCGATTCTGGCGGCCAATTTCGGCAGCGATTTGGCCCGCCGGCGGCCGAATGGCGGTCGACCGTTTATACCGGATGGACCGACATCGACTGTCGGTCCGTCCGGCGCCGAATACCGACCGGAATCTGGCTTGATCGCGGCCAGCATTGGCCGCACCACTGCCGACCGCATGAAGCGGTCGTTTCCGGCCGGTTTGCGTCGGATTCTGGCCGCTAACCGGCCGGAAACCGGTCACCGCCGGACCGCGCTCGAGTCGGGCGTCGATCGCGCCCGGTCCGGCGGTCGGCGTTTGCCGGATGGCGTGGCGATGGCGCGGCAGCGTGACGTGACTGCGGATTTTCTATATATATATATATATATATATATATACACACACACACACTAAAGATAAAGAAAGGGAACAATTACCTCGACCAGAAGTTTGCCCATATGATCGCAGGGACCCTGCACACCTGATTGATTGAAAATATTTACTCCTGACAGATGGTGAATCTTTAGGGAGGATCCCAGCGTGGCTAATGGAGGATTCGGGACGGGAAGATCTCTCCCCTCCGAAGGGGGAGGGGACCTACAATCCGAGAGGGAGCGGGAGAAGGATGTGCTTTAGGGGGAATAATCACTGGGAGAGATTCAGTCGGGGAATGTGTGGGATAGTCAAGAGGAATGGGGGATGAAATAGGAGAATGAGAAGGAGACCTTCCCCCTTGGGGGGAAGAAGATGGGGCGGCCAATGTGGTATCCCTCACCCTCGGTTCGTATATGACTAGGCATCAGTGTTTATCTAGTTGGGAGGGTGATGACAGAGGAGAGGAATGGGCAGAAGAGGATGCGGAAATGGACGAAGAACTGGGGACTCCTTCCCTGACAGGACGCAACCTCTTCCGAGGTGAAGAGGGGGTAGCCGCAGATTTACCTTTACCTCGCTTTGTGGAGCTCTTCTTTTTCCTAGCTGCATCAACCTCCTCGCCTTTTACAAAAGCGTCCTGCATTAGGTTATCTGTGAAATCCATTGTTAAAAAAGGTAGGTTGATCCAGATAATGAGCTATATCAAATATGAATACTGTCCTACCTATGGCGGCCAGGGCAGTTAGAGGAAAAGGGGATAACCCGTAGTGACTGAGGAGAGGAGGTTTCATTAAATGGTCTGAGCAATAGTGAGATTCTCTCAACACTTTGTAAACCTCAGGGAAAGGACATTGGGTCCTCATTTTGTGAAAGGGAGGTAGCTCTGGAAGATCTAACTTCTAGGTATCTGAATAGGGGAGGGGCGTAGGAAGTTGAGCGAAGAAATATAGTTCTTCCCATCCTATGTGAGAAGAGGGTATATTCACTAAGAATTGGCAGTCCGAGCGGCTGGAGAGGTAGAAGAGACCCGCCTTAGAAGATTTTAACTGGAAGAAGTAGTGGAACAGGTGGGGGGACAAAGGGAGGTGTAGGTGCTGAAATACTATGATGACCCCCGATAAAATACGGAAGGAATTGGGGGTAAATTGGTTTAAGGGCAGTGCGTAAAAATCTAGGATTTCTAAGTAGGGAGAGGGCACAGGCAAAAACAAACCATTAAGAAATTGTTTGGAAAAGAAGCAAGTCAGGCCGGGAGGAGGACGATGTGGTCGGTAAGTCGTAGTATTGAAACGACATTGTATGGAAGGGTCTATGAATTGCTTCCTAAGGTTAAAGAAATAATGCTTGCTGTCTAGTTGAGTGAAGGTGTGCTCGTACCAGGAAGATGAAGGCAAGGTCTTAGGATCCATACATATAGAACGAGGAAGAACAATTACTTAAAGGTTGAAGAAGGGACGTTTGCGAAAAAAGGGGCTAGGGCGTTGGAACACCGCTAGAAAAAACCGCTGGAAGAGGGAAGGGGGAAAAGACTGGATTGTTAGTGTCACGCCCCGAGAGGGGTACTTGTCCGAAGAAAATCAGACATCACCTCCCCTGTACTGCGGACAATTGAAATCGGTATATAAGGCACACATGACCCACTATACATCGACCAACATGGCCGGAACATACCACACCACAATATATAAAATATATGGCCTTAGACCAACAACCAAAATAAATAAGAAATCTACAACTTCTAGACTCACCCCTTCTACCATCTGAGTAGGAATACACAACCAAAACAAATCGAATAAAAATCCATAAGGATATATCAAGTACCACCAATACACAAATCTTACACATATCTTCTAGTCAATATAATAAAACCATAAGACCAAAAGCAAAACCATTACGACGAGAGGGATTGGCAGCTGGACTCTCCTGACAGTGTCAACCTGAAATAGATACAAAGCAATGAGGTAAGTTCAACGAACTCAGCGGGTATCAATTCGACATGCATAGTAAGATATATCTAACAATAATAATCATGCCAGTACAGTCTTCTGATCAATAATAGGAAATGTAAGGAAGAAATGCGGAATCCTGATCAATAATAGGAAATGCAAGGAAGAAATGCGGAAAGGCTGTACTTACCTGAATCTCCTATCCTGACATAGGAGTGTGAGCCATACTAGCAGAAGTAAGGTCGTCAGACCAAATACATGATGTATCCTTTATGCATGTCAACCATATGCAACAACCAAGGCAACAATCAAAGTGCAGCAAACACAAACAAATGCCATCCATGCAATATGCATGCGATGCAAATGACATGGTCACCCATGACGCCAGTCAGCCGCCTCACACGCGATGGTGAAGCCGAGTGGCTAGGGCTATGACAACTGTTCACTCTGCCATCACTACTCCCGAGTGACCGAGTGGACAGGATGCTGTCGGAGTACACCTATCCTCCTACCCCAAATAGAGTGGGGGAGGAAAGCTCTCATCTCCCGGTGTCGTAGACCAGAGGAGGGATCCCTGCTCGCTACCACGCTGCCTCACCGCTACCCATGAGTGGACCAGCGGAGCTTGACAAAGCTACTTCACACTATTGGTGCAATCGACCCAGGTCATGATTAACTAGACTCGAGTGATGTTTTGATATTTGACAAAATGAGTTGACATTGATGTTTGACATTGATGTCTATTAATGTTTTGGGGAGATTGTTTGTACAATCGACCCGGGTTATGATTAACCAGACTCGAGTTTGACTTGAGGGAGACTTTGATGGTTGACTAGGGTTGACCATGTGATTATGGGAAAGTCCAAGCATGGGTCTTGGCAAGGTAAAGTCCAAGCATGGGTCTTGGCATGGAAAGTCTAACATGGGTTGACAAGGGAAAGTCCAAGCTTGAGTCTTGACATTTGAGAAGTCCAAGGGGTTTGATATTGGCGGCGTAAAGTCCAAGCAGGTGTCTTGGCAGCATAAGTCCAATGGTTGGCAGCGTAAAGTCCAAGTGGAGTCTTGGCGGTGTAAGTCCAATGTGCCTTGGTGGTGTAGACACCGTTAGCATGACATAGCCGATGGAAGCACCTGAAGGCTAGCGTGATGGAAGAACAAGTCATGGATGACTTGGAGGGATCCGAGAGGCGTGAGGCTGATGGAGGTGGCTAGAAGGCTTAGGTCTAGGCTAAGGGTGGTCTAGCAAGTATGGGGGCACCATACGTGGGTTAAAACCTCATGTTTCAGGTGTGTCAGTCGACTGGTGTTATATGGCAGTCGACTGGGGTAAGTCAACTAGGGTTTGACTGCGGGAATTGCCCTAGCAGTCGACTGCCATAGGTGGTCAGTCGACTGATTGGATGAGCAGTCGACTGATCTTGTGATCAGTCGATTGATGCTCGGATTTTAGGGCACATAATGGAGTCTCACTCGACCGCTAGGACAAGTAGTCGAGTGATGGCTTAAACAGTCGACTGATGCTCATGATCAGTCGACTGATGTCCTAGTCGTTGGATTTTTCCAGTGTAGATTACACCATTGTCTCACAGCAACAGTGTGATCAGTCGACTGATGGTCCCGATCAGTTGACTGATCGGCTTTTTCTAGCACATGTTGAAGACATAAATGGAGCTCGTGATGGAGGAAAAACCAACTGGTTCTTGAGGGCATTTGGGGCGATTTGCTGCTGCAAATCAAGGTTTCCAAGTTCTTTTCAAGCAACCAAGCGATCAAGCATTCAAAGAGCAATTGTAAAGTAGTTTTCTTTACTTGCATTGTATTTCATTGTTGTATTTGCTTGTATCTATTTCTTATTATTGTAAGAATAGTTTGTAAGAGGTTTCTCTGCCTCCGGCTTGTGTCGAGAAGGTGTGTTTGTGGTTAGTGATTGCATTGGCATCGCTAGAGCTCTTTAGAGTTCGATCCATGGAGTAGGAATCGTTTCATTTCCGAACCACGTTAAATATTTGTGTATTGGTGTGTTTGATCGTGTCTATTTTGTTATTTCTTTTATTATCATTATTCCGCTGCGCTAACAAAATTTGTAGACTCAATCACGAGCGAATTCCATCATCGGTACTAGCACGCGCTATTCACCCCCTCTAGCATTCCAATGATTCCCTACAAGTGGTATCAGAGTGAGGCCGCTCTTTAAAGTTTAACAACTAAGGGAGCACGCTAGAGGGTGAATATGGAGTTCCAAGACAAGCTTGGATGAGATATCAACACTCCACCACCATATGATCAAGAAGATTTTTTGGCGTGGAGATCAAGAATGGAGACATTCTTGATGATGGACATAGAGGATTAGTTCATCCTCGTAGAAGGCTTTGAACCTCCTCGGGATAAGAAAGGAAACGTCTTAAAATTGAAGAAGTGGACACAAGAGCAACGTCTCAAGTTCAAGACCGAAGTCAAGGTAATAAAGCTTTTAGAAGATTTGATACCTAATAACATTTTGTGTAGTTTAGGTGAATTTCAAGATGCCAAGGAGCTATGGGAAAAATTGGCCAAGTTCCATGAGAAGCCTCACTTGGCACAAGTAGAAGAAGAAGAAGAATCTTCATCGGCTCAAGAAGAGGAAGAAGCCGAGGAAGAATCATCATCATCTTCACAAGCGAGTGAGGACTCGGAAGTTGAGAAGGAATCAACTTCCAGATTGGTGGAAGAAGAGGAGACCTCCACCTCTAGGATTGAGGGGGAGGAGATTAGAGCATCTACACTGGAGCAATCTAATGAAGAATCATCTACATCCGGTAGAGAGGAAGAGCAAGCTCAAGAGAACCTCACCACCACCCTAGGTAACTCAAGCATGTCAATTAATAATAAAATTCATATAATATGCTTTGAGTGTAGGGAATCCAGACACTACAAGAGTAAGTGTCCAAAAAGGGTCAAGAAAGCTCCTCTGGTACCAAAAGTTAATGAAAAAGTCAAGGATGTTGGCGTCCCCACCAAGAAGAGCAAGGAGCACGTGGTGTGCTTCAAATGCCGACAACCTGGACACTATAGGAGCCAATGTCCTAGAAGAAAGGAGGGAGCTTCACAAGTAGGGGAAGCCTCTAAGACTAACCCTAAGGTATATTTTCATAATGCTCATTCTTTAAATTCTAAGCAAAAGCATGCTAGAATTAATTTAAATAATTTTGCTATTACTCATGAATAAAAGCATGCTAGAAATAATAATTATTGTTGTCTAGAAGCTAAACATGTTGGTCTTAGGACTAAGGAGAAATCTAGAAATGATAACTCTAGGCCTATTTCAAAGAAGGAGAAATTTGGGACTAATGTTCCTAGAAATGTCCTTCCTAAGAAAACAATTAAGAAAATCGAAAACCATTTAGGCATCAATCCTAATAAGGGTAGACGTATGCCTAAAGAGAATGGTAATGCCCAAAAATCTAATCAAAAATCATTTGGGCAATTAGAGTTAGAAAATCAAGTCTTGAGGTCAAGGCTTGAGAAATTGGAAAAGACTCTTGCAAATATGCAAAATCAATTTAAAGGGTCAAATTGTCAAACTCTAGGATATAGAAGTTGTTGGTGCAGTAGGAACCTAAGTCGAACCTGAGTTTTGATTATAGAAAATGATACAAAGTTAAGCTCATGTCGTTATCTCACGAGCTGAATCGAGTGTGCAAAAAATTACTATAGCTGGAGCTGAAGGCTAGCGACATCCGGAGGAAGCCGCGGTGGTCGGGTGACACTCAAGTGACTTCGGAGGGAGCCGAAGGAATCGAGTGGAAGGCCGAAAGAGAAAGCGACACAGTAAGTATCGAGGTAAGCTCATGTGTGTGCGAGAGTAAGTGAGGTCGTATCCTCTTTACGGGGATGATCTTAGGCATAGATCCGACCAAAGACATCCTATAGGTGGTCTAGGTCGAGATCGGATGGTCGGAGGCCGTCGAATTAATGTTTTTGTTAAGCTAACTTTGCCTTGCAGCTAGCATTAGTCGATTTGTCGCTGGAGGACTCGATTTGCCGTCCCAACACTCTGCTCGAGGTCAACATTCGATCGATCGCCATCGATCGGATGATGGCCATTAGTCGACCGATGGTCAAGGATAGGCCTCGAGGAGTCAAGACTTATCACCTCATTTCAAGGGGAGTGGTGCTCAAATGCGATTGGCTAGGGTTCCTCTCGAAAAGGGGCTCAAAGACTATAAAAGGAGGGTCTATCCTAGGGTTTCTTCATCAATCCTAAGCTTCCAAAAAGCCTCCGTAACGCTACGACTCTCCGACAATGAAGTTCTAGTTCTTCGACGTCCAGGTTTAATTGTTTATATTTTTGTTTCGTCGGTATAATATTCATTTTCAGTTTATATTTTTTATATCAATTGTCTCGGAGTTTTTATCATTACGAGGAGAGGGGGAGTGTCCCTCTACCTCAAAGCTTTGTGATTTTTCTTGTACTCGATTAACTCCTACCTCTAACGAGGAGTTCTTTAGTGTTTTGCCCTCCGTGCGTGGTCAAGGACCACTAGGGCCTTGGAGTAGTAGCCGAAGGCTACGAACCAAGTAAAAAACCATTTGTCTTTCTTTATTTGTCTTTTATCTTTCCGCTGCGATTAATTATCTAATCAACGAACGATTTCGAAAAAGTTTTATCGCTATTCACCCCCCTCTAGCGATCCGCTTCGATCCAATAGAAGTCAACAAAAAGGGTATAAGAGGCAAGAATCATGTTAAATATGGAAAATTTAAAATACTAAAATAAAATGGTCAATGAATTTAGAAAATAATCCTGAAAATTTTCAGGATTTTTGGGGAATTTTAGGAATTTTTCCAGAATTTTTCTAGATTTAAACGGAGGTCGTACGAGATAATTACGGGGATAGGAAAAACAGGCTTTTAAATGGCCTATTTAGATGAGTAAATAGGATAAATTTAACCTAGGTTATAAGTCTAGGTTTTATGTTTCCTAATTTCCGGATTTCTTTCTTTCCACGTCGCGCACAAACTTCTCCTCGCGATAACTTCTCTCCCCGCTCGCCGCCCTCACTCGAGCCCTTCCCCTCACGCGGCCACACCGTCGCTCTTCTCTGGCTCCTCGTCCTTCCTCGTGCGTCGGCCACGCGATCCCCTCTCTGTCGTTGCCGCCCGAGTCGCCCTCGCCGACGACCAGATCACTGCCCTTCCCTGAGCCCAGGACCACCGCGCGACCCTCTCTCCTTCCTTCCCCTGCGCCGCAGCAGTGCTCAACCCACGGATCGCTACGCCGCTGGCCCACCGACGCTGCTAGCCTCCTCTCGCCACGCCGATGCCTCTCTTCCTCGCCAGCGACGCCGCTTCTTCTTCCTAGCGCGCGGTAGATTCCAATCGGGGAGTAGGTAAGAGTTGTTCCTTTTCCTATATTGGACAACTGTGAGTTAGGGAGTCTTTTTGGTCGACTGTGTTCGGTGTGAAGGGGTTGCGATTAGGTCAAATTGGTTGTGTTCTGTGTGGAGGGTGTGCTGCCGGTGGAGGTTCCAACGGCTGGATGGAGCTTCATCGATCGGGGTTGTGAGGAGAGGAACTGAAGGGAATCGGGTGTGTTGGTGTCAGGCGGTGAGACATGGGAAGTGGTCGGCTGTGAAACAGAGATTGAGTCTCTTGTAAAGGCTACGAATAGTTGGGGGTGGATAGTGCATGGCTGTGGGCCGGAGTGGTGGTCGATTTGGGCTAATTTTGGTGTTTGAGGCGGCTGTGATTGGAGTTTGTTGTGGGTTGAGAGGGCTATACGAGTCCATTTGGGTTATATCGGCTATGCAGGGTTAGGTGTTAGAGTTTTGTGCAGATTTTCTGTGATGTGGGGTTTTGGCCGACTGTGAAAGGGTTAGATAAATTAGTGAAATTGGAAGTTTATTTGGGTTGATTGGGTTATGAACGAAATCGATTAAGTATTCGAGTTGTCGGTGAATTGCATTTTTATGCTTAACAATAGTTATGTTGTATGCAGGTTTCGGTCACGAGGTAGGTCCGCAGTCGTGACGATTTCATTTTTTTTTTTGTTGACATTTTATCAGGCGGGTATTTTGACTTATCTCTTAGATATAGTCATGTTGATATGCTAGTTAGGATAACTTGCAATAATTTTCATGTTTATATGCCTAGTATGTTTTTGTGCCTACTTGATACATGCATTTGATCGGTTATGATTATATCTTCCCTGGTTTATTTGGATCATTGATTTGTACTTATTGGTTGTGTATATTATTCGGTTATGTATTTTAGTTGGATTTACATGCTTTAGTATCATGAACCATCTTGCATGATTGCATGCTGGCTGGACGAGGTTCCTTTATAGTTGAGCCCGCAGCCAGTTACATGGTCTGCACACACTGTCACTCATGGGTTAGTGGTACATCAGAAGGGTGTGTGCAGTTGCTCTATCAGGATCCGCTGGTCCGCTCATGGGTAGCGATGAGGCAGCGTGGTAGCGGACAGGGATCCCTCCTCTGGTCTACGACACCGGGAGATGAGAGCTTTGCTCCCCCACTCTGTTTGAGGCAGGAGGATAGGTGTACTCCGACAACATCCTTTCCACTCGGTCACTCAGGAGCAGTGATGGCAGAGTGCACAGTTGTCATAGCCCTACCCACTCAGCTTCACCATCGCATGTGAGGTGGCTGACTGACATCAGCGGTGACCATGTCATTTGCACGACATGTATTTTGCATGGATAACATTTGTATTGTGTTTATTGCATTTTTATTGCTGCCTTGGATGTTGCATATGATTGTCATGCATACAGGATACATATTTGTATATGGGGATGACTTTATTTCTTCTAGTATGGCACATGCTCCAATATCAGGGTAGGAGATTCAGGTAAGTACAGTCCTTTTGTATTTCTTTCTTGCATACCCTATGTTGGAATGTATACTGAAAGCCTAGATCTTTTTTGTATGAACATTTTATTTTGGAATAAGAATCACATGATCATTGTTTGCACTTTATATATTTATTATATATGTGTGCATATTGTCTAATATTTTACATTGTAGATAACATGGTGCTTGGTGTGGCACAGAAGATCATGTTATCAGTCCCTTGTAAAATATAAGTAGAGGCTCACGACCAAGATGGTTTTGGACAAATCATTGGTATGGTTGTAGTGTAGCTTGGTATTGTTTTGTCTTGAACATAGAGTTACACTAGTACACTTAGGTGTATTGAGTAGGACCGACATAGAGGTGATTCAATTAATTGCTGACTACATAATTGAATCGGACCTCGGATATTATGTTGTACATGCTCTTAATCCCGATATAATAACGGGCACATGTACTTAGTATTTATTTCTTTGATTTACCAGAGGGTGAGATTTAGATGGATTAAATCAATATGCCCGGTAAGTTGAGAAATAATATTATTTACATGGTGTGCCGTTGATTATAGAAGGAAACCGTGTCCTATATATTAGGTTGATGATGTCCCCTTGAGGAGCTCATAAGGTTCATCATGTAAACCCAGCTGGTTGACTTAGTCAACATGATGATAAGCTTGAGTGGTACTACTCGAGGAATTAGATGTTAATTAATTGATGGTCAATAAATCAATTAATTGACGGACATTCGATATCTTAAACACGGGGAGATGAATGTACAAATAATATATGGAGCCCATATTAATTTATGGGGGTTGGTGAGGTAGTTCAATGATGATCCTCTAGTGGAATGGAACATCATTGATGGATCAAGTTTGTGTGGTTCCGATCCATCGGGTGGCCAAGATCCAACTCCTCCTTATGGTCCCTATCGTAGCCTAATATAATCCTTGTGAAGTCTAGATCCAAGAATGTAAAACAAAACCTAGAACCAACGGTTGGGATTAATTCCCTAGATCCGATGGTTAGGATGAAACCCTAGAACCAACGGTTGGGATTAAATTCCTAGATCCGATGGTTAGGATGAAACCCTAGAACCAACGGTTGGGATTAAATTCCTAGATTCGATGGTTAGGATGAAACCCTAGAACCAACGGTTGGGATTAAATTCCTAGATCCGATGGTTAGGATGAAACCCTAGATCCGACGGTTGGGATGAAATCCTAGATCCGACGGTTGGGATGAAACCCTAGATCCGATGGTTGGGATAAAACCCTAGATCCGACGGTGGAGATTAAAGGAGGCTTAAGCCCAATTCTATAAATAGAAGGCTTAAGCTTGGGCGGCAAGAATATAATTGAATTGGAATTAGGGTTTGGCTCTTCTCAAAGTGGGCGGCTAGGGTTTGGAGCAAAAGCTTGGGCGGCAACCTTCTTCCTTCTAGTTGTTGCCGGCGCCCACCTTCCTCCATCAAGACTTGGCCGGCGCCCATCCTCTAGGCCTCTCTCTTATTCCTTGGCCGGCGGTTCTCCTTCCATTGGTGGCCGGCGTTCACTCCTCCAATCTCTCCAAAGTGGTCAGCGGTTCTCCTTCCATTGGTGGCCGGCGCCTCATCCACTTGTTCCTTGGCCAGCGGTTGCATCAAATTCCCTAACTTGGTGGCCAGTTCTAGAAAGGATAGGTATTTGTTGGTTCTTCTCTTTGTTCGTAGCGGACAAGGAAGGGAAGAATGCGATCTAGAAGGCTTCTACTCGTGGAGGATCTTCGTCCACACGTCGTCCACGAGAAGGATAGGACATATGGTAGAAGATCGTAAGGTATAAAGTTTTATAACTTTATTTTCAGATCTGAGCATGTTCTTTTAAGTGTTGATTATACATGTGTGCGTATATATATATTTTGTATAATCATGGACCCCGAAGACAAACACAAAAACCGGCGATCCGTCTGTCGTCTCTTCCGCGGCTAATCAACTAGAAGAGTTGGGTTGCTTGAACAACTAGTTTGTTCAAGCGACCACTCAAGTTGTTAGCACGACGACGAATAGGTTGTGCTAAGGAAACTCATCCCATCCGGATTAATTCTTTCATTAGTGAAAATTTTAATCCGGGGACATGGGAGCCAATGAGCCTTCGAAGCAACTCCCTACACCCTATATATATGAGACTGTACTGACATGATTGTTATTGTTAGCTATTTCTTACCTTGCATATCGACTATATCCGCTGAGTTCTTTGAACTTACCCCATTGATTTATATCTATTTCAGGATGAAACTGTCAGGAGAGTCCAGCTGCCAAACCCCCACGTCGTGATAGTTGTATTGGTTATTTGTTTTATGGATTTGGATTTTTTTATTAGAAGATATGTTTAGGAATGGAGTTGGATTTATGTATTCGGGGATTTTTGGTGTCCTTATGGACCTTTATTTGGATTTTATTTCGATTGGATTTGGTTGAGTATTCCTGCCCAGATGGCAGAAGGGGTAAGTCAAGAGGTGATAGATTTTATTTATTTACTTTGATTGTTGGCCTGAGGCCTCTTTTATTACCTGCGTGGGTTGTTTGGATTTCGGTCGTGTTGACCGATGTATAGTGGCCATGTAGGCCTTGTATATAAGTTTGGTATTGTCACCCGTACAGGGGAGATGCTGTCGGATTTTTATCTGGAGGGGACTCCCCCGGGGCATGACAAATCATCTAGGAGACAAGGTTTGGGTCACAAGCCTGTGTCTAAGAGAGTAATGCCTACTTATCACAATGTTTCATTTGATTATGGAACTAAACCTAGATCTAAGAAAACTAAGGTCTCTAGGGAAATTATCCCTAAGGTCAACCATAATGTATGCCTAGTGGCTAGGGTTTCTAAGAAACCTAAGGAAGCCACTAAGAAGGTTACTAGGGAGTAAATCCCTAAGACTAACCATGGCAAGACCATAATGACCAAGGCTAACAAGCCTAGAAGGGTCATTAGAAAGGTATCTAGGGAAGTCATCCCTATGGAATACCTAATTAATCCAATGAGCTCAAATAGATTTTGGGTTCCAAGGAGCGTGAATGACTCACGCTAAATGGATTAGGATGTGCCAACTTTGATTGGATGGGTAGTTAACTCAACCATAGCAAAGTTGACAATTTAGGTTATTTTCAAGGTTATGGATACCTTGGAGATAGGTTTGATATTCTATCCTAAAAGATTTTAGGATGTGCAAATATATTTTTGGAATTATGAAAAATCAATAAAATTGGCACAATCTAGATTTAGAGGTCATAGTGTGCCATTTCAACTTTTGGCACACTTTAGGAATTAATGTATCAAGAGAAGTGTCTTAAGGTGTAGAAGTTACATCAAGAGTGATACTCAAGTGCCACACACCTTGATGTCTTGCACTTACCATGCTTCATGTGTTTCACCATGTGTTTGCATGGAAGGAATGTCTAGGGTGGATTGCATCTCACAAAACAAGTCTTTTACCTTGATTGTGTATTTCAACACTTAGAAAGGGTGAGATGTTAGGATTTTGAAACCATTGGATGCTAATGTTTGCTAAAATGAAATAAAATACCAAAATACATTAACTAATACATGAATATAAGCATAACATTAATATATTCGACATACAAGATTAAACATGAGAAAATGAAACAAGTTGGATAAAGAAATCGAGATTTTCTGAAATTCAGATCTGGAAATCAGATATCAGTCGACTGATACAGTCTATCAGTCGACTGTTACTACTGTAGCACGATACGGTGAGTCCGACAGTCGAGTGTTGTTTCCAGGACTCGACTGATTTGTACATCAGTCGACTGATCTGATACATCAGTCGACTGTTGGTACTGTTCATCGAGGCAGAAGGATCATCAGTCGAGTGGCTCGCTCAGCAGTCGAGTGATGATCGCATCAGTCGACTGATGACCAATAGCAGTCGACTGATGTTACTGTAGCTCGATACAGAATGCTCGTGATGAGTCGTCGGGCGAAGCGATCCGGTTCGATAAAACCACTCATAAGCCACCATCGGTCGGTGATGTCGATACATCGATCGGCATCGCGATTTTATAACGCCGAACCGCTAGGGTTCGACGTTTTCACACGCGATTATCTCATCTTCTTCCTCTTCTCCGATCGTCGCCTCTTTCTCCGACCAGTTATTCTGACTGCGCCGGGCACCAAAGCTCTAGGTTTGACATCCAACTCCTCCATTCATGTTTTTAGCATCTCACAACCCTAATCTGTTCCTCTCCGGCGATTTTTTTTTTGCGATTAGGGTTTCGACGAAACCTCTGCTCCGGCGAACTCTCCGGTGCTCTCTTCAGCAGTGTCTGAGTACCTTCTCTTCATCATCCTCAATGGCACCAAAGTATAACTTTTTACTCTTTTAAAACCCTAATTTTTCATTATAACTCATTGTGATCTAATCGTATATTTGTGTCTTTGCATTGCATTCATATAGACGACCACGTAGGAACGACCCGAATGAGGTTGGATCACGATTGTACTAACCTATGTCGGTTAGGTACATTGATAGGGATTTCTTTACGCATTACTGTAGTGATATCATAGAGATTTTAACGTATTATCAGCTCATGAAGGTAGCTCTTTGCACTCATGCCATAAATGATGATCTCCTTAAGGACTTCTATCAAACCTTAAGGAAGGTAGATGATGGTCCTACCTACACTACACGCATTGCAAAATGCGACATAGAGTTCACTCCTACGATATTGTAGGAGTTTTTTGAGTGTAAGCCATCGGATGATACTTTCATCTTCTATCCTATCTTCGATGCCCCTCTTCCTGAGCCTTTTGATCATATTTCTTTAGACTCCATGCATGAGGACATTTTTCGCCATCCTTGCCCACCAGCTCAGAACCTATTTTCTATCACTGAGCTATCTACCTATGACAATGTGCTTTACAAAGTCATTGTTGGGTGTTTTCTCCCTATCGTGACTCGGGGTCTGGCCAAGATTCAGTCTCCCCATCTTTTCCTTCTGTATGCCATGCGTCATAGATTAGATGTAAATATTGCATTGAACATGTTTCATTGCATTGTTCATTTTGTATCCCTTGTGCAAGGGAAAGTTCATATGCCCTTTGGACATATCATCACTGCATGGTTAGAGTCCATAGGCATTAACATTTCCAGGGGATCCTTGAGGGCGCTATTTGAGGTCTATGACTGTATATCCATGCGCAACTTCACATTGGCGGGGTTACGGACCGGAGATGGGCGGATGGAGCTGATACCTCGGCCTCCGTCCAGGGCACGTGGGGAGCCACCTCTAGTGCCTAGAGAGGCTGCAAGGGGATATGAGGATCCAGATGCTGCTGACGAGGAGGACCAGATGCCAGCAGATGCATCAGCAACAGGTCCTTCAGATCAGATTGCCCAACTGGAGTCCAGCTTCCAGGATTATCAACAGATGATGGACTCCCAACTAGCAGAGATTATATCAGGGCAATCCTACATGGGTGAGCACCTCAGTCGGATGGAGGAGCGCCACACTCGGATTGAGGAGTCACAGAGTCGCATTGAGTAGCATCAGCTCGACATTTACGAGATGATGCAAGCCTGGACCTTAAGTCAGCAGCCACCTCCGCCTCCACCTTCCGCAGAGGACTAGCGATATAGGATGTTTAGCGATATAGGATGTCTTTTTGTTTGAACATTTCACATTTTGGATGTAAAAACTTGAAGTTTTTAATGAAATGTTTTGTTTCTAAAAATTATTATTGTCTGATTGTATGTTTGGTTGAAATGTGCTTGTTTGTGTAAGCTTGCTATGTCATGGCATCTAATTCCGTTTTCTCATATAACATGTCATACTGTTGATTAGGATTTTTGTAGATGTCATGATCACTTTTTTTTTAAAAGCTTATTGATATATCATGACATCATAATCATTGGCTATGCGTTATTAGTGTTATCATTTATGCCATGATCATTCATGCATTTATCTTGATTAAAATTGATTTAAGGAAAAATGGCATGACTTGGAGTCCCATTTATAAGGGAATCAAGTAGGGTTGCCTAGAAAATGCATGAGGCCATAATAATCGTAACTCCACATATCACATCAAAATTGACATGTATGTGTGTGTATACACCTTAGATAACATGTGAGATGTTAGGATAATAAGTTAGGTTCAAGGTGCATAGGTAGTGCATCTAGATGAACTCAAACTTATTTCAATCATCACTAAGAATCATGAGGAAAGCTAATATATAAGTTATGTATATCTAGCCAATAATCCATGGTTCAAAATAGGTTTTCAAAAATATTTTAAAATCACTTTAGAAAACCTTGGTGAAGTCTATCTTTTGATAGCAATCATCATTGAAGAAGTTGATACAAAGTAGATCAAAAACTTTAAAGTTTTAATAGTTTTTGAACTTTATACCAATCTCCTATTTTAATGGTTAAAATATTTTTCCAAGATTTTTCACCAATTTTATGTGTGATAAGTATTATACATGTGAAATTTCATGATTTTTCAAGCTATATATATTTAGTTACGATTTTTCAAAGTTGGAGTCGATAAGCGAAAACAGGTTTTGATTATCGATCAGCTACCTCTACGAGGCATGGATCGAACCTCGAGGAAGCGGAACTGCCGGGACAGATAGTCATTCGATGATTTAGTTTCTAGTTTTCGGGATAAACAAGATTGCTTAACCCGATTTCAGCTACAGTTAAGGTTCCTAACCACTTCTAACCCTAGGATATGCTTTGGAAAGCATTATAAAGGGTAAAAATCCATTGGATATGGATTTGAAGAGGTGTTAGATCAAAGTATCAAATTTAAGGGTGGAAGAGTTCATTTTTGAACTTTGAACCTTACTTTTGATTGTTTAAGAGTTCCTATTGGTTTAGGGACTTCCCAAAGACATTGTTGGTGTAATGATCAACGTGGAGCAAGCCTTTAGGGGGAGGTATCCATCATGGGATGATGGATGGTAATTTTCCTCATGAGAGGGAAAATGGGATTTTCACATACCCAATTTGGAAATTGGGAGAGAGTATAGGATTGTCTCTCTTGAGTAATCTGGGACTTATCACAAAGAAGATGGTAGGCATCCTAGGTATCTTTAGACCAAGGGGGAGATTGTAAGATCTCATTGAGACATGAGACATTGACCTCCTTGGAGAGTACACCTTTTTGATGTATGTCAAAAAGGTGGAGAACATAAGATTACCAATTTATGAAATTGGTAAGGGAATTTGAGTTAGGGGCCTAATTCAAGGTTGTTTTTGTCAAACATCAAAAAGGGGGAGATTGTTGGTGCAATCGGCCCAGGTCACGATTGACCAGACTCGAGTTTGACTCGAGTGATATTTTGATGTTTGACAAAATGAGTTGACATTGATGTCTATTAATGTTTTGGGGAGATTGTTTATACAATCAACTTGGGTTATGATTAACCGGACTCGAGTTTGACTCGAGGGAGACTTTGATGGCCGGCTAGGGTTGACAATGTGATTATGGGAAAGTCCAAGCATGAGTCTTGGCAAGGTAAAGTCCAAGCATGGGTCTTGGCATGGAAAGTCCAACATGGGTTGGCAAGGGAAAGTCCAAGCTTGAGTCTTGGCATTTGAGAAGTCCAAGGGGTTTGATATTGGCGGCGTAAAGTCCAAGCAGGTGTCTTGGCAGCATAAGTCCAATGGTTGGCAACGTAAAGTCCAAGAGGAGTCTTGGCGGTGTAAGTCCAATGTGCCTTGGCGGTGTAGACACCGTTAGCATGACATAGCTGATGGAAGCACCTGAAGGCTAGTGTGATCGATGAACAAGTCATGGATGACTTGGAGGGATCCGAGAGGCGTGAGGCTGGTGGAGGTGACTAGAAGGCGTAGGTCTAGGCTAAGGGTGGTCTAGCAAGTATGGGGGAACCATACTTGGGTTAAAACCTCATGTTTGAGGTGTGCCAGTCTACTGGTACCATTTGGCAATCAACTGGGGTAAGTCAACTAGGGTTTGACTGTGGGAATTGCCCTAGCGATGACGCCATAGCGGTCGATCGGCGATTGGATGAGCAATGATCGATCTTGTGATCACCGACCGATGCTCGATTTTGGGGTACAGTGAATGGAGTCTCACTCGACCGCCGGATGAGCGATGAGTGATGAGTGAACGATGATCGATGCTCATGATCAGTCGACTGATGTCCTAGCCGTTGGATTTTTCCAGCGTGGATTACACCGTTGTCTCATAGCAACAGTGTGATCAGTCGACTGATGGTCCCGATCAGTCTACTGATCGGCTTTTTTCAGCACAGGTTGAAGATATAAAAGGAGCTCGTGATGGAGGAAAAACCAACTAGTTCTTGAGGGCATTTGGAGCGATTTGCTGCTGCAAATCAGGGTTTCCAAGTTCTTTTCAAGCAACCAAGCGATCAAGCATTCAAAGAGCAATTGTAAAATAGTTTTCTTTACTTGGATTGTATTTCTTTGTTGTAATTGTTTGTATATATTTCTTATTGTTGTAAGAATATTTTGTAAGAGGTTTCTCCACCTCCGACTTGTGTCGAGAAGGAGTATTTGTGGTTAGTGATTGCATTGGCATCGCTAGAGCTCTTTAGAGCTCGATCCGTGGAGTAGGAATCGTTTCAGTTCCGAACCATGTTAAATATTTGTGTATTGGTGTTTTTGATTGTGTCTATTTCGTTATTGCTTTTATTATCATTATTCCACTGCGCTAACGAAATTTGTAGACTCAATCATGAATGAATTCCATCATCAGTACTAGCACGTGCTATTCACCCCCTCTAGCGTTCCAATGATCCCCTACACACACACCCTCCTGATATACCACTAACCCATGAGTGGCAGTGTGTGCAGATCATGTAACTGGCTGCGGGCTCAACTACAAAGGAACCTCGACCAGCCAGCATGCAATCATGCAAGATAGTGCATGACACTAAAGCATGTAACTTCAACCAATATACGTCTCCAAATAATATGTACCAAAAATAATGAGTATATATCTATGACCTAGGTATACAGGGAAAGTATATCTAAAAACTAGTCAAGTGCATGTCACAACTCCCAATATAAGTACACATGGCAAGTATCAAGACAATATAGACTAGGATAGAAATGCACGCATCAGGTATGGCACAGTGACAAACAAGGGCAGATAAGACATAAAAATTACTGTGAGCTATAGCCAACTAAGCATATCAACATGACACTATATAAAAGATAAGTCAAAATACCCGCCTGCTATGAAACTCATGATAACTATCTTCATGCCCGTGGACCTGTCTCGTGATCGAAACCTGCATATAACAGACATTATGATTATGTGCAAGCATACAACAAATGATCAAATCAAATCCTACATCGACACACTCATCCACAACCATTCCCAACCTTATTCACATCCGTTCACAACCGTTCGCAGCCGTTCACAGCCTGTGAACAGCCAACACCGACAACTTCACAGCTCATGCATAGCTATCATATATCCACACAATAACAGGACCCATAACCATCCCTCCGATCACACTCATTCACAGCCTCCCTCATTGAACTCACGCAGTCAAACGACAGAAATCTTTCTGCTCACACCTGCATAGCCAAATCCACTGAAGGAATTCACACATAACAAATGCAAAATTCCCACACTTAAAAGATGAAAGGAAACGGGTAGATCAGACTTACCAGCCCTATAATTTCACCGACAGCCACCTCCCCAATACTCTATTCACCGAAGCGACTCAACACCGGAAATCACTGCTGCCCTTGCTCCGACATAACACACGACAGGGCTCAACCGGCGGCAAGGTAGCCAACTATGCAACAACGTCATCCAATCTCGTGCTCAAGGCGGCTGACGAACTACTGGGACGGAAGAGCTCAAGATCTAACTCCGGTGAAATCGCGAAGAGTAACTTCCGATCAAACTGTCACCGACTCGAACTCCTGACCTAGCACGCTCACCGTTAGCTCATCCTTGGGCTCTGTCACGGTCGATCATTGCCGCTTGCCGTGAGGAGGAAGCACGCAAGGAGGAAGGTGGAAAGCTGCCGCGAGAAACAGAGTCGCGAGGGGGAAGAACGAGAGGATCACGAGTTGGGTGTCGGGTGCGGCGGGGAGAAATAAAACCACAGAACGAAGCTTTTGGATGGGTTTAATTAAAAGGATCGATCCAATTAATTAGCCCTAACCCTAGATTAGGTTTTAAATAAAACCAAAAGCTTAACCTAGGGTTGGTTCAATTTATCTCTAAACATCATCATCAATCTAATTAACCAAAAAAAATAAGTTCTCTAATTAACGAATAATAGAGATATTATCCTATCGTAAAATTTTTTATTCGTGGTATTTTATATTCTTCCCCACTTATTAAAATTTGGTCCCCAAATTTCCTACTCATGTATGAGTACGAGATGTCACAACAACTATCTCAGGCATCTGGAGACAAGTCACACCTCAAGTGACTAAGTGGGGTTACTGATAGCCCCTAAAATCTATCACACCTACTTCTAACAACCCTTACAAAGTATGAATAGTATCTTCATATCGACCACCTATCAAAAAGTACATAACTGTACCAGAGTAGAGCTCTATATCCATGACCTGTTGGAGACTTTGCCAGAATCGTATGGTGAATCATGAATCACTTTCTGGTATGACATTCAAGAATACTCCATAAAATTTAGAAATCTCCTTGCAATATAAGTCTATCAAGTGATTCATCAAATTCACCTTACGGATCAAAAGAAAATGAACAAACTTAACTAATCGATCATCGATTACCCCAAATCACATCAAGTCCTTTTCGAATTCGAGAAAATCTCCCTACACAGTCCATCGTACTAGGCTATCACGTCCATCTCGGTACACAACCTTGCTGATTACTAGTATTCCACCTTTACTAGTTGTCACACTAAACACTAGACTATGAAATCAACTATGTCTCGCATGTCATTCCACCACGAAGAACGTTTCAATACTTACCATTTTTCGGATACAATCCAAATACATCTGCAACATATACAACATACTGCAATACATATCAAAATACCGTGACAAAGCCTCATGGCTCTCAAGGTAATACAAAAGGCACTATCTGCGGGCAACGACATGCTACCACGATTGGGACTCATGGGCAGATAGGCAACATACAGAGCACTTTCTATGCGCAACCATATGCTACCACGAACGAGACTCGTGGGTAGACAGGCAATAAAAGACTCAATGTCTATGGGCAACGACATGCTACCACGATCGGGTCTCGTTGGCAGACAGAGTATATAGCTATCTAACTATGGACTGCATGCAACAACATGCTACCACGACCAGGTCTCGTGGGCAGTCAAGATGTCAGGTAGCTATCTAACTACAGACGACATACAAATTTAACTATGACTAACTCCGAACGGGTAGAGCAAGAGTATAACTCTATAGTAGATTCTCTCTATCATCACAACAGGGATCTATCTGTTGTCCTGAATCAAAAGTAACTCTTTCTAAATTCGAATGCAATTATGTAACCCACTATTCTCCTCAGAGACGGAGAAATATTTTCTCACAAGAGAAATCTACTGTCTAAAATCCACTCTATCACACAGAACGGGAGGTGACTGGGAGACTATAATGATCAATCTCCCTAGTTGCAACTATCCGTGTTCTAACAACTCTATACAGCTACCCAGTAGCTAGCCAAAACTCCATGAGCATTCCTGCTCCTCACCTTTACAAAGCAACATAATAACTTCTAAGTCCACGTCATATATATAACGGCTTATCTCGCAGTTCTTTAATTGCCGTAAGCTTAGGATATGTCTTATTCAATAGCATCGGAATCACTCCGATCCCCGAAATGATGCATCCATGTATACTACCCTTCCATCCACACCAAAATGATTAATCAACACTGGCGTAAAAGTCAACCATCGTCTGAGCCCTGAAACTAGTTTCATAAGCTTCAGACTAAGTAAATTCCATCACCTTCCTGGTCCAACCAGTCAACGATGTAGTACCGCTAAAGCATTCTATCCATATCTATGGTAATAATCAAATCAATACAAGGAAACCACCATCTACGGTGGCCGAGTGCACAACTCCAACTACCACCATCAACAGTGGCCAAATTACGCAACTCCAACGACCACAACTCATCCAATCGTGTCCTGAATACACGACTCCCCAAATCCCTGAACGACTAAGTCGTCAATAAGTCTAACAAGATAATCAAAAGCTCATACAATTCATACCAAGTATGAAATTGTCGTCGCTACACACCTGCATCCTCTTTACTGTAGGATAATGATATATCAATCATCACAATGACAATGATAATTGTATGACACCATGTCACTACAATATCAACACACTAGTCGTATATCAATCCTAGAGCATACACAGGTGTCCTATAGCTAATCTAAATAGATTCCTCTATCCACAATGAAGGATATTCATTTCCTTCTACAACTACCGCATTCCATCATCGATAATCAATGCCTAATCTCAAAGGTCCATCTCTCTTTTAACAAAGAGTTACGGATCTTCTCAAGAAAAATACTGGGACAGATAAATATCCCATCCAACACCTCCTATAATCAGAACTTAGGTTCTTCCAATTCCCATAGTGTTACGCAACACTGATATCAACAAAATTATCCCCTAGTAAAATCGTCATTGTAACAAATACCTCCCAGCATCATCAACCTTGCCAACTTTGAAAAAAACCCGATCGATGACAGTATCAAAGCAACTCGATTTGGCTCACAAAATATCATTACCTTAGTACCAATAAAATTGTTACTCGGTATGAGATCTTCAATATCGACACTATTTCCGCAATCATTCCGATCGCCTACTCCACTTGCCCATGCAGCGGCAAGCCTAGGAGTTAATCCGACACTACATCTGATTACTCTCGGATTATACATGCATCCGAGAGACATTTTATACCATCATTTCAACAATCATAACATCCAAGTTAATATCAAGAAATTCACCTCATATCAACCAAGTCGACTACAAAACAACTAAGTCAACTCTCCTACCATAATATAACATCTCCAACAATCAACCTCTAAACATCCAAAATCAATGTCATACCCCTCTGATAATCATCATAGTAATCATCTCAACATCTCACCTGTTGGTGGAAACACAACTAATCCACATGATACCAATATAAAAATCCTTCTAATCCTATCTATGAATGTTCTAGACAAAGGTATCTGTAAACTATCAGTATCTCTCAATATATCATCAAGTAAGGTAAACTATAGTAATACCCCAAATGATCAATCCTTCAACCATCTATAACTCCTCTCGTTTAAAGATGTAAACTCATCCAACTTCTGCTCTTGTAGGTGCAAAAGACTCCCATGGAGAAACTAAAGTCAACTTCCAAAACGGAGATGCAAATCGTAATGACTCATAACCCACAACTCCAATCTTGCTCCTTTTATCCAACATTTGGAGACTTCTAATTTTAATAACTTGACCTGCAATATCTGTTTATCGATCTCCAACTCCTAAACACTTGTACAAAGTCATTTCAAACATCTGGACTCGATCCAATGTCTTCCGACAAGATCTGATAGAAGATCCAGACATCCAAATCCAAATGTAAGCTAATAAACCGTGGGTGGCTTAAAACATCCATTCACATGCTTGAGTTATTAGGTGGTCGTAACCTCTGCAAGTCTCACAACTTTGCATGGTACACCCTTACTAAGCGATTACCCTATCTGAAACTCAAGAATTTCCTAACAATGAGTCAAAGAATTAACACGGGGAAAATACCTTCTCACAACTTCACTACACCGTGACCTAGTGATGTACTATCCCCCGAAGATTATTTCCTACATCCTTCACCAAGTACCGGCTTGATCCCAATACCGGTATGCAATTAGCTCCACTTTCTTTGTATAACACGAGTTAAGTACTCAAAAGTACCCTCAAAGTTATACAACCTAGCACAAACAACTCAGGGATCAAAATCCCTATGAATCACCATAAACTAACCCTCCGCTATCTGCATCAGCAATAGCCTACACGTCTTGTCCATTACCCAACAGGTAATGATCTGACTGGCATAATTAATGAAAATTCCTAAGACTGTAGTCTTTGATTTCCACAAGAAATGTGATGACTTGACCCCTGCTTTCCGACTCGGTATCAGTCGACTCTCAATGGAAATTCACCTTTTCGACACAGGTTCAAGACTCACAGACTGAACATGTCATTTACGTGGTCAACTCAAACTACGATTACGAATAGTAACCAACACACTAAATGTTATTTCCTGTTATAACCACTAAACGCATAGCCAACCTAACCGGGAGTATAAACACTAACGACAACTCCGGCTGGTCTCCCTGGGTGGGTGACCCCTACTACGAGTCTACACATGTGTCATAACTCTGTAGACCTTTTAGGAAACTCCATCGCTAGAGATCTTAATGTCCTCTTGCGTGGTAGCACTGCACCACGTCTTGACGCAAGAGCATGCCCACCTCGTTTCATATATGCTAAATTATTACCCAAGTATTACTACAGGTAGAAAATTATATAAAATTAATCATCTTACCTATTTACCTCTAGGAGAGGTTCTGTCGCCGCCAAGTCCCCAATTCAACCTCGTCAATAATACTACGAATTTTCGATACATAAAAATCATCGGAAATTCATACAAATATGAAAATCCCCAAATTGACTCGCAAAAACCTGTCCAACGTGGCAAACTCCGAAAATCCAAAAAATCGATATACTTGTCCGACGAAAATCGGATAGCACCTCCCCTGTACTGCGGACAATTGAAACCGGTATACAAGGCACACACAACCCACTATACATCGGTCAATATGGCCGGAACATACCACACCACAATATATAAAATATATGGCCTCAGGCCAACAGCCAAAATAAATAAGAAATCTACAACTTCTAGACTCACCCCTTCTGCCATCTGAGCAGGAATACACACCAAAACAAATCGAATAAAAATCCATAAGGATATATCAAGTACCACCAATACACAAATCTTACACATATCTTCTAGTCAATATAACAAAACCATAAGACCAAAAGCAAAACCATTACGATGAGAAGGATTGGCAGCTGGACTCTTCTGATAGTGTCAACCTGAAATAGATACAAAGCAACGGGGTAAGTTCAACGAACTCAACGGTTATCAAGTCGACATGCATAGTAAGATATATCTAACAATAATAATCATGCTAGTACAGTCTCCTGATCAATAATAGGAAATGCAAGGAAGAAATGTGGAATCCTGATCAATAATAGGAAATGCAAGGAAGAAATGTGGAAAGATTGTACTTACCTAAATCTCCTATCCTGACATAGGAGTGTGAGCCATACCAGCAGAAGTAAGGTCGTCATACCAAATACATGATGTATCATGTATGCATGTGAATCATATGCAACAATCAAAGTGCAAAAGACACAAACAAATGCCATCCATGCAATATGCATGCGATGCAAATGACATGGTCACCCCTGACGCCAGTCAGCCGCCTCACATGCGATGGTGAAGCCGAGTGGGTAGGGCTATGACAACTGTGTACTCTGCCATCACTTCTCCTGAGTAACCAAGTGGACAGGATGCTGTCGAAATACACCTATCCTCCTACCCCAAACAGAGTGGGGGAGCAAAGCTCTCATCTCTCAGTATCGTAGACCAGAGGAGGGATCCCTGCACGCTACCATGCTGCCTCACCGTTACCCATGAGCGGACCAGTGGAGCCTGATAGAGCTACTGCACACACCCTCCTGATGTACCACTAATCCATGAGTGATAGTGTGTGCAGATCATGTAACTGACTGCGGGCTCAACTATAAAGGAACCTCGACCAGCCAGCATGCAATCATGCAAGATGGTGCATGACACTAAAGCATGTAACACCAACCAATATACGTCTCCAAATAATATGTACCAAAAATAATGAGTACATATCTATGACCTAGGTATACAGGGAAAGTATATCTAAAAACTAGTCAAGTGCATGTCACAACTCCCAATATAAGTACACATGGCAAGTATCAAGACAATATAGACTAGGATAGAAATGCACGCATCAGGTATGGCACAGTGACAAACAAGGGCAGATAAGACATAAAAATTACTGTGAGCTATAGCCAACTAAGCATATCAACATGACAATATCTAAAAGATAAGTTAAAATACCTGCCTGCTATGAAACTCGTGATAACTATCTTCACGCCCATGGACTTGTCTCGTGATCGAAACCTGCAAATAACAGACATTATGATTATGTGCAAGCATACAACGAATGATCAAATCAAATCCTACATCGACACACTCATCCACAACCATTCCCAGCCTTATTCACATCCATTCACAACTGTTCGCAGCCGTTCACAACCCGTGAACAACCTTCATAGCCCGTGAACAGCCAACACCGATAACTTCACAGCTCATGCATAGCCATCATATATCCACACAATAACAGGACTCATAACAATCCCTCCGATCACACTCATTAAAAGCCTCCCTCATTGAACTCACGTAGTCACACGGCAGAAATCTCCCTGCTCACAGCTATAGGGTTGATCGGTGGCCGACTAGAGGGGGGTGAATAGCCTTTATCGTCGTACGATGGTAGTCATTCGTTGATCGTCTACAACTATCATTAGCGCAAGTGGAAAATACAACTAAACAACAATAAACATAAAGCAAAGTAAAGAGCAATTCACTAACAAGAGAATATAACGTGGTTCAAGGCCTTGCCGCTAATCCACGACCCGATTCGTCCAAGGTGAATCACTCCTTTGCCAAATCCACTAGATCTCTCCTTTGCACCAAGCTAGGTGGAGGTAACCTCTTTACAATCTCTCTTCTTCCAATAGAATGAAATAATAGCAAGTAAAAAGAGTGGAAATCGTTTTGGGCACTTTGGAGTTGTTAGGAGTTAAAGCATTAGGATCCCAAATGCCCTCACCCCTTTTTTTTTATAGAAGAAGAGGGTTTCTTCCCGTTGACACAGGACTAGTCGACTGATTCCCCTATCAGTCGACTGATCCCATAGCCATTGTCCAATAACGGCTTCTTCCACGTTGGATTTCACCCAACGGCTCCCACATCAGTCGACTGATCTTACCATCAGTCGACTGATGGAGCTATCAGTCGAGTGCTGGAAGTGAACATTCCATTCTATGCTCGAAACCCTTACGACCAGTCGACTGATGCCTTCATCAGTTGACTGGTGGTCTCGCAGTCGACTAGTGGCACATGAACCGGACTCGAACACTAGTCGAGTCATAGTCGACTTAGAGTAGTCAACTACCATTACATGGCAGTCGACTGATGTCGAAAAATCCCATCCAACACTTAGCCAATTGGCCAAGTTCCACCTAAGCGCACTACCCCTTCCCGACTTACATTCGCTCACTCTCATCCCTTGGAGTCCCTCGCCTTTGAAGTTGTCTTCGTCCGGCCACATCCCTCGGATGCGCCAAGCGCACGACTCTACAACACCATCCTTCGCGTCTCGCCCTGAAGTCTACTTCCTCTGGCTTCACTCCAATCTCCTCGTTCGGCAGTCCCTCAGATGCTCCAAGCGCATGGCTTCCGCAAAGATATCCTTCACCGACTCAAGGATCGAGTCATGAGAGGTGAAACTCGCCAATGCTCCATGTCCAAATTACTAAGTCCTACAAGACTCCAACGCACATATCAAATCCAAACATCCTAACTTAAACCCTTTGCCACACACATCAAAACCATATCACGGGTTGATTGCCCTAACAATCTCCCCCTCTTTGATGTGTGACAATCTTGTTGGATCGATATGAGCGCTAGAGGGGGGGGGGTGAATAGCGTTCGTAAAAACTTCTCTTTTTCGACGATTAAAACCAAGTACACAGCGGAAAACTAAAAGACAAACACAAGAAAGACACAAAGCTTTTTTACTTGGTTCATAGCCCACCGACTGCTAATCCAAGGCCCTGCGATCCTTGATCGCTTCCGAAGGGCAATCACTAAAAGTCTCTTCCTCGTTGGAGGTAAGAGACAAGCCAATTACAATGATTATAAGGCTGGTAACAACCTTACCGGTCCTTATACAAATTAAGTATAGAAAGATAATAATAATACCGACAATTAATTAGAAGATGGCGCACGGTCGGAGTAGTGTTGTAGAGAGCACGAGCACTTGGGAGATTCTTGAATTTGGGTGTGAGTCCTCCCCTCCTTTTATAGATTTGCGCCTTAGAATTTGTCCCGATCCAAATCCAAAACTCGTGGATCTTCTCTTGAGGTGGCGGCTTATCTTATCCTGAGGTGGCGGCTTATCTTATCCTGAGGTGGCAGCTTATCTTATCCTGAGGTGGTGGCATCAATCTCTATCTCTTTGACCTTGTGCACTGGGTTGATTCGTCAATATCACGATCGATCTTTAGCAATGATCGCCTTCACGACTACCGACATCTCCAGCTGATCCCAGACTTGAGAATTCCTACAATACAAGATTAGCACAATAGATGCATAATGCCATGTAGTGTGACAGTCCTTTGACTGTCCGATCTCGACTTCAGCATTCCTCCAGAAGCCTTAGTCGGATCGACGCCTAGGATTGTCCTCTAACCGAGGGTGCATTCTTACCACCGCTCCACACACGGAGCTTACCTTTGGTCCTCTTGACCTATCGCTTAGCTTTCGGTCACCACTGAGGTTCCTCGACTTCCCGAGGTTCTCCTGGTGTCGCCCGACCACCACGGTTTCTCAACTTGAGATTCTCCGAATGTCGTTCGACCTTTGGCTTAGCTTAAACACTTCCTGCACACTTAGCATATCACATGAGATAACAAAATAACTTAACTTTGAATCTTTGCCATCATCAAAATCAAGGTTCGATTAACTAGTGCCCCTGTACCAATAATCTCCCCCTTTTTGATCTATGGCAAACCAATTCAAAGTTAAGAGAAAATAAGCAGTAAGCATTGAACAATCATTTTTCAAAACCTCCCCCTTAAGGGTACCTCCCCCTTAACCCTCGGTGAGTTTTGAAAAACAATTACTTTTTGGGAAAGAAAAAGTAAGTAACCTCTTAATTTTATTCTCTCTCCCCCTTTGACATATATCAAAAATAACTTTATATTGGGTACATTGCCAAGAAATATAATTTTTAAACATGCTAATCAAGTTGATTTAATATGTTCAACTCCCTTTAATACTTAAGAGTTTAGGTTTCTAGATCCTGCACCAACAATGTATATCCTAGGTTAGAATGTGACCCCCTAACCTTTAACATTGTTATAAAATTTTGAGAAAGAATTAAAAAAAATAAATTTAAAGGCTCATGTCTATTGGTTTTTATGCCAAACTGGAGATAGCTAGATACTAAGTTTGTCCAACTTAAGTCTTCTCTCCCCCTTGGCATATTATCAAAAGAAGGATTTAAATTTAGAAAGTATTGGTGATTTTTTAAAAAAAAAAAATTTTTTAACAACTTCTATGATGATTATCCAATTAGAACCTCCCCCTTAACCTAACATCCTTGTTAGCCACAAGGAAGGCATATCTAGAGGGTCTCCCCTTTTGTCTGACAAACTCTTAGGACATCCTTGTTGGCCATAAGGAAGGCTCACCTAAGTGTCCAGAGGGTCTAGGTATCTAAAGTTGACCTAAGGATTTATAGGTTCAGTATTGGTCAACTAACCATCAATTTAAGAAGCATAGTTGTTTTGAAAACTACGTATAACTACACACAATAATCATGGCAACCAATAAAAATAGTTTTAAGAATCTATTTATGTGTATATAAATTTTGAAATCATTTTCAAAATCATTTTTAATTTGTTGTCCTTACCATCTCACCCATTCTACATGATCAACCAAGTTATTCTTATAGGTATTGTGAGATGAATTTAATTTAATGCCTTAGAAATTAATTAATCTTGGGTTAGATTTGGATTTCACCTTTAGTTAGTTAAGTGAACATTTCAAAAGAGGGCTTCCAGGTCGTGGCGAGGCACAGGGGCCTTCTTTGATCGGAACAACGACCACTTTCTTAGACAAAGCCAACTTAGGAAATTATACACTTAATTCACTTAGGATTACGTCTGGTCTAACTAGTTTAGGATGTGGTGAGGTAGCTTGATTAGTTCCACTTAGTTAAATGCACCAAGCTAGATACTCCTTATCCAACTCGGATACTTGACTTCGTTTCCTTAACGTACTATCATCTCACCGTCCACGATACTATGTTGTCAAGATTAATTAATTATTTCCTATCTAACCATTCTATGAGAGTGAATTTAAAACTAGTATGTATAACATGACAAAATAAGCATGATAATGATATGTATGCATGAGCAAGCTACATTCAATCAATTTAAAGAAATGGTTATTTTCTTGGGTAGACTTTTATTTGTTCTATAGTTATAAGATACTTTATTATAATTAGGTTTACAAATTTTAGTGTCTTGATTTTTGGTTAGCTTATACTTGTAACCCAAGTCTACATATTTATTAGTTGAATTTTTAAAAGTTGAAGGTTTAATTACTAGATTATTAATTTGTGTATAATCAAATGGGACTCTATTATAATTAATTTTATTGGTTTGATTATCTAATTTTGAATTTTTAATTAAGTTAGATTTTGAATTATTTAAAATAGGATTATTAAAAGTTTTAAAAATAATATTATTAGACTTTTTCAAGATAAGATTATTAGACTTTTTAAAACTAGAATTATTAGAATTTTTTAAGATAAGATTATTAGACTTTTTAAAAATAGAATTATTAAAATTATTAGAATTTTTTAAGGTAGAATTATTAGAATTATTCAAGATAAGATTATTAGAATTTTTAAAGGCAGAATTATTATTAGAATTATTTAAGATAAGATTGTTAGAGTTTTTAAAGGTAGAATTATTATTAGAATTATTTAAGATAAGATTGTTAGAGTTTTTAAAGGTAGAATTATTATTAGAATTATTTAAGAAAAAATTGTTAGAGTTTTTAAAGGTAGAATTATTATTAGAATTATTTAGATTATCTTTGGAATTTTTTAAATTTAATTTCAATTTTTTTATGGTTGAATTTTTCAAAACAGAATTTTTTAATTCGGAATTATCTAGATTAATCAGATCTAGGATTTGATGATTCTGTCCTATGGTTTGATTATTCTGATCAAGGGTTTGATTATTCTGATTAAGTCCTAGGTTGATTTTATCTTTGACTTGATCTAGATCTATGTTGATTAAACTAAATATTTGATTAATCTCTTTGTTAATTTTATCAAATGTTAGATTAATTTGATCATTTTCTTCCATGATATTATTATTATTATTATTTAAACTAATTAAATCTGAATTAATTAATTTTTTATTAGTTGAATTATTAATTGTATTAATTAATTGACAACAATTACACAATTTATCTAAATTATCAACTATTCTAAAACTCAACTTTTCAAAATTATTAACTTTACTAACCTTTTTTTCCGGACACCGATTCTTGTAGTGACCGAATCTTCCGCAGCACACTTGATGTGCTCCTTGTTCTTCCGATTCCTAGCAATGGTGTCTCCTGTCTTTGCCGCGTCGCTGCTCGAGTCTTATGAGTAGGACACTTATTTTTATAGTGTCCTCTCTCCCTGCACTTAAAGCAAATAATATGAAATTTAAAATTTAAATTGACATTGTTACCTTTATGCCTTGTGGGAGACTCTTCCATGGTTTACTCGGTCAATGATTTTCTAAAACTCGCAAAAAAACACAAACCAAAAAGTACCAAGACTTGGTTTTGGATTAGTAGTGCGGGAGATATTTAAAAATAAAAATAAAAATAAAGAAAAGAAAATGCTCGATCAGTGGTTGCACCGAATCTGAGCGCCCCCGCTCTGATACCAATTGTTGGATCGATATGAGCGCTAGAGGGGGGGGGGGGTGAATAGCGTTCGTAAAAACTTCTCTTTTTCGACGATTAAAACCAAGTACACAACAGAAAACTAAAAGACAAACAAAAGAAAGACACAAAGCTTTTTTACTTGGTTCATAGCCTACCGGCTGCTAATCCAAGGCCCTGCGATCCTTGATCGCTTCCGAAGGGCAATCACTAAAAGTCTCTTCCTCATTGGAGGTAAGAGACAAGCCGATTACAATGATTATAAGGCCGGTAACAACCTTACCGGTCCTTATACAAATTAAGTACAGAAAGATAATAATAATACCGACAATTAATTAGAAGATGGCGCACGGTCGGAGTAGTGTTGTAGAGAACACGAGCACTTGGGAGATTCTTGAATTTGGGTGTGAGTCCTCCCCTCTTTTTATAGATTTGTGCCTTGGAATTTGTCCCGATCCAAATCCAAAACTCGTGGATCTTATCTTGAGGTGGCGGCTTATCTTATCCTGAGGTGGCGGCTTATCTTATCCTGAGGTGGCAGCTTATCTTATCCTGAGGTGGTGACATCAATCTCTATCTCTTTGACCTTGTGCACTAGGTTGATTCGTCGATATCAGTCGACTGATCCTCTTAGCAGTCGACTGCCTTCAGTCGACTACCGACATCTCCAGTTGACTGCTGCACTTGAGAATTCCTGCAATACAAGATTAGCACAATAGATGCATAATGCCATGCAGTGTGACAGTCCTTTGACTGTCCGATCTCGACTTCAGCATTCCTCCGGAAGCCTTAGTCGGATCGACGCCTAGGATTGTCCTCTAACCGAGGGTGCATCCTTACCACCGCTCCACACACGGAGCTTACCTTTGGTCCTCTTGACCTATCGCTTAGCTTTCAGTCACCACTGAGGTTCCTCAACTTCCCGAGGTTCTCCTGGTGTCGCCCGACCACCACGGTTTCTCAACTTGAGATTCTCCGGATGTCGCTCGACCTTTGGCTTAGCTTAAACACTTCCTGCACACTTATCATATCACATGAGATAACAAAATAACTTAACTTTGAATCTTTGTCATCATCAAAATCAAGGTTCGATTATCTAGTGCCCCTGCACCAACAAATCTGTTTAAGTTAGGTAAACATTTGATAAAAATATTAAGGTAAGAAAGCATGTAAATAAATATGATTATCAACTCTCCCCCTTAATACATGAAACTCCCCCTAAATGCAATTCTCCCCTTACTTAAACATGCATATTTTCCCCCCTTTGACACCATCAAAAATATTAAACAAGGTTTATACAAGCATGACATCAACTCTAGGGAAGAAAAATTACCAAAACATGCCTTAAAATATGATAAAAGGAGGTTATTGGGCATGTTATCAGTCGATCAGTCGACTGGTTCAGACTACCAGTCGACTGGCACTCTGATATCAGGTTATTTTTTTTCTGATTTTCGGGGTGAATTTCAGAAATGCATTAAAAATTCTATAAAATTCGAAAAATTATGAAATTTGGGAAACACATTTCTTGTAAGTATATTTATCAATAAAAAATAGTTTTTCATGAAAAATCATTATATTTTCGAGAATTAGCCAAAATTCCAAATGCTTCAAAAAAACTAGGTTTTTGATTAAGTTTGTATCAATTTTAACACCTTGTTTTGCTTTGGATTGTTTCAAAACATGAACACACAGATTTTAAATAAGAAATTGTTTTGAAAACATATGAAATATTCAACCATGATCTTTGGGCAATATGTCTATGAATTAAACATAAGCCTTCCCCATGATTGGTCTATTATTGCTATTTTGATACTTTAAATGACCATCTAAATGCTATAGGAATTAGTGGACCATTAGTATCATCCTATTATCTCACTCATGCTAAGTTTTCAATCAAGGTAGCCTATAGTGAGTGTGAGATGTTCCTGGGTGCGTTTGGTTCAAGTAATCATACATAACCTTGGTTATGTGATTACCAGGGAATAAAACATAACCTTGGAATAAAGTATAACCTTAGATAAAAACCTTATTTGGTTGGAGGTTTTAATATATAAATTAGTTTAACATTTTACTAAATTATCCTTTGTCTTTGCTCAATCAATTCGATGACGACGACAAAAATATTAATGACGACGGCAGTGATCTGCCGTCGGCAATGCCTGGTCGACCGACCAGCGATAGTGGTGACCGGCCGCCGACGACGACGGTCGACCGACCGGTGGCGACGATGGTGGTCGACTGATCGACGGCGACAACAACAATCGGTCGACCGGCGACGACAACGATGGGCAACTGATTCAGCGACGGCGATCGGTGGTGATGGCCGCCTGCCGCCGCGTCGGCGATGGCGAAGCGGAGGCGGTCGGCGACGGCGACGGGTGGCGACGACCAGCGAGCATGGCGCGGCTAGCGAACGGCGGCACGAACGCGGCGGCGATAGCGGCGGACGACGGCGGCCCGACGGCAGCGGCGACGGCGACGCGGCGATGGCGACGGCGACATGCGGCGGCCGGGACGCGACAGCGGCGACGGCGGCAAGGCGGCGGCGGCGACGACGGCGGCGTACGCGGCGGCGACCCGGTGGCGACGATGGCGATGGCGGCGGTCGGCGACGGCGTGGCGAATGGCGATCACTGGTGAGACGGGCGACGGAGACGGTCGGCGACGCGGCGGCGACCGGCGACGCACGTGGTCGCGGCGGGCGGCAGCGGCGGCGCCCGGTCGGCGTCAGTGGTCGACGACGGGCGACGGCGGCGGTCGGCGACGGGCGGCGGCGGCGACGGCGGTGGTGGTCGAACGGCGATGTCTGGCCGGCGAGCGGCTGGCCGACGGCCGGCTGCGCGGCCGGCGCGACGATCGGCGACGGCGCGAAGCGATGGCGACGGCGACGGGCGACGACGGCGACGCGACGGCCACGGAGGCGGGCGACGCGGCGAAGCGGTGTGGCGATGGCGGCGGCGGCCGACGATGGGCGAAGACGGACAACGGACGACAAATCGATTGAGTTTTGACAAATTGACATTTAATATATTGCTAGGGGTAATATTGGAAAAATATTTCCTTAACCCCGGGAATCAACAAAAACCTTGGTTCTCCAAGGTTTTTAGATTCCCCCTAAAAAGGTTTTTGTTCATAACCAGGTAATGAACAATTACCAAGTAATTGTTTATAACTTAAACCAAACAAGATTTTTGTTGATAACCTAACAAGGTTATCAACAAAAACTCCCAACCAAACGCACCCTAAAGGTATTTGTATATACTTAACCATTAATTTCATGCAGTTTTACACAAGGTTAAGTATCATACTAACATCCCACATGATCATAAAGACATATATGTATTGATTTCACATTATGATCATGAAACAATTGTATTCATCAATTTGTGATCATGCATTAGGTATGAATTATGATAATGAGTAAAGTATCACCCAAGGCATGATTTAAAACCTTATTGCCCATGATTATATATCAAATGTCAAAATCATAAATCATGATTGCAAACATATATAACAATTACATTAACTATCATGATTTAAGTATTATTATCAATTTATGGGCACATTATCATCACCCAACACTATGCTAAAAATTTATAGGTCATGAGTGTAAAATAACACTAAGTGTTGAGCATGATTTAAACTATTTATGGGTGCATTATCATCACCCAACACTATTTCAAAAAATTTAGCCCCCCCCATCCTAAGTCAACCAAAAATATGATATAGATAAATTCCATATGGTTGACTATCCTAGGGTTTTCCTAACCCTTAAGGATGGATTTAGGAACACAAAACAAATTCTTTCCTATAGGGTTCACTAAAAATTCCTTAGGGATCCATTTTCTAGCTATTGTTTTTTTTTATCTTGACCCCTAGCAATTAAGCATTTATAGGCCTTTTCATTTTTATTTTCCTTATATCCTAGGTCTTTCTTATTGAAGCTTGCTCTTTGGCTCCCTATGATCATGTTAAGGGTGTTGGAGCCAATTGTAAATTTTTCTAGGGCCTTGGTTAAATGATCTACTTTCTCTCTTAAAGCCCTATTTTCATCCATACATGCATCATTAACATCAAATGGCATATAGTCATGTGAGCATGCATCATCATCATTAACATGTAAACATGCTTGTTCTAATTTATTTTCTAGATCATTAATTTGATCAAGCATGCTTTTGTTCTTTTTCTTGGCTCTAAATAAATCCTTAGTAAGACTAGAAATCATGGAAACTATTTTATTGGGTGAGAGATTTGTTACCATAGTCTACATGTCTTCTTCTTTAGATTCAGATGAGGATAGTGATGAGCCTCCCCCTTCACTAGAGCTCTCCTCACTTGTGCTTCTATCTTCTTGCTTGGAGGAGGAGGTGTCTAGGTCATCAAACGCCATTAGGGCAAGATTTGAGTAGACATGTTCTTCTTCTTCGGATGATGATGATGAAGAAGAGGGATCAACCCATGTTCTTGCTTTTAGTGCCTTTGTCTTCCCTTTCTCCTTGGCTTTCTTCTCTTCTTCCTTCTTCTTGCTCCCCTTTTTCTTCTTTTCTTCCTTCTTCCTTCTTCCTCCTCTCTTCTTTGCTCTTGTTTAGGAGGGGACAATTATCCCTTATGTGTCCCTCTTGTTGACAATTATAGAAAATTACCTTCCCCCTTGGTCTTCTCCTCCTATCATTAGATTTATTAAATTTGAAATTTTTCAAAGCCCGTCTTACCTTCCTTACCATGTAGGCTTCTTCCGTGCTATCCATGGAGGAGGAGGAGGCTTCATCGGAGGAGGAGGGAGTCTCCATCTTCCTCTTCCCCTTGTTGGCCAATAGTGCCACTCCCCTTGATGGTTGAAATTTTGGCTCTTCTACTACTCCTTCGAGCCTTGTTTCGTGGAGCTCCATGGTTGAGAAGAATTCCTCCAAGGTGCTGACTTCTAGGTTCTTGGAGATGTAAAAGGAGTTCACCATTGAGCTCCATCTTGAGGACTGAAGGAAGACATCTATTGCCTTCATGAGCATGCCCCTATTTGAAAGCTTCTCCCCTACACTAGATAAATCGGTTATTATTTCTTTAAATCTAGCATGTAGAGATGTTACCTTCTCCCCTTTATCGAGTTTGATGTTGTTGAGTTGGGAGCGTAGGACATCTCTTCTTGCTAGCTTGGCCTCGAATGTGCCTTCATGAAGCTCCACCAGCTTCTCCCACATCTCTTTGACACTAGAGCATTCCCCAATCCGGTTTACTTCTAGTTGGGGGAGTACGTTGAGGAGATGGTGCTTAGCCTTTGAGTTTAAAAGGTGCTCCTCTCTTTGCTTTTTAGTCCACCTTGATTTGTCTAGTATTCTCCCCTCTTCATCCCTAGGCATCTCAAAACCATTTTCCATTATAAGCATAATATCGAAATCGATTTCAAAGAATACCTCCATTCTAACTAGAGCAATTCGCTAACAAGAGAATATAACGTGGTTCACGACCTTACCGCTAATCCACGACCCGATTCGTCCAAGGTGAATCACTCCTTTGCACCAAGCTAGGTGGAGGTAACCTCTTTACAATATCTCTTCTTACAATAGAATGGAATAATAGCAAGTAAGAAGAGTGGAAATCGTTTTGGGAACTTTGGAGTTGTTAGGAGTTAAAGCATTAGGCTCCCAAATTCCCTCACCCTTTCTTTTTATAGAAGAAGAGGGTTTCTTCCAGTTGACACAGGACCAGTCGACTGATCCCGTAGCTGTTGTCCAATAACGGCTTCTTCCATGTTGGATTTCACTCAACGACTCCCACATCAGTTGACTGATCTTACCATCAGTTGACTGATAGAGATATCAGTCTAGTGCTGGAAGCGAACACTCCATTCTGTGCCCGAAACCCTTGCGACCAGTTGACTGATGCCTTCATCAGTCGACTGGTGGTCTCACAGTTGACTGCCAATCCATGGTAGTCGACTGTTGGCACATGAACCAGACTGGAACACTAGTCGAGTCATAGTCGACTTAGAGCAGTTGACTTACATTACATGGCAGTCGATTGATATCGGAAAATCTCATCCGACACTTAGCCAATTGGCCAAGTTCCACCTAAGCACACTACCCCTTTCCGGGTTACATTCGCTCACTCTCATCCCTTGGAATCCCTCACCTTTGAAGTTGTCTTCGTCCAACCACATCCCTCGGATGCGCCAAGTGCATGGCTCTGCAGTACCATCCTTCACGTCTCACCCTGAAGTCTACTTCCTCTGGCTTCACTCCAATCTCCTCGTCCGGCGGTCCCTCGGATGCTCCAAGTGCACGACTTCCGCAAAGCTATCCTTCACCGACTCAAGGACCGAGTCATGAGAGGTGAAACTCGCCATTGGTCCATGTGTGAATTACTAAGTCCTGCAAGACTCCAACGCATATATCAAATCCAAACATCCTAACTTAAACCCTTTGCCACACACATCAAAACCATATCACGGGTTGATTGCCCTAACAACAGCCGCACAACCAAATCCACTGAAGGAATCCACACATAATAAATGCAAAATTCCCACACTTAACAGATGAAAGGAAACAGGTAGATCAGACTTACCAGCCCTAGAATTTCACCGACAGCCAACTCCCCAATACTCTGTTCACCGAAGCGACTCAACACCGAAAATCACTACTGCCCTTGCTCCGATAGAACACACGACAGGGCTCAACCAGTGGCAAGGCAACCAGCTATGCAACAACATCGTCCAATCTCGTGCTCAAGGTGGCTGATGAATTACTGGGACGGAAGAGCTCAAGATCTAACTCCGGCGAAATCGCGAAGAGTAACTCCCGATCAAACTATCATCGACTCAAACTCCTGACCCAGCGCGCTCGCCGTCAAGTTGTCCTTGGGCTCTATCACGGTCGATCATCACCGCTTGCCATGAGGAGGAAGCATGCGAGGAGGGTGGAAAGCTGCAGCGAGAAATAGAGTCGCGAGGGGGAAGAACGAGAGGATCACGAGGTGGGTGTCGGGTGCGGCGGGGAGAAATAAAACCACGGAATGAAGCTTTTGGATGGGTTTAATTAAAAGGATCGGTCCAATTAATTAGCCCTAACCCTAGATTAGGTTTTAAATAAAACCAAAAGCTTAACCTAGGTTTGGTTCAATTAATCCCTAAACATCATCATCAATCTAATTAACCAAAAAAAAAATAAGTTCTCTAATTAACGAATAATAGAGATATTATCCTGTCGTAAAAATTTTTATTCGTGGTATTTTATAGTTAGGCACGTCAAGTTATGTGTAAAAGAAAAAGACGAAGGTTTACATAGGGTTTCTATGACTTTTCGACTACCTAAGAGAAAAAGGAAAGCGAGGCCCATGGGCCCATTAAGCCGCTTCGAGCATAGGGGGTAAAGCGACAGGAAAGAAGTAAATTTGAATCGACAAGGAAAGGGTGAGTTAGAGGCTTCATACATTTAGAAAGTCAAGCTTATGACTTCGCTTGACTATTTTTGGGAGTTGGCTAATGATACTGCTGTTACCTCTTTTCTGTGAGTAAGATAAAAATATCTGTGCATGGGACGCTATTCGAACCAAGTAGTCGGTTCGGCAGGGGAATCAGGGAAGAATGGTTCGGGCACGTCAGTCTAGGGCAATTGGAACAGGGGGATAGTTTAAGGTAGTTGGCACGACGGGGCTATCGTGAAGATCATTTTGGTACGGGGCGGACAAGAATCGGCTCGGTCTAGCAGGCCTAGAAATGGTTTGGTGTGGGAAAAAGAGGAGTTGGTTCGGGCTTCTGGGAAGAGCCTAATGGCTACACTACACGTGAGCAGTAGGTTTAGTCTAGTTTCATCGAAGGCAAGTGGATGAAAGGGATTGGCTAGCATATTTCTCAAAATGTAGATAAGAAGTTGTTACACAACAGAAGAGGGCCCCCACATAATATTCTGAGGAGCCTTCGCTCCTCGTGTCTGTAACAGAATGATTCTCCAGATGGGAAGGTGGGCACGTGTACGACGAAGGAGGCTCGCGATGCAACAGCTGGCCAGAGGAAGAGGATAAAAGGAAGAAGCAGGGTAGGAGAAAGGGGATCCGCATTATTCCAACAAGTGAGAGACGAAGGCACATTCTAAAGGGGAGAGCAAGCACATTGCTGGAGAAGGAGATAAGGAGAGTAGTGAGCTCCATCTTTCTGATACTTTTTCCTATGTATTAAGCTAATTGTAAGAGGTTTTCTCCTCCACCTCCCGAAATTCTTTCCGCGAAGGAGGAAGTTTATAGTGAAAGTGCTTTGGCACCGTAACTCGTGGGAGAGCTCACTCCCGTGGAGTAGGAATCCTCCGAACCACTTTGCATCCTGTGTCTTTGTTCATTGCTTGTGCGGCGTGCGTTTCTCTTCTTCACATTTCATTTTACTGTTGCGGCCGGAGAGAACCTGAAAGCTTCCCTTGTGCTCCCCTGCATTGAAAGGAAGCCAGTAAACCTTTTTCCCCGTTACCGCATCACCCTCAATAAAAAATATTTTTCAAATTTTCATTTTTCAAAATTTTGAAAATTTTCTAACTGCCTCTCAATAAAAAATATTTTTTTTATTTTTTAATTTTTAAAATTTTTCAAAATTTTCTAACTCCCCTCAATAAAAAATATTTTTATTTTTCAAAATTTTTCACTCCCCCTCAATATTTTTTTTATTTTTTTTTAAACTCCCCTTTAATAATAGATAAAAATTTAAATGAACCTTAAAATTTTTAAAATTTTCAAGTTGATGCAAATGTGATAAAAAATATGTCCAAGCATGAATTCCAAAATATTATTTTTATACGGTAACTCTATAGATGGAAAACATGCCACCGGACATGATGAATACATGAGTCCTAGATGCTCTCTCAACATAGAGAGGGTAAAAATAAAATCCGTACCTTGTACTCTAGTTGAATATACAAGATCATCAATTTTACTAAAGTTTTTGAAAAACTCTGCACATAGATCATGTTAATAGTGTTTTTACATAAACTAATTTCTCTAATCCGTAATGCGTTATGACTTCCATACTAAGCATGCATGAATTACTAAAAAATGATCTACTAATGTATCTAGTAGGCATGGGAGTCTAAAGTGTGTTCTCAAACCTAATCCTATACCCCTCAATAGGGAACCTAATATCCATGCACAGAGTAGATGAACCAGCCTCAACGACTCTCCTTTTACCCCTAATTGAATTTCAATTATTCAATATTTATTAAAATTAATTAAAATCAAGGCTTAGACTTATCACCTCGGCATTATGGATGATGTTAAAGAAATATAACGACCTAGATGCTTCGAAAGGCTGAAAATAGTGTTTTCGTAGTGGATTGAGGTGGTTGTGAGTCAATTTGGTGATGCCTTAGCGTTGTTCTTATAGATGGAATCCAGTCGACTGGAAATAGGCAGTCGACTGAATTAGAGTCAACTGGACCTGTTTCAGTAGATTGAAGTCGCGTTTTTACCTTCCCGAGGCTTGGAGGCAACTGATGCTGATTTAGTCGACTCTTTTCGAGTCGACTGGAAATGGTCTAGTCGACTGAAATTGATTAATTTTAATTTTTATATTTCGTTCAATTTAGTTGATTTTATTATGTTAATTGTAGGGGATCGATTGGAAGCTAGAGGGGGGGGGGTGAATAGCGTCATGCTCGTTCGATGATGGAATTCATTGCGTTTGTCTCTACAATTTCGTTAGCGCAGCAGAAATAGAATTAATATAATAACGAAACAAAACAAACACAATTCATAACACGAGATATAATGTGGTTCGGAACCGAACGGTTCCTACTCCACGGATCAAGCTCTAGTGATGCACACGCACTCACTAATCACAAATACTCCTTCTCAACATAAGTCGGAGGTGGAGAAACCTCGTACAATAGATTACAATAATAATCTAAATGGATACAAGCAAATATAATAATGAAATACAATGCAAGTAAAGAAAACTACTTTACAATTGCTCTTTGAATGCTTGATCACTTGGTTGCTTGATATCAACTTGGACACCCTGATTTGCAACAGCAAATCGCCCCAAAAGCCCTCAAGAAACCATGCCTTTTTCCTCCATCACGAGCTCCTTTTATAGCTTCAACTTGTGCTGGAAAAAGTCGATCAGTCAACTACTCGGGACCACCAGTTGATTGATGCCACTGTTATTGTGAGACAATGGCTAGATCCACGCTGGAAAAGTCCAACGGATCCATCATCAGTCGACTGATGGAGCCTTCACTCGACCAGTCGAATCTCGACTCCATTCTGTGCCCGATTTCCCAAGCACCAGTTGACTGATCACATAATCAGTCGACTGCCCACCTCTGGCAGTCGACTTCTAGGCCACTTCCCACAGTCAAACCTGTTGGTGCAGTAGGCACCTAAGTCGAACCTAAGTTTTGATTATAGCAAATGATACAAAGTTAAGCATATATTGTTATCTCATGAGCTAAATCAAGTGTGCAGAAAAGTCTCAACGCTGGAGCTGAAGGCTAGCGACACCCGGAGGAAGCCGCGGTGGTCGGGCGACACTCAAGAGACTTCGGAGGGAGCCGAAGGAATTGAGTGGAAGGCCGGAAGCAAAAGCAACACGTAAGTACTGAGGTAAGCTCGTGTGTGCGAGCGTAAGTAAGGTCGTATCCTCTTTACGGGGATGATCTTAAGCGTAGATCCGACCAAAGACTTCTTATAGATGGCCTAGGTCGAGATCGGATGGTCGACGACCATCGAAATTATGTTTTTCTTGAGCTAACCTTGCCTTGCAGCTAGCATCGATCATTGCACTTGGAGGACTCATTTGCCATCAAGCGATTATTTAGAAGGTCGTGATCGTCGATCTTGCCATCGATCGTGATGATGGCCATCGATCGGCTGGTCAAAGGATCAGCCTCGAGCAGTCAAGAGTTATCACCATTTTTCAAGGGGATTTGTGCCCATTTGTGATTGGCTAAAGACCCATTCGATGAGGGCTTAAAGGCTATAAAAGGAGGGCCAAACCTAGGGTTTTTCATCAATTCAAAAGCTTCGCTACGCTCTCTCTCGACATCCCTACGACGAGCTGGCTGAGACGACGACTAGAGCTTCAACCTCCAATCTTTGAAGTCGTCGGTATAATCTTTAAATTTGTATAAGTTGTTTTATTTCAAGCTTTAAATCATATCAAGGAGAGGAGTGTCCTCTACCTAGAGTCTTTCTCGAGTTTTTGTATTCGCTTAACTCCTATCTCCATCGAGAGGAGTTCGTTTAGTATTTGCCTCTCGTGTGGTCAAGGACCATTAGGGCCTTGGAGTAGTAGCCGAAGGCTACGAACCAAGTAAAACCTATTTGTCTCTATTTACTTTACATTTCCACTGCAATTAATTTTCTCTCGAGTTTTAATGAAAGAAACGAGAAAAAGTTTTTATCGCTATTCACCCCCCCTCTAGCGAACCGCATCGATCCAACAATTGGTATCAGAGCCGGGGGTTGCTAAGATTTGGTGAAACCACCAATCTAGCCATTTTTCACAGATTTATTTTTCTTTTATTTCTTTTTATTTCAGATTTATTTCGCTTTGTTAAATTTACTCCCGCACTACTAATCCAAGACGCGAGTCTTGGTACTTTTTGTGTGTTTTTGTCGTTGCTAGTTTTTTTTCCTTCGTCTCCTTGTGTTCTTTGTTCTAATGGCCCATCTCGAAGGGTTTAGCACCGTCCGACCTCTGTTTTACAATGGAGATGACTTCCATTATTGGAAGGGTCGGATGGAATGCTTTCTTAAAACCCAAATTGAGATGTGGATCATAATCCAAACGGGTTTCACACTTCCGACTAATGAAGTGGGTGACTCGTTGGATTATGACCAATGGACCATTGCGACAAAAAAAAACAAGTCAAAACCGACGCTAAGGCAACGCAAATCCTTCAATGCGGCCTATCCAAGGAGGAGCTAAATCGCGTTGGCCCCTTCATAAGTGCAAAAGATCTTTGGACAAAACTAGTGGAGCTACACGAAGGGACCGATGAAGCCAAGGTATGTAAGCGCGACCTTTTGTTCAATAAATTGTATAATCTAAAAATGCAGGAACACGAGTCCGCGACACAACTTCACGCCCGAGTCCAGGACATAGTCAACAATCTACACGCAATCGGGCAAAAGGTCGAAAACCGCGACCTTATAAGGTATGTCCTAAACTCTTTTCCGAGGACTACCTTATGGGCATCCATGGTCGATGCCTATAAGGTCTCCAAGGACCTTTCTAAAATTAGGTTAGATGAACTCTTTTCGGATTTTGAACTTCATGAGCAGTCTAACTCGGAGCCCGAGAGGGGTATAGCCTTGTTTGCAGGTTCAAAGAAGAAGAAAATCGCAAGCAAGCCACCACCAACCGAGGAGGAAGACGAGTCCAAAGAAGAAGTTGACCCGGAGTTGACTGCCGAACTAATGAACCTAGCTCGAAGGATAGCCAAGGGACGAAAGCGAACCACGACTCGACCCAACCAAGGTAAGCCTAAAAGTTCCAATATTAGGTGTTATGAGTGCAACAGGTTTGGACATATCAAGTCCGAGTGCCCCAAGCTCAACCACCAAGCACCTAAGCACAAGAAGGCCCTCAACGCGACATGGGAAGAAGCGTCATCCGAAGAAGACGAAGACCACGTCTTCATGGCGAAATCAATTGAGTCGGACACGAGACCGAGCTCGAACTTGAGTCGAACTCGAGAATGACTTGGACTCACGGTTACCTTCAAGTCAAGCCACGGATACGCATCCGGTTCAAAAGATACCCTTAAAGTAAGTCAAACTTTATTTAATACTTTACATAATACGGTTAGGTTTTTGTCTAGGAAGTTAGCTAAGTCCGAGTCCAAGGTCGAGACCCTTGTTGAGGAGGTTAAACTCCTCAAACACGAGGTCTCCCTAACCTCTTCGACTAGTCGAGTTCAAGAGAAGGACTCAACTCGAGTTGAAAAGCTCGAAGTTGAGAACTCTCTCTTGAAAAGTCAAGTCGAAGATCTTAGGAACACGTTGGAAAGGTTCACTTCGGGATCCAAAGGACTTGACCTCCTACTTGGATCTCAAAGGGCCGTGTACAACAAGGCTGGACTAGGGTTTAACTCAAACACGACTAATAGGTCGTATATGTCGATTGTAAGTCGACATAGGAAACATGTACAAGCATGGGTCCCTAAGAACTTTTTGATTTCAACTCTAGGATCCAACCCGTACTGGGTTCCCAAGGACCAAATCCACTATGTGGATAGACCGAACTGATTCAACGGTCTAGGGGGAGCCAGTACAAAACATGTTTGTGCTTTAACTTAGAAATTGCATGTTTTAACTTAGAATGTTTGTGCTTTAACTTAGAAATTGCATGCTTTAACTTAGAAAGTTTGTACTTTAAAAATTGTGAACTCACTTAGAACATGAACATAATCAACTTCGAAAAGATTGAGCCTCGGGGAGCCTCTTTTCAAAAACATAACCAACTAAAATTCTTCGAAAAGATTGAGCCTCGGGGAGCCTCTTTTCAAAAATAACCAGTTAGACTAGGAGATAGTCTTAGGTGAGTCAAGTAATCATTTTCTTGAAAATGGCTTTGTCTAATGAAGTGGTCGATGATCCAATAAAAGAAGGCCCCTGTGCCTCGCCACGACCTGGAAGCCATGATCTTGAAAAGGTAAACTTGACAAGCCTAGGTTTAAATCCAAATCTAACATAAAATTACTTGAACCTAAATACACTTAATCAACTTAATTGGAAGTCATCTCACACAAAACACATAAGTATAACATGATTGATCATATAGACACAGGTGAGATGACCTAGGTTTAACAACTTACAACCAATTAAAAAAAAAAAAAATCTAACATCCAATCCAACCACCTTGTGTGTAGGATCAATGGATGTTGGACAGCGGTTGCTCCCGACACATGACCGGGGATCAACTCAAATTCACAAAGCTTTGATTCAAATGACAAGGATTGGTAGCCTTTGGGAATAACGGCAAGCTCAAAATCATCGGATCAGGTGATATCGAGCTTAACTCGAATTTTGTTATTAAAAATGTATTACTTGTAGAGAATTTTGAATATAACCTGCTTAGCGTAAGCCAATTATGTGACAATAACTATAAGGTCGTATTTTTAGAAAATGAATGTGTAATTAAAACAAATAAAATAGCTAAAACAATACTCAAAGGAACTAGGACAAATAACATTTATACAATTAACTTAATCAATTCCTCAGCCAAATGTCTTATGACACAGGAAGAGGAATCATGGTTGTGGCACCGACGACTCAGTCACTCGCACCCAAGACTCGTCCACAAGATGAGTCAAAGTGGCTTAGTCAGAGGCTTACCCAACCTCAACAACTTGGTTAATAAAATCTGTAATGCTTGTCAACAAGGAAAACAACCTAGGACACAACACAAGTTAACTAACCAAGAACGAACCTCAAGTGTACTTGAGCTCCTGCATATGGATCTATTCGATTCACATGGAGCCAAGTCACTCAATAGAAGTCAATATTGCTTAGTCATAATTGACGACTACTCCAGGTTTACCTGGGTTAGGTTCATCAAACATAAAAATGATACCCTAGATCAATTAATCAATCTATTCAAATTAATCGAGAATCAAAAAGACCTTAAGGTTAAAAGACTTAGAAGCGATCATGGTGGTGAATTCGAAAATCAAAGGTTCACCGACTTCTGTAACCTAAACGGATACCACCATGAATTCTCTTGCCCTAGGACCCCTCAGCAAAATGGCCTAGTGGAGCGGAAAAACCGAACTCTACAAGAAGCCGCTAGGACCATGTTGAACGAATACGACCTACCCGATAGGTTTTGGGCAGAAGCCGTGAGTACGACATGCTATGTCCAAAATAGGATCCTTATGGTAAAAAGGCACCTTAAGACCTCATACGAGATTTATCACGATAAAGTACCCAACATCAAGTACTTTAGGGTATTTGGGTGTAAGGTACATATCCTAAACACTAAGGATTACCTAGGGAAATTTACATCCAAAACCACGACCGGAATCTTTCTAGGATACTCGACTACAAGTAGAGCTTATAGAGTATATAACCACGACACCCTTAGAGTCGAGGAAACCATTAATGTAGTGTTTGATGAAGGACACGAACCTACAAAACCCCCGGCAACCCCAATTAGCGAGCCGATTCATACTAGACCTAACTCTGATCCCGAGATCAGGTCTAGTGTTAATCCTAACCTAAGTCAACCAAGTCACTCTATTGATCAAGTGATAGATGACTCCAACCAAACTAGTGTTCAACCAAGTCACCCCATTGATCAAGCATTAGGTGACACAAACCCAACCCAATCTAGGATTTAAACTAACCACCCTATCGATCAAGTGATAGGAGACCCTAGATCTATGGAGTTCGAACTAATCGGCTACTCCGATTCGGATTATGCTGGTAGTAAGCTCCATAGAAAGAGCACGAGTGGTTGTTGTCAACTTCTCGGCTCGAGTCTAGTGAGTTGGTGCAGTAGGAAACAACACTGTGTTGCTTTATCTACCACCGAAGCTGAATACATCGCGATGGGTGAGTGTGTCACACAGCTTCTTTGGATGAAGCACACTCTCCGCGACTTTAAGTTAGACTTTACGAATACTAAACTTCACGTAGATAACATTAGTTCAATTAATCTTACAAAGAATCTGATATGTCACTCTAGGACCAAACATATAGAGGTCAAACACCATTTCATTCGAGAACATGTGGCCAACGGAGCCATACACCTCGAATACGTCGAATCGAAGTCTAACTTGGCAGATCTATTTACTAAACCCCTACCCGAAGCCGAATTTAGTCTATTAAGACGAAAATTGGGCATGTGCGTAATAGAATAGATACATGCAAATTATATGTTCTTACTACTATTTCTTTAATTTCATTTTTATGGAACTAGCATAGGACATACCTTAGATATCATGCACCTATAGATTTAAGGAGCCAGTACATCTCACAACACATAGGACTAATGTGTTTGTGTACTTAGCCACGTAGATGGGCGTGAGATGTTAGGACCTTACTCCTGGTTCCAGATGTAGAGCTAGTGCATCGCTATGAACCACGGAATATAATCATACATACTAACCGACTCTGACCAGGACTGGTTGATCTTACATATCAATCAAGCCAAATATGAGTCAAACATTTTATAGATGAGCTTATTTTCAGTATATTTTTTTTATATAAAAAATGGGGAACATGCTTGGACTTTAAATTTAACACTTTTTGTTTTCCACACACCCCTTACTCTTTTCGATATACGACAAAAGGGGGAGAAAAAGGCCAAAGTTAAGGGGTCAAAATTTTTTGATAACTTAACTCTTACTTCATATTTAAACCAAAAGTTAAAACTTAGTTAACTTTTACCAAAAGGCCAAAGAATTCTTAAACTTATTTGTGTCGTCTAAGTTTTACTTAAACTTATTTTTTAAAACTTTATGTCGTTAATGTTTTACTTAAGGGGGAGAAAGGCCTTAACTAAAACGTTTTACTAAGGCCAACTTTAAGTAATGTTAATTACTTAAAGCAACCCTCAAGGGGGAGGATTAAGGTCTTTCTTCAAGACTCACCCTCGGTCAAGGGGGAGGTTTCCTCAAGGGGGAGTACTTGAAGAAAATCCTTACTACTCCAACTTAATTTTTGTTTCTCATGCACATTATTACTCTTTATGCTTGCTATTTACTTAACTTTGTATGTGGGTTTGCCATAAATCAAAAAGGGGGAGATTGTTGGTGCAGTAGACACCTAAGTCGAACCTAAGTTTTGATTATAGCAAACGATACAAAGTTAAGCATATATTGTTATCTCATGAGCTAAATCAAGTGTGCAGAAAAGTCTCAACGCTGGAGCTGAAGGCTAGCGACACCCGGAGGAAGCCGCGGTGGTCGGGCGACACTCAAGAGACTTCGGAGGGAGCCGAAGGAATTGAGTGGAAGGCCGGAAGCAAAAGCAACACGTAAGTACTGAGGTAAGCTCGTGTGTGCGAGCGTAAGTAAGGTTGTATCCTCTTTATGGGGATGATCTTAAGCGTAGATCTGACCAAAGACTTCTTATAGATGGCCTAGGTCGAGATCGGATGGTCGACGACCATCGAAATTATGTTTTTCTTGAGCTAACCTTGCCTTGCAGCTAGCATCACCGCCACTTGGAGGACTCGATCTCAAACAATGATCGTCGAAGGTCGAATCGATCGATGTTGCCATCACGATCGATGATGGCCATATCGATCAGCTGGTCAAAGGATCAGCCTCGAGTAGTCAAGAGTTATCACCATTTTTCAAGGGGATTTGTGCCCATTTGTGATTGGCTAAAGACCCATTCGATGAGGGGCTTAAAGGCTATAAAAGGAGGGCCAAACCTAGGGTTTTTCATCAATTCAAAAGCTTCCAAGTGCTTCCGATACGCTCCGACTCTCCGACATCCCTACGACGAAGCGCTGCCGAGACGACGACTAGAGCTTCAACCTCCAATCTTTGAAGTCGTCGGTATAATCTTTAAATTTGTATAAGTTGTTTTTATTTCAAGCTTTAAATCATATCAAGGAGAGGGGGAGTGTCCCTCTACCTCGAGTCTTTCTCGAGTTTTTGTATTCGTTTAACTCCTATCTTCATCGAGAGGGAGTTCGTTTAGTATTTGCCCTCCGTGCGTGGTCAAGGACCATTAGGGCCTTGGAGTAGTAGCCGAAGGCTACGAACCCAGTAAAACCTATTTGTCTCTATTTACTTTACATTTCCGCTGCAATTAATTTTCTCTCGAGTTTTAACGAAAGAAACGAGAAAAAGTTTTTATCGCTATTCACCCCCCCTCTAGCGAACCGCATCGATCCAACAAAACCCTAGTTGACTTAGGCCAGTCGACTGCCACATGACACCAGTCGACTGACACACCTCAAACATGAGGTTTTAGCCCAAATATGGTTCCCCCATACTTGCTAGACCACCCTTAGCCCAGACCTAAGCATTCTAGCCACACGAGCTCACTTACGCTCGCACACACGAGCTTACCTCAATACTTACATGTTGCTTTTGCTTCCGACCTTCCACTCGATTCCTTCGGCTCCCTCCGAAGTCACTCGAGTGTCGCCCGACCACCGCGGCTTCCTCCGGGTGTCGCTAGCCTTCAGCTCCATCTATAGCAATCTTCTGCACACTCGATTCAGCTCGTGAGGTAACGACATGAGCTTAACTTTGTATCGTTTGCTATAATCAAAACTCAGGTTCGACTTAGGTGCCTACTGCACCAACATATCAAACTCCTTGGTCTTTCCAAATGCCAAGACACAAGCTTGGACTTTCCCTTGCCAACCCATGTTGGACTTTCCATGCCAAGACCCATGCTTAGACTTTACCTTGCCAAGACCCATGCTTGGACTTTCCCAAATGCCAAGTGTCCCACTTGGACTTTCCGTGCCAAGTACCCAAGACTTGGACTTTCCCATGACAATTACATTGTCATATGTTTTTGTCAAAACATCAAAACATCACTCGAGTCAAACTCGAGTCCTGGTCAATTGTGACCTGGGCCGATTGCACCAACATTAATTTCGTTGGTTGATTTAATTTGATTAAATTGGTTGGGTTGAGTTAAGTTTAATTAAGTCAATTTTGGTTAGTTTAAATTTGTTAAGTTATGTAAATTGTATTAAACTAATTAAGTTTGATTAAATTCTAAATCATCTCACCCAAGCTAGGTTTTCAATACACATTACTCATATGGGTTCTGTGAGATAAGGATTTCTTTTTATCTTAATTAAATTCAATGAGCAATTTCAAATTTTTTAAACTTGTGTTAGATTCAAGCTTAGCTTGAGCTAGTCAAGTAGATTTTTCCAGCATTGACTTCCAGGTCATGGCGAGGCATACGTCCTTCTTGGATATCGGAGCAACGACCACTTCCTGAACAAAGTCAATCAAGGAATCAAGTACTTGATTCACTTTGGACTAAGCCTTGGTCTAACTAGTCAAAGATTTAGTGAGTTAGCTTCGGTCAGTTCCACTCGACTTAGTGCATCAGGTCGTGGCGAGGCACATGACCTTCTTGGATATCGGAGCAACGACCACTTCCTAGACATGAACTTCAAAGAACTTCCCTAACTTACTATCAGTTCACTTCGTCTTAGTACTAGGTTGTTCAAGTTTAAACTACTTTGTTTCCTATCTAGTCCATTCTAAATTAAGCAAGTAAAGTAAACTAAAGCATGCAAGAGTTTAACTAAACAAGGAAACAAGCAAAGTGTTATCTCCTCCTAAGTGATAGCTAGGTTGAGTTTTGTTCACTAAGTGAACTTGACTCTTGGGAACCCAAAATTGATTTGGTCCAACTTGGCTGACTAAGCTAGAATTAGGAACCCATGTTTGGGCTCGATTCTTAGTGTTTCAGCTAAGTAATGACATGTATGATTTATAGGAGGATTTAGCTTTGTGTCCGAGTTCGGACTTGTTGTACACGGCTCATTGAGATCTAAGCATCTTGTTGAGATACTTGGAGCTCGAAGTGAACCTTTTCAACGATCTGGTTAGATCTTCTACTTGCCTTTTCAGGATCGAGTTCTCTTCCTCAAGCTTTTCAACTTGAGTTGAGTCTCTATCCTTAGTTTGGCAATGCAAAGTCTTCTAGTTGACTTGCTCCTTAAGTACTTGGACTTCCTTAAGTAGCGAGTCGACTAGATTCTCGGACATAGCTAACTTCCTACCTAGGCATAAAATTATATTATACAACTTATCTTGTAAGGGAGAAGTTACCTCGTCTAGTCCTTTGGAAATGGATGTGGATATGTGGCTTCTCTCGAACTTGGAATCGGACTCGTACTCGGAACTTGACTCGACTCCGAGCTTGATTCGGCCATAAATGCCACGAAGCTTCTCTTCGTCTCTTCTGCGTCCGACTCTTCCGAGGACGTATCATCCCAAGTTACCTTAAGCACTTTCTTTTTCTTTTCCTCTTTTGGTTTTTCTTCCTTTTTTAGATTTGCGCATTCCGATTTGTAGTGTCCCTTTCCGTTGCATTCGTAGCAAGTCACTTCCGATCGGGGTCTCATCTTATTGTCGATGACTTTCTTAGCATCCTTTTTCGTAAATTTTTTTCTCCGGTTGAACATCTTCTGGACCATATTTACGATTTTCTCTTCTCCATTTGGTTCTAACTCCGACTCGTCTTCGGACTCACTTTTTGCTTTCCTTTCCTTTTTGGTCGAACCTGCCACTAAAGCAATACCATTCTCGGTTTGACCCGAGTTAGCTTGTTTGTGTAGTTCAAGTTCGCAAAACAATTCGTCTAGTCTAATTGTGGAAAGATCCCTAGAAATCTTATAGGCATTGACAATGGATGTCCATAGGCATTCCTCGGGAATGCCATAAGTGTATATCTAATTACGTCCCTATTTTCTATTTGGTGTCCGATTAAATGTAATCTATTTAAAATGTCTTTTATTCTCGTGTGAAGTTGACTAGAATTTTCATTTTCGTTAATTTTACAATTAAATAATTTATTAAGTAACATATTCCGTTTAGCTATCCTAGTGTCATTTGTACCTTCATATAATTCAATTAATTTGTCCCATAATTCCTTAGAGTTTTCGAATGGACCCACCATATTAAGCTCTTCTTTGGTAAGTCCGTATTGCAAGGTGTTAAGCGCATTGTAATCGACTTGAGCCCATTTCCTAACGTCTATGGTCCATTTCTCTAGTTCTAACAACTCACCCGAGTCATCTACCGGAGAGACGAAACCTTTCCTAATCGAAAATCAGACATCTAGTTCGGTTTTCATGTAGCACTCCATTCGTCTTTTCCAATAGGAAAAGTCCTCTCCGTTGAAGAGAGGAGAGCGAACGGTGCTATACCCTTCTAAGGTCGACATTTCTAAATAAATCTTTTATTAATAGTTTTTTTTATTTGAAGTAATTAAAATTGATAATTATTCCTAGAGTTATTTAAATTAAATAATATTGTGCAAGAATTAAATTTATACTAAGTGCAAAAATTAATAAAAAATTATACTAATTGCAAAAATTAATAGAAAATAAATCTAAGTACAAAAATTAATAAAAATTATACTAATTGCAAAAATTAATCTAAGTGAAAAAATTAATAGTAAATTAACCTAAGTGCAAAAATTAATGGAAAATTATTCTAAGTGCAAAAAAATATTAAAAATTATTTTGAATGCAAAAATTTATTAAAAATTATTCTAAATACAAAAAATTATTAAAAATTATTCTAATACAGAAAATTATTAAAATTATTCTAAATGTAGAAAATTATTAAAAATTATTCTAAATACAGAAAATTATTACAAATTATTCTAAATGTAGAAAATTATTAAAAATTATTCTAAATGCAGAAAATTATTAAAAATTATTCTATGTGCAGCAAAATTATTAAAATTATTTTAAATGTAGAAAATTATTAAAAATTATTCTAAATGTAGAAAATTATTAAAATTATTTTAAATGCAGAAAATTATTCTAAGTGCAGAAAAATTATTAAAAAATATTCTAAATGCAGAAATTATTTAAATTATTATAAATGCAGAAAATTAAAATAAATTATTCTAATGCAAGAAAAATAAAGAAAATTATTCTAATACAAGAAAATTAAAGAAAATTATTCTAATGCTCTCGATGGTGGTTGCACCAAATTCGGAGCGCCCCCGCTCTGATACCAAATGTAGGATCGAAATATTCTGAGAGAGGGGGGTGAATCTCAGAGATTACATTTTTTTTAAATTTTAAAGCTTATTTTTATATTTTGAAAACGTTAAAGAGTTTGTAGTGGAAATAAAATAAAATAAAGACAAGTCTATTCTACTTGGTTCACAACCCTAACTGAGTTGCTACTCCAAGGCCCGTAGCTCTTCCGAGAGCTACCTCGATGGGCAATCACTATATACCCTCCAATTCGAGAACTCTCGACTTTGGAGAGGTTCATTTTTTACAAAAATATGAGATGGGTAACACTCTACCCTCTCTTTGAAGTTAATTACATACAAGAGAAAATAAATACAAAGAAATTAAGAGCTATGTTATACCGACACTTATGGATGTTTTGAAGCAGGCACGGAGTTCGAAAAAGTGTCTTTGTGAGGAACCGAAGATCTTGTGGACGAGTATGAATAGAGGCAGCACTTCGATGTAGTAGTAGTATATGTTTCGGAGCTGGTCGAGTATTTGTTTAATAAACCATTTCCAGTCGACTAGAATGACTTCCAGTCGACTCCACATCAGCCCATTGATATGGACATTCTGGTCTTCCAGTCGACTGAACATGCTGCAATCGACTCTAAGTCACTCGACTCCGCATCAGGAAGTTTGCCTCTTCAGTCGACTGAAACTCCCTAGTCAACTGAAACTCTTTCCATCTGTGCTGTCAGATCTTCGATCGATCACCAGCTAATCCTGCCAACTAGGTATTGTTAGGGATCCTTGGAAGGCTAGAGGGGAGGGGGTGAATAACCTCTTTTTCGATTACTACAAAAATGGTTAGCGGAAGCACAACAAAAACAATAGTAATAGAAATGAAAATACAATGCTAACACGGAAGCCTTTATGTGGTTTGGAGATAGCGCTCCTACTCCACGGCGATCCTTAAGATGGATCAACCCAAATCAATCTTCACTAAGAAGCTTTCCCTTTTACAAAACCCTCCTCTTCTTACAAAAGATGAAGATGAAGAATAGAGAGGAGGAGGGGAATTACAACACTTAGAAAGCTTGGAAAATTCGTGAGGGCTTGAGAGAATGATCAGAATGTAAGCATTAACCCTCTCAACCACCCTAAGCCCTCTTTTTATAGAGAGAGGGTTGTTTTTCACGTTGGGCCACGATCAGTCGACTGCTGTATAGCATCAGTCGACTGTCGCCGAAGCCAACGACTTCTAACGAGGCGAATCCGCGGAGATATGCAGCTTCCATTTCCAACGACATCCTGATCAGTTGACTAATGAAGTGATCAGTCGAGTGATCCCCGCTCAGAGTCGAGTGAGACTCTATTTTGTGCCCATCATCGACTTGATCAGTCGACTGATTACAGAATCAGTCGACTGCCAGCTCTTGGCAGTCAACTAATCATTAGGGTTTCACCCTGATTCAGTCGAACATCTGATCAGTCGAGTGATACAATGTATCAGTCGAATGATACTTGTTAAGTATCATAATTTCATACTTAAATTAACTCCCTAGACCTAGACTCAACCTTCTAGCTCTTCCTTAAGCCTTGCGCCTCCAGGATCCCTCCGAGTCTGTGACTTGTTCATCCTTTGTGCTTGCTTCCAAGAGCTTCCTTCGGTTTCGTCATGTCTTGGGTTTTTCTTTGCCAAAGTACACTTGAACTTTATGCCCAAGACTACATGCTTGGACTTACGCTGTCAAGACTTTCCTTTGGACTTCCTTTGCCAAGGTTTGCTTGGACTTTATGCCCCCAAGACTACATGCTTGGTCTTATGCCGCCAAGCCTTTTCCTTGGACTTCTTTTGCCAAGATCACACTTGGACTTTTCCTTTACCAAGTCTTCATACTTGGATTTTTCCTGTCACTTAAACATGTTCACAATTAGATCACAAATGTTGCCTAACTTAGATGATTATCCAAACATCAAAACATATAAATGCTTGGGGCATTGTTGCACCAACAATCTCCCCCTTTTTGATGTTTGGAAATTATTTAAGTTAGGTCTTAAAACATTCTCAGAAATAAACATCACATGTCAACATGTATTAATGTGAATTCCTAACTTAAATCATCCTTCTCCCCCTTTAACATACATCAAAAAGAGAAGGACTTAATAAGTTCATGAAATTTATAAGGCCTTGAATTAAGGTATAAAATAGAATGAAAGATCCCCCTTAATCCAAGACATAGGTTATGATGTGTGAATATCATGTTGAGCAAAGCATAAATAAGAAATATGAAACTATGTCCTATCTTTGCACCAACAATATAAAGTTAGGGGATTAAAATTTATATCTATGAAGCTCCCCCTAAAACATTGTATTATTTAGTCCTAAAACCTCTTTTTATAGAAGATTATCATACCATAGTTTTAAGACACTTAAGAATACACTTAAGGCCAAGAAACAGGGCTGATTTGCTTAATTGCAGAGTAGTTTGTCCAATTTCAGGGTAGTTTGCCCAATTCGAGGCGATTAGCGAATTCGAGGAAGTTTAGCTTGCAGGCAGTTCTGCCAGGCGGTTTGTTAGGCGATGCGAGCGATTCCGAGCGATTCTGCGAGGCAATTTGCCACGGTAGTTTTCGAGCACTGCGAGGCGGTTTTGCGAGGCGATTAGCAGCCGATTCCGCTAGGGCAATTACGCGAGGCGGTTTGCGAGTAGTTCCGCGAGAAGTTACGCGGGGTAGTTTTGCTAATGATTTGCGAAAAAAAAGAGTATCAGTCGACTGAATATCTGATTCAGTCGACTGATACGCCTGAAATCTGAATTTCAGCCTTTTCATCCCAACTTCAGAAATGCGATAAAAATTTTAGGAACCTCAAAAAATCACGAAATTGTATGTACACATTTATGAAATCATTCTTTATCAAGGAAAAATAATTTCAAAAATATATGTTTCCCATATTTTATGATTGATACAAACTTGGAAACTAACAAAAGTTCTAATATTTTGCAAACTTTGTATCACTTTTGTATTCTACTTGAAAATTGTTTTTCAAAATATGATAAACATAGTTTAAATTATGCTTTATTTGACATTTCCAATCATATTCTTGGAGCTATATACAAATTAATTATGCATAAGCCTTCCAAATGATTGGTCCAATGAAGGATTAATGTCTCTAGATGGCACTTTGGTTCATAGTAATGCATCATAACAAGCATGATGAACCAAGTGCATCTTCCTAACATCTCACATGTTGTCTAAGTGACTCAATACAAAAAATCATGATTTCTTAGGTGTTTGTGAGATGCTTAAAGGTATAAATCATAGAATTTCTATAGGATCATGCAAACCTACACCTTAATTCAACTAAGCACATCTCAAGTTCTCTGTTAAGTGATGAAAATTCTACTTCGGGAAGAGGCTTGGTAAAGATGTCAACTAGGTTAGACTTAGATTCAATGTAATTGAGCTCAATGTCCCCTTTTGCCACATGATCTCTAATGAAGTGATGTTTCACTTCAATGTGCTTGGTCCTAGAGTGATGCACCGGATTTTTGGTCAAATTTATGGTGCTCACATTATCACAAAATACTTTTATGTTGGAGTAAAGTATCTCATAGTCCTCTAAAGTATTTCTCATCCATAGTAGTTGAGCTACACAACCACCCATAGCCACATACTCGACCTCAGTGGTGGATAGGGCAACACAAGGTTGCTTCCTACTACTCCAACTAACTAGGGAGGACCCAAGGAATTGACATCCACCACTAGTACTCTTCCGATCCAATTTGCAACCGGTATAATCGGAATCGGTGTACCCAACCAAATCAAAAGACCTAGTCCTAGGGTACCATAGTCCTACATTTAGTGTGCTTTTAATCTTAAGATTCTCTTAACGACAACTAAATGAGATTCTTTGGCACATGATTGGTACCTAGCACACATACCAACTGCAAATAAAATATCGGGTCTACTAGCGATTAGGTAGAGGAGGCTACCAATCATACTCCTATAAAGCTTTGAATCTATTGATTTTCCTTAATTATCATTATCTATTTTAGTGTTGGTTACCATAGGGGTTGACACTACCTTAGCATTTTCCAAACCAAATTTCTTAATTATTTCTTTAGCATATTTGGTTTGGTAAATATAAATTCCTTCACTTGTTTGTTTGACTTGTAATCCTAGGAAGAAATTTAGTTCCCCAACTAGACTCATCTCAAACTTATTTTCCATATTCTTGATAAAGTCTTGAAGGAGTTCATCATTTGTTGACCCAAAGATAATGTCATCAACATATACTTGGGCCACAAAGATGTACTTTGATGTTGACTTTATAAATAGAGTTTGATCTACATTACCCCTCCTAAAGTCTTTTTGAGACCAAGAAAGATGACAATCTTTCATACCAAGCCCGGGGAATTTGTTTCAAACCATACAAAGCTTTTCTAAGCTTGTATAGATGGTTTGGATAGTTCATATCGGGAGGTTGTTCTACATATACCTCTTCCTTAATAAACCCATTTAGGAATACTGATTTTACATCCATTTGATGGAGTTTAAAACCCATGTAAGAGGCATACCCTAATAGGATCCTAATAGACTCTAATCTAGCAATCGAGCCATATGTTTCATCATAGTCAAGTCCTTCAACTTGATTAAACCACTTGCAACTAACCTTGCCTTATTCCTAGTTATAGTACCTTGATCATCTAGTTTGTTCCTAAAAACTCATCTTGTAGTAATGATAGTGTTATCATTAGGTCTAGGAACTAACTCCGATACTTGACTCCTTTCAAATTGAGCCAATTCATCTTGCATTGCTAAGATCCAATCCGGATCAAGTAATGCATCATTGATTGTTTTAGGCTCAATTTGAGAGATTAGTGCTATATGACTAGAGGGATCTCTATGAAATGACCTAGTCCTAACTCCTTGAGATAATTCACCTACAATTAGATCTAGAGGGTGATTTTGATGAACTCTTATTGTTCTAGGAGGTGTATCAGATTGATTTTGATCATGATTATCCTCAACCCTTCTTTCATCATCGGAATCACCTCTTACTCCCCCTTAATTTAACTCTCCCCCTTGATCATTACCCTTTAAAGTTAAATCTTGAAATTTTTGGGTAATGTCTTAGTTTTTATCATTAATATCATCATCAATGGGGGATTTCCTAGGGTATGTATTAGAGGTTTCATCAAATTGGACATTTGAAGATTCCTCAATCTTTTGAGTTCTTTTATTATAAACTCTATACCCTACACTAGTGGATAAGTATCCAACTAGGATTCCCTCATCCGCTTTAGACTCAAATTTACCTAGGTTGTCTTTAGTGTTTAAAATATAGACTTTGCATCCAAAGACCTTAAAATAGTGAATTGTTGGAATTGTACCATTCCATAATTTAAATGGGGTTTTTCCTAAAAATCTATGAATTAAAATCCTATTTTGGATATAGCAAGCAGTGTTGATCGGTTTCACCCACAAGTAGCTAGGTAAAGAATATGCATTAAGCATAGTCCTAGCCGCTTCTTGTAGAGCACGATTTTTCCTTTCCACAACCCCATTTTATTGGGGTGTTCTAGGACAAGAAAATTCATGCTTGTACCCTTGTTCTAGGCAAAAGTTTGAGAAGTTAGAACTCTCAAATTCTCCACCATGATCACTACGGATCTGGTTGATTTTGAGTTTCCTTTCATTCTCTACTCGCTTGCTAAATCCTATGATTATTCCTAGAGTTTCATCTTTACATTTCATGAAAAATACCCAAGTAAATCTAGAAAAAATCATCTACTATCACTAAGCAATATTTACTACCAATCATGGAAGGAGTACTATGATAATCAAATAAATCCATATGCAATAGTTCTAAAGGTAAAGCGGTACTAAATAAAGTTTTACCTTTGTGTGATGATTTTGATTGCTTCCCCTCTTGGCATGCATCACACATTTTGTCCTTGAGATACTTGACTTTTGGCAACCCCTTGACTAACTTCATTTTGGCTATTTTGGCAATGTTCTTCATATTGATGTGCCCTAGCCTCCTATGCCAAAGCCAACTCTCTTCTTCTTTTGCAATAAGACACTTAGTAGAAGCATTAGTAGCATAGGAAAAATCAACATAGTATATATTTGATTTCCTAAAGCCTACTAACATGCAATCATTTAAAGTTTTGTGTGTTATGAAACATTTTGAAGAATCAAATTGAACATCAAAATTGGCATCACATAGTTGACTTACACTAAGAAAATTAAATTTCATATTTTTAACTAATAACACTTTATGAATGGCAAGGTTGGGGGATACCTCAATTGTGCATTTTCCTAGAATCTTAAGTTTACCACTATTTCCAAAAGACACCTTCCCTTTGCTAGTGTAGTTGATCATGGAAAATTTTCTCTCATCACCGGTCATGTGTTTTGAGCACCCACTATCAACAATCCATAAGCTTGGTTCTTCTACCTATACAACATGAAAAATACAAGCCTTAGGAACCCAAATTTTGGGACCGATAGCATCAACTATATAACTTTTGGGGACACAAGCCTTTTTAGCCTTGCTCCTAATGGTTGGTTTTCTACTAATTAGAGAGGTGAAGACTACTTCTTTTTCCTTAGGCTTATATCCTATGTCGGCCTTGTTATAAATGACCCTTTGGTCCCTAAGAATCATATCAATATATTTGGACTCATTTGTAAACTTTTCTAAACATGCATGTAAATCACCTATTTCTTTCCTAAGTTCATCATTCTCATTCCTAAGTGTACATGCATCATCACAAGGTGGTACTACATTTTTAAGTGATTTAATTTCTACTTTTAAGTCCTTAATCCTAGTTTTTGATCTATTTAAGGCATTTTGAAGGCATGCAATGGTTTTGTAAAGTAAATCTATCATAGGGGAGTCTCTTACCTTATCATCACTTGATGATGATTCGTCGCTTGAGGATGAGGACGAAGACTCCTCACTTGAGCTTCTGACTTCCTTCTCCAAGGCTATGAGAGCTAGGTTTCGGGTGGCATGACATATTTCTTCATCATCGAAAGAGTCCTCCAAGCTTAGTGTGTCCCATTTTTGTGCCACCATTGCCTCCTTCTTCTTCTTCTCCTTCTTTTCCTTCTTTTTCTTTTCCTTATCCTCCTTCTTTAATTCCGGGCAATTTGGCTTGATATGCCCTTTCTTGTTGCAACCATAACAAGTTACGTTAGATGTAGAAATTAAACTAGTTGAGGTTTTACCTTTGGAGGATTGGAACATCCTCCTCACATCTTTCTTGGTGAGTTTCCTTGACCTCCCACCAAACTTCTTCACATAGTGAGCTACCTCACTAGCCGATAGCTCGTCGTCGCTACTTGATGACTCCTCCTCGGATTTGGATGAGGAAGAGACTTCTTTCTTCTCCTTCTTCTTTTTGTCCTTCTTCCCTACAAAAAGAGCTACACCTTTCTCTTTTGATGAAGTATTAGCATGCTCATGCAATTCAAATTCACAAAAGAGTTCATCTAATTTAACCAAAGAAAGATCCCTAGAGACCTTATAGACATCTACCATTGAATCCCACAAGGTTGTTCTAGGGAAAGCTTGGAGAATGTGCCTCACAAGGTCTCGGTTGTCGACCTTCTCACCTATCACATGTAGTCCGTTGACTACTTCCTTGAAGCGACCGTGCATTTGGCTCACGGTTTCATTGGTCTTCATGGCGAAACTTTGAAGTTGGCCTATTAAGAGATCTCTTTTGGCTCTTCTTGTTTCCTTCGATCCCTCGTTGAGCTCAATTAGCTTCTCCCAAAGCTCCTTCGCCGATTCAAAAGGCCCCACCTTACTTAGTTGCTCTTTGGACAAACCACATTGATGTGTGGTTGTTGCTTTGGCGTTGGCTTGAGCCTTCTTAGCCATGTCCCTCGTCCAATCCTTGGTCGGTATGGGCGCTCCGTGTTCATCGATCGACTTCTCGAATCTGTCTACAACACTAAACTAATTATCAATATCATTCATAAGGTAGTATTCCATCCTACCTTTTCAGTAGTCGAAATCGTTGTCGTCGAAGAATGGAGGCCTCGCTGTGGTATACCCCTCTTGAAAAGCCATTACGCTCCAGTTGATGGTTAGATCTGTTAGGGAAATCTCTTGCCGTAATATGGTTTTGATGGTGTGGCAAAGGGTTTAAGTTAGTTTGATATGTTGATTTGATATGTGCGTTGAAGTCGTGCAGGGCTTAGTAATTCGCACATGGAGCCGTGGCGAGTTTCACATCTCATGACTCGTGCCTTGAGTCGGTGAAGGATAGCTTTGCGGAAGTCGTGCGCTTGGAGCATCCGAGGGACCGCCGGACGAGGAGCTTGGAGTGAAGTCGGAGGAAGTAGACTTCGAGGCAAGAGACGTAAAGGAGCATTGCAGAGTCGTGCGCCTGATGCTGCTGAGGGACGTGGCCGCAAACGAAGAGAACTTCGAAGGCGAGGGACTCCGAGGGATGAGAGTGAGCGATTGTAACTCGGGAAGGGTAGCTCTTAGGTGAAACTTGGCCATTTGGCCAAGTGTCGGATGGGTTTTCCCGACACCAGTCGACTGCCATGTCATGGCTGTCGACTGCTCTAAGTCGATGGTTCGATCGACTTGTATAAGACCAGTTTAGTGCTTGGCAGTCGATGTTGACAACGATCATTGCCGAGCCAGGAATGGCGATCGGTGATGGCGCGTACGCGGGCACGAGAATGGAGTCGACTCGGTTGAGCACTCGATCGAGCATCACGATCGATGGTAGGATCACCGATCGGTGATGCGATCGCATTGGATGGTATCCAACATGGAAAGCGGCCGTTATTGAGCAACGGCTACAGGACCGATCGATCGAGGAATCGGTCGGTGATCCTGTCAACGGAAGAAACCCTCTTCCTCTATAAAAAGGAAGGGGATGGGGTTTTGGGAGGTTAATGCTTGAACGCCCAACTACTCCCAAAGTGCCCTAAACGATTTCCCACTCTTCTACTTGGTCTAATCTTCATTCCATTGTAGAAGAGTGATCTTTGTGTAAAAGAGGTTACCTCCACCTAGCTTTGTGCAAAGGAGAGATCTAGTGGATAGATTGCGGAGTGATTCACCGTGGACGGATCGGACCGTGGATTAGCGACGTAGCCGTGAACCACGTTACATCTCGTGTTTGTATTGCTTGTCTATCTTTTGTGTTGTCTTTATTTGTATTTGTATATTCTGCTTGCGCTAACGTTTTGTAGATGAGCAAAATACGACATCCAACGAAGAGGGCTATTCACCCCCCTCTAGCCGGCCAATCGATCCCCAACAAGTGGTATCAGAGCCAAGGAAAGCTTGTCGAGGACTAACTGCAACAACAAGCAACATTCAAAATGGCCGGCTCAAACATCCACCCACCAAAGTTCGACGGCGAATTCGCTTGGTGGAAGAAGCGAATGGAGGTATTCTTCGAAACCGACTTTGAAATCCTTTTAATAATGGAAAACGGTTTCGAGTTGCCTAGGAACGAAAATGGGGAGCCATTGGAGAAATCAAGGTGGAGCAAGAGGCAAAGAGAAGAATACTTGGCAAATTCAAAGGCCAAGCACCACCTATACAATGTCCTCCCTCAACAAGAAGTCAATAGGATAGGAGAGTGTGCTAGCGCCAAGGAAATGTGGGAGAAACTAATAGAAATCCATGAAGGCACCTCCGAGGCAAAGCTAGCAAGGAGAGATGTTCTTCGCTCCCAATTGTCCAATATCAAACTTGAAAAGGGAGAGAAGGTAAAATCCCTACACTCTAGATTTAAGGAAATACTAACCGGTTTAACAAGTGTAGGTGAAAAGCTCTCCAACCGGGATATGGTAATGAAGGCCATAGATGCCTTTCCCCGGTCCTCAAGATGGAGCTCCATGGTGGATTCGTTTTACATCTCCAAGAACTTGGAAGTAAGTACCTTGGAGGAATTTTTCTCAACAATGGAGCTCCACGAAACTAGGCTTGAAGGAATACAAGAAGAGCCTAGAATTCAACCCTCAAGAGGAGTAGCCTTGATGGCAAATAAGGGGAAGAAGAAGATAGAGATCCCCTCCTCCTCCTCCGATGATGAAGCTTCTACCTCCTCCATGGATAGCACGGAAGAAGCCTACATGGTAAGGAAGGTAAGGCGTGTTTTTAAGAATTTTAGATTTGATAAATCTCATGATAGGAATAGAAGACCAAGGGGGAAGATCATTTGTTACAATTGTCAAGGGGAGGGACACATAAGGGACAATTGTCCCCTCCTAAACAAGAGCAAAGAGGAAAGGAAAAAGAAGGAAGAAAAGAAGAAGAAGAAGGGGAGCAAGAAGAAAAAGGAAGAAGAAAAGAAGGCCAAGGAAAAAGGAAAGGCAATGGCTCTCAAAGAAAAGACATGGGATGACCTTGCTTCCTCATCCTCATCTGAAGAAGAAGAGCATGTCTATTCCAACCTAGCACTAATGGCTCTTCATGACTCGGATTGCTCCTCCTCCTCCTCAAATGAAGAATCAAGCTCAAGTGGAGAGAGCTCAAGTGAAGGGGGAGCTTCTACATCCTCCTCATCCAAAGAAGAAGAAGAAGACATGGAAACTATGATAACGAATGCCTCTCCTAAGAAAATAGTTTCCATAATTTCTAGTTTAACTAGGGACTTATTTGGAATGAAAAAGAAAAATAAAAGCATGCTTGATCAAATTAAGGCATTAGAAAATAAGCTAGAAAATGTATGCTTAAATAATAATGATATTTCTTCTAGCTTAAATGATGCATATTCACATGACTATATGCCTTTGGATGTTAATGATGCATGCATAGAGGAAAATAGGGCTTTAAGGGAAAATGTAGACTATTTGACAAAAGCCCTAGAAAAATTCACAATAGGCTCCAACACCTTGAACATGATAATTGGGAGTCAAAGGGATAGTTTTAACAAAAAGGGCCTAGGTTATAAAGAAAAGAAAAATGAAAAGGCCTACAAATGCCTAATAGCTAGGGGACAAGATAAGAAGAAGATAATTTCTAGAAAATGGATCCCCAAGGAATTTTTAGTGAACCCAATAGGAAAGAACTTATTTTGGGTTCCAAAATCCATCCTTAAGGGTTAGGAAAACCCTAGGGTAGTCAACCGTATGGAATTGACCTATATCATATTTTGGTTAACTTAGGATGGCGGGACAACATTTTTAGAATAGTGTTGGGTGATGATAACGTGCCCATAAATAGATAATAATGCTTAAATCATGATGATTAATGTAATTGCTATGCATGTTTGAAATCATGATTTATGATTTTAATATTTGGCACGTAATCATGAGAAATAGGGTTGAATCATGCTTTAGGTGATACTTTATTTATTATCATCATATAATACCTAATGCATGATTATTATTTAATGAATACATGTATTTCATGATCATAATGTGAAATTAATTCATATATGTCATTATGATCATGTAGGTTGTTGGGTTGATACTTAACCATGATAGAATTGCATGAATACAAGGGTTAAGTATATACAAATACCCCCTAGGATGCATCTCACACTCACCATAGGCTACCTTGATTGAAAACTCAGCATGAGTGAGATGTTAGGATGATACAAATGTCCACTAATGCCTATGGCATTTAGATGATCATTTAAAGTATCAAAATAGCAATAATAGACCAATCATGGGGAAGGCTTATGTTTAATTCATAGACATATTGCCCAAAGATCATGGTTGGGTATTTCATATGTTTTCAAAACAATTTCTTACTTTAAAATACATGTATTCATGTTTTGAAACAATTGGATGCAAGACTAGGTGTTAAAATGGATACTCTTATGATCAAAAACCTAGTTGTTTTTAAAGCTTTTGAATTTTTGGCAAATACGTGGAAATATAATGATTTTTCATGAAAACATATTTTTCACTGATAGATATACTTAAAAGAAATGTGTTCCCCAAATTTCATGATTTTTCAAATTTTCTGGAATTTTTAATGCATTTCTGAAATTCAACCAAATCAAATCCCGAAACATGCGAGATCGTAGTCATTGATGATGACCAATATCAGCAAAGAAAGGTTGAATTCCAATTTTAAATTAACTTGTGGTATTTTCCTTCTATTAGACTTGATGCCATGTGCTTTTAACTTAGTGATAATTTTTTTTGATGGTGTCAAAGGGGGAGAAATGATTATGTTTAAGTTAATTATGATAGGGGGAGAAATTAAGGGGGAGTTTCATGGATTAAGGGGGAGTTGCATGTTGCTATATCATGTTTATGTTTACATGCTTTCTTTCCTTTAAAATTTATATCAAATGTTTTTACCTAACTTAAACGGATTGCCACACATCAAAAAGGGGGAGATTGTTAGGGCAATCTCTTGCCGTAATATGGTTTTGATGGTGTGGCAAAGGGTTTAAGTTAGTTTGATATGTTGATTTGATATGTGCGTTGAAGTCGTGCAGGGCTTAGTAATTCGCACATGGAGCCGTGGCGAGTTTCACATCTCATGACTCGTGCCTTGAGTCGGTGAAGGATAGCTTTGCGGAAGTCGTGCGCTTGGAGCATCCGAGGGACCGCCGGACGAGGAGCTTGGAGTGAAGCCAGAGGAAGTAGACTTTGAGGCAAGAGATGCGAAGGAGCATTGCAGAGCCGTGCGCCTGATGCTGCTGAGGGACGTGGCCACAAACGAAGAGAACTTCGAAGGCGAGGGACTCCGAGGGATGATAGTGAGCGATTGTAACCCGGGAAGGGTAGCTCTTAGGTGAAACTTGGCCATTTGGCCAAGTGTAGGATGGGTTTTCCGACACGGTCCGCCATGTCATAGCGATCATTGCTCTAAAATCGATGGTTCGATCGGTGGTATAAGACGATTTAGTGCTTGGCGGTCATTGCCATGGTGTGATCGTGATGTCGGCAATGATCGCTTGCCCGAGGAATGGCGATCGGTGATCGCAATGCGGGCACATAATGGAGTCGACTCGGTTGAGCACTCGGTGATCGAGCATCGATCGGTGATGGTAGGATCGGTCGGTGATGCGATCTGGATGGATGGTATCCAACGTGGAAAGCGGCCGTTATTGGGCAACGGCTATAGGACCAGTCGACTGATCAAGGGAATCAGTCGACTGATCCTGTGTCAACGGGAAGAAACCCTCTTCCTCTTTAAAAAGGAAGGGGATGGGGTTTTGGGAGGTTAATGCTTGAACGCCCAACTACTCCCAATGTGCCCTAAACGATTTCCCACTCTTCTACTTGCTCTAATCTTCATTCCATTGTAGAAGAGTGATCTTTGTGTAAAAGAGGTTACCTCCACCTAGCTTTGTGCAAAGGAGAGATCTAGTGGATAGATTACGGAGTGATTCACCGTGGATGAATCGGACCGTGGATTAGCGGCGTAGCCGTGAACCACGTTACATCTCGTGTTTGTATTGCTTGTCTATCTTTTGTGTTGTCTTTATTTGTATTTGTATATTCCGCTTGCGCTAACGTTTTGTAGACGAGCAAAATACGACATCCAACGAAGAGGGCTATTCACCCCCCTCTAGCCGACCAATCGATCCCCAACAAGATCTTCCGATGCGATCCGGGCTCTGATACCACTTGTTGGGGATCCTTGGAAGGCTAGAGGGGGGTGAATAGCCTCTTTTTCGATTACTACAAAAATGGTTAGCGGAAGCACAACAAAAACAATAGTAATAGAAATGAAAATACAATGCTAACACGGAAGATTTTATGTGGTTCGGAGATAGCGCTCCTACTCCACGGTGATCCTTAAGGTGGATCAACCCAAATCAATCTTCACTAAGAAGCTTTCCCTTTTACAAAACCCTCCTCTTCTTACAAAAGATGAAGATGAAGAATAGAGAGGAGGAGGGGAATTACAACACTTAGAAAGCTTGGAAAATTCGTGGGGGCTTGAGAGAATGATCAGAATGTAAGCATTAACCCTCTCAACCACCCCAAGCCCTCTTTTTATAGAGAGAGGGATGTTTTTCCCATTGGGCCATGATCAGTCGACTGATGTATAACATTAGTCGACTGCTGCCAAAGCCAACGACTTTTGACGAGGCGAATCTGCAGAGATATGTAGTCGCCATTTCCAACGACATCCTAATCAGTCGACTGATCACTTCATCAGTCGACTGATGAAGCGATTAGTCGAGTGATCCCCACACGGAGTCGAGTGAGACTCCATTCTGTGCTCGTCATCGACTTGATCAGTCGACTGTCGGTGTTGGCAGTCGACTGATTGCAGAATCAGTCGGCTGATCATCAGGGTTTCAGCCTGATTCAGTCGAACATCTGATCAGTCAAGTGATACAATGTATCAGTCGAATGATACTTGTCAAGTATGATAATTTCATACTTAAATTAACTCCCTAGACCTAGACTCAACCTTCTAGCTCTTCCTTAAGCCTTGCGCCTCCAGGATCCCTCCGAGTCTGCGACTTGTTCATCCTTTGTGCTTGCTTCCAAGAGCTTCCTTCGGTTTCATCATGTCTTGGGTTTTTTTTTTGCCAAAGTACACTTGGACTTTACACCGCCAAGACTACATGCTTGGACTTATGCTGCCAAGACTTTCCTTTGGACTTCCTTTGCCAAGGTCCGCTTGGACTTTATGCCACCAAGACTACATGCTTGGTCTTATGCCGCCAAGCCTTTTCCTTGGACTTCTTTTGCCAAGATCACACTTGGACTTTTCCTTTACCAAGTCTTCATACTTGGATTTTTCCTGTCACTTAAACATGTTCACAATTAGATCACAAATATTGCTTAACTTAGATGATTATCTAAACATCAAAATATATAAATGCTTGGGGCATTGTTACACCAATAGGTATCCAATCGACTGTTCCATACCTAGTCGACTAAACTTCAGTCGACTGGAATACATTCAGTCGACTGATCCTTGCAAAATAATATTAGCACGAATAGATAATATCAAATATGATAGCAGTGGTAATACTACTCGATCTCGACTTCTAAGTCCCACGCGGACTCTCCGTTGTCCCCATACAGAGGACTCGGCCTCACCTCTCCACTCGAGGCTTACCTATCGGCTACCCGTCGAGCTTACCGCTCTTGATATCCGATCTGACCCACCAGGGCTTCCACTAGCTGTCCGATCTACTTGATCCAGCTGGAGTTTTTGTCGATTGTCTGGTCTCCTGACCCAACCGGTTTTCATGCCAAATGTCCAGTCCACTCGATCCATCTGGACTTCATGCCTAGTGTCCGGTCCTCCTGATCTGTCAAGACATTTGCCTTGTATCCGATCAACACGACCTACTAGGACTTCCTGTTAAGCCTACACACTTAACACTGATATTAGAACACAAGTAAGTCCTAACATTAACTATGGTTCATACATCAAAACCAAGGAGTGATGCTCTCTGCATCAACAGATATATGGGAGAAAAACCTTTGTATCGAAATTTAGGAGAACCAAGGAGGAGCCTTACGCTCATCCCCCCTCCATAACTGTAAGAAGTAGGATGTGAAAGAGTAGGATATGAAATATGATCTACCTTCACATAGGGATCAATAGGACATCTTAGAACCCCATGAACCTTTCCCTACAGAAGGCCCAAAGTAGGAGACATCAACTCTAGAAGGGTTGAGAGCCCCCAGTGATAGGGGCTTCTAAAGATATCAACCCTCTGAGCTCTAACTGTTGGTATAGGGGCACTAGATAATCGAATCTAGGTTTTGATTATGGCAAGGATCTAAAGTTAAGGTCATATTGTTATCTCACGAGCTGAATCAAGTGTGTAGGAATGCTAAGTTAAGCTGAAGGTCAGCGACACTCGGAGGGAACCGTGGTGGTCGGGCGACACTGGAAGGACTTCAAAGGGAGCCAAAGAACTTAGGTGAAGACCATAAGCGAAGCTTCAAAGGTAAAGGTTGAGGTAAGCTCGTGTGAGTGAGAGATGGTAAGGTCGTGTCCTCTGTACGGGGACGACCATAGGAGGCAATCCGACTAAGATTTCCAGTGGAAGGTCTAGGTCGAGATCGGACGGTAAGGAACTATCATATTTATTATTTTCCATGCTAACCTCTTACTATAGGGAAGTGGCCAGGCTGGCAGGTGACTGCTGGTCATTTGGCAGTCGACTAATGGACATCAGTCAATTGATGGAAGGCATCAGTCGATTGATGGTGACGAATCAGCCTTTTGCGCTAGGTCAAAATGGATAATATTTGACGCAACCACTTCACAATAAGATAAGGTGTCATCTCGTGATCTATTCCAAAAGTTGAGGATTTCCTTCAAGACTTATTCCAAGGAAAAAATCTATAAAAGGAGGGGAGGATTCCAACCCAAATATCATCAATATTATTCTCAAGTGCTCCTACAACGCTAAAGCTCTAACGCTGTCATAACACCGATGCAACGCCAAGCTTACATATTCTTCGTCGGCAGTAGCAGCAAGTTTGTTTCTATTTAATTATTGTATTCATGATTTTAATAGTAACGAGGTGAGGTAGGCTTGTTGCCTCATCCTCGTGTTTTCGGTTTTTGTGATCGTTGTCTCCTACCTCTAACGAGGAGGAGACTCTATAGTGGATTGCCCCTTCGTACACGGTCAAGGATCGCGGGGCCTTGGATTAGCAGCCGGTGGGCTATGAACCAAGTAAAAATAAATTGTGTTATTTATTTTTCTGCTGTGCTTGCTCTTATCGAACGAATGAAAGAAAGTTTTATGCTCGCTATTCACCCCCCCCCCTCTAGTGATGCTTCTCGATCCAATACTGACGATTCGAAAAGGAAACTTGGCAAGGAATAGGTAGTTCCCGATAAAAGCAAAAGTTCATCGGGATTACACACGATGATTCTCCTGCAAGATTATAACTAGAGATCTTAAGAGCATTAAATTGATATCATGTTCTACAACTCACAAGTGAAACTAAAATCCGGGAATCCTTTAAGAAACTTTGAGTCTCCCTTCGCTTTCTCTAAGTGACACTGTACCTGAGTTAGGACTGTCGTCGACTGACTTCTGACTCGCAAGAGAGTTAATCCGAACAAACAACATTTACTTGACAAATGTTACTCGAATCACAGTGCTTGTGGGATCAATACATAATTTATTACTTGATGACAACCGTGCACTTGCTAGCATTGAGCACGAGCGCACGCTCTAAGTCCTTGGTGATCATTGGCCGGAGATTTGGGGTCATGCTCATGTGCACCAAATTTTTGGTGTCATTTTTGGGGTCTATACCTTCGATATTCAATTGAAAGTGAATAGATTGGATCGTACCTAGTTTAGGTTTATTTCCCTAGTCTTTAATAATTTCCAATTTAATTTAGTTCTAATTCAGATTTTAGTTTTTCTTCTAGCTTCAGTTATTTTCTTAGCACTGGTTTTCCTTTATTTTGTGGTTTGTTTTTATAGTCTCTTGCTGAGGCACTGCTGTTCCTTTCCTTATCTATATTTCCCTGTATATAAAGATGCATGCTTTAACTCATGATTATGATCAAATTAATACTGAGAGTTTTGGTAACATTTATTGTGAGCATTATGGGGAACAATGACATACCATTAACAATTGCCCGGATATATTTGGACCTTCACAATTTGAACAAGAAGATGTCACCTATGATTACAACTAGTGGGCACAAGATGATTCTTATTAATATAGTTATTGTTGGAGATTTGACGCCGATAGAGGGGGGGGGGGGTGAATAGCGTTTGACCGTACGTAGATGGAATTCGTTCGCGATCATCTCTACAAAACTCCTTATGTGCAGCGAAATAGAAATAATAAAAGCAATAACGAAAAGATACAATCACGAACACAAGGATATAACGTGGTTCGGAATCGAACGGTTCCTACTCCACGGATTGAGCTCTAATGAGCTCTAGTGATGCCAATGCAATCACTAATCAATAAACTCCTTCTCGACAACAAGTCGGAGGCGGAGAAACCTCGTACAAACATTTACAACAATAAACGAAAGAAATACAAGCAAATACAAGTGAAAATGTAAAGAACACTTTACAAACTAGGGTTTTGAGCGCTTGCTTGTCGGTTGCTTGGATGAGCTTGAAGGACCCTGAAATGCACCTGCAAATCGCCTTCAAATCGCCTCACCAAAGCCCCCAAAGAACTGATAATGAAATCCTCCACGAGCTCCTCTTTTTGACCTGCATGGTGGATTTGACTATCGATCGGCCACCATAAGTCACCAGTCGACTGATGCCACTGTTGTCGTGAGACAACGGCTCAATCCATGTCGGACAAGTTCCAACGGGACTCTTGGCGATCGGCCCGACAACATTGGCGATCGATTGCTGTGGTGCCCGATCGGCTATGGAGTTACATGCTCGACTCGACATTGGTGGCGATCATTGTCGACCCTTGGCGATCGTATCGTCGACACTAGTCGACTGCTCCAATGAGCAGTCGACTGCCAGAGCATTTCCAGCTCTAAACTGGCAGTCGAACTCAAGTCGACTCACGGCAGTCGAACCGGCCATAATGCCAGTCGACTACCAACCTCAAAAATGAGGTTTTAACCCAAGTATGGTGCCCCCATACTTGCTAGACCACTCTTAGCCAGACCTAAGCCTTCTAGCCACCTCCATCAGCCTCACGCCTCTCAAATCCCTCCAAGTCATCCATGACTTGTTCATCCATCACGCTAGCCTCCAGGTGCTTCCCTCGGCTATGTCATGCTAACGGTGTCTAGACCGCCAAGGAACATTGGACTTACGCCGCCAAGACTTCGCTTGGACTTTACGTCGCCAACCATTGGACTTATGCTGCCAAGACTCCCGCTTGGACTTTACTCAGCCAATATCAAACCCCTTGGACTTCTCATGCCAAGACTCAAGCTTGGACTTTTCCTTGCCAACCCATGTTGGACTTTTACATTGCCAAGACCCATGCTTGGACTTTTCCCTTGCCAACCCATGTTGGACTTCTCAAATGCCAAAACCATGCTTGGACTTTCCCTTGCCAACCCATGTTGGACTTTTACATTGCCAAGACCCATGCTTGGACTTTTACATTGCCAAGACCCATGCTTGGACTTTTCAAATGCCAAGACCATGCTTGGACTTTCCCTTGCCAACCCATGTTGGACTTTTACATTGCCAAGACCCATGCTTGGACTTTTCATGTGCCAAGTGTCCCACTTGGACTTTTCATGCCAAGTACTCGAGACTTGGACTTTACCAAATGCCAAGTGTTCCACTTGGACTTTCCATGCCAAGTACACAAGACTTGGACTTTCCCATGACAATTACATTCTCATATGTTTTTGTCGAAACATCAAAACATCACTCGAGTCAAACTCGAGTCCTGGTCAATCGTGACCTGGGCCGATTGCACCAACAATCTCCCCCTTTTTGATGTTTGACAAAAACCAAACAAAACATTTGAGTTAGACCACTAACTCAAATCCCTTACCAATTATCCCAAATTGGTAAACACTCTCCAAATGTTCTCCCCCAAACATTCTCCCCCTTTTTGACTAACATTAAAAAGGTTTTCTCTCCAAGGAGGTCAATGTCTCATGTCCCAATGAGATCTTACAATCTCCCCCTTGATCCAAAAATAAATACCTAGGATGCCTACCATCTTCCTAGTGATAAGTCACATATCACTCAAGAGAGGCAATCCTATACTCTCTCCCAATTTCCAAATTGGGTATAAAAACCCATCAATTTTCCCAATTGATGATACTCTCCCAATAACTTCTCCTCTTCAAGAAGAAAAACACATCCATCATCCCAAGATGGATACCTCCCCCTAAAGGCTTGCTTCCCCTTGACCATTGCACCAACAATGTCCTTGGGAAGCCCCTAAGCCAATAGGAATTCTAAACCATCAAAATTAAGGTTCTAAGTTCAACATAGAACTTTCACTCAACCTAAATTTGATACTTTGACCTAGCATAGCTCCTAATCCATATCCAATGGATTTTCACCCTTTATAATGCTTTCTAAAGCATATCCTAGGGTTAGGAGTGATTAGGAACCTTTTCCATAGCTGAACACGGGCTAAACAAACCTTGTTAACCCAATCAACTAGCTCGAAAATTTCCGAATTTGGAATCGTAAATCGTCGAGATTTGGAAAAGCATAAGTAATTCTACGTAATTTGAAAAATCATAAAATTTGATACGTTTACTTATAGTCATTACAATGGGTGAAAAATATTTGAAAATTATTTTACCCATAAAATAGTGAGTTTGATACAAAACTCAAAACCATTGAAATTTTCAATGTTTTAGCCCAATTTTGTATCAACTCTATGAATGGTGATTGCTATCAAAAGATAGACTTCACCAAGGTTTTTCAAAATGATTTTAAAATGTTTTCAAAACCTTATTTTGGATCATATTCCTTGGGCTCTATGTACATGACTTGTACACATGCTCTCCCAATGATCCACTAATCATATAAGATGAGTTTGAGTTCATCTAGATGCAAAACCTATGCACCTTGAACTTAACTCATATCCTAGCATCTCACATGTATCTAGGGTGTATAAATACACATACATGTCAATTGGATGTGAGATGTGGGTTTTGGTTCATTTAAAACTAGGGTTTCATGCATCTTCTAAGGCAACCCTACTTGATTCCCTTATAAATGGGACTTCAAGTCATGCCATAGTCCGTAATTCAATTTCAACCAAATTGTCTTAAATGCATGAATGATTATGGCATTAATGATGATATACATAAGCATATGCTCATAATCATGATGTCATGGCATAAGATGAAATCTAAAAAAAAACACATGACATTTAAAACCTTAATCCTAAAACATGAACATGACATATAAAATGATTAAAAGTAAGCATGATGTCATGGCATGTTATATGACAAACAAAGCATGACATATAAAATATATAGGTATAATAATACCTAAATTTTAATATTAATTGCCATTTGTTGGGATTAATCATATTTTGCCATATTAACCTAATCTCCCTAGTGTGCCAAAAACCCAAAATGACACACTAACCTCTAAACCTAAATTGTGCCAATTTAATTGATTTTTCTTAATTTCAAAAGTGCATTGGCACATCCTAAAATCTTTTAGGATATTGATTCAAATCTATTTCCAAGGTAACCATAACCTTGAAAATATCCTAAAGTGCCACCTTTACCATGGTTGAGTTAACTACCCATCCAATCAAGGTTGGCACACCCTAAACCCATCTAGCGTGAATCAATCACGCTCTTAGGAACCCAAAACCGATTTGAGCTCCTGGGGTTAATTAGGTATTCCTTAAGGATAACCTCCCTAGATACCTTCCTAATGACCCTCCTAGGCTTGTTAGCCTTGGTCATTTGGGTCTTACCTAGGTTGACTCTAGGGGTAACTCCCCTTGCAACCTTCTTAGTGGCCACCCTAGGTTTCCTAGAAACCCTAGCCACTAGGCACAACCTTTGGTCAACCTTAGGGATGACTTCCCTATTGACCTTGGTCTTCCTAGACCTAGTTTGTGTTCCATAGTCAAATGAGACACTATGATAAGCCACTTTAGGCTTAGGTTTGTGACCCAAACCTTGCTTGCCCTTTGTTGACTTTTGACTCTTAGGTCCTTGGTGTTGACTTTGACTTTTGGACCTTTGACTTTGACCATTAGACCCTTTAAATTGGTTTTGTATATTCCTAAGGGTCTTTTCTAGTTTCTCAAGCCTTGACCTCAAGGCTTGGTTTTCTAATTCCAATTGCCCAATTGTTTTTTGATTAAATTCTTGGGCATGGGACTTTCTAGGCATATTCCTAGTCCATTTAGGGTTTAGACCTAGATGTTCTTGTACCTTCCTAATTGTCTCCCTAGGTAAAATTGATCTTGAGTTATTTGACTTAGGTTTGTCCTTAGGTAAATTGTTTTTAGGGACATTAGTCCCAAATTTCTCCCTATTATCTAAGTAGACATTCTTAGCTCCTAAGCAAAAATACTTGTTCCTATTAGCATGCTTTTCATAAATTGCAAGTGAATTGAAATCCCTAGCATGCTTTTGCTTGTAAATTGAAGAAGGAGCAAAATTAGAAGTTACACTAGGGTTTGCCTTAGATCCCCCTACATATGATGCTCCATTTTGAGTCTTCTTGTCCCCCTTCTTGCATTGACTCCGGAAATGTCCCGGTTGTCGGCACTTGAAGCAAATTACTTGTTCTTTGCTCTTTTGCGTTGAGGGACCGACATCCTTGACCTTTGGAGCCGGTGGAGCTTTCCTATTCTTCTTTGGGCACTTGCTTTTATAGTGCTCGGTTTCCCTACACTCAAAACATATTATATGCATTTTATTATTAACATATATGTTTGAGTTACCTAGGTTAATGGAAACCGGAATTGGACTTTGGGCTTCTTCATCTTGACCGGATGTCGAAGCTTCTTCTTGATGTTCCGGTGTGGAAGTTATCTCCTCCCCCTCAATCCTTGAGGTGGATGCTTCTTCCACTTCTACCTCCTCCTTGGAGATTGATGGGGGCCACTGTACCTCAGTCCATGGGCTTAAGTATGGACTCAGAAAGTTATTTTGAGGATTATTTTGACAATTCTGACAATGAGTATGAAGAATTCTTAGCAGTAGCAGAGGAATCACTCGAAGAAGGATGGGAAGTCGAGTATCCACAGTTAGCACAATTCACTAAACATATATATTCCTCCTCTGCAGTATCAAACTACCGCCCGCCTCCTGATACCACCATGGGGCCATCAAATTATCCCCCTGCCACAAACTTGGAAACTGGATCAAGCTCTCGTCCAACATTTGAAGGATATCATGGCGGAAGATTCAAACGCAAGGAGCAGAATGAATGGTGGAACTTACCTTCAGCATTTCACCAAACTGGTGCCTCTCAACCTCCAATTCTTCACACTCTCCTCTTGACCCGGATGTTGACTCTTCTTCAACTTCCGAATCTTCACTTGCTTGTGAGGAGGAGCTTGCTTCTTTGACCTCTTCCGATTGAACCGATGAGCATTCTACATCTTCTTCTTCTTCTTGGACCAGTTGAGGGTTTTCATGGAGCTTGGCCAAGTCGCTCCATAGCTCCTTGACATCCACATAGTCACCTAGACTACACAAGAGGTCATTAGGAATTAAATCAAAAATGAATTTGATTACCTTCTTATTTTTCTCGAAGGCTTGGAGTTGATCTTCACTCCACTTCTTCTTCTTGAGAAACCCTCCCTTTGGTCCCTTAGGATATTCAAATCCTTCCATCAACGCGGACCACTCCTCAAGGTCTCTCATCATCAAAAAATCTTCAATTCTCTCCTTCCAAGAATTGAAACCTTCTCGTCCATAGAAGGAATAGGGAATTGGGGTGTTGATGTCCCATCCCAATGGTTCTTCCATCTTCACCCTCTAGCCTCTTTGTCTTAGCTCCCGGCGGTTAGTCCGTAGAAGAGCACCGGGCTCTGATACCACTTGTTAGAGATTTGACGCCGCTAGAGGGGGGGGGGGTGAATAGCGTTTGACCGTACGTAGATGGAATTCGTTCACGATCGTCTCTACAAAACTCGTTATGCACAGCGGAATAGAAATAATAAAAGCAATAACGAAAAGATACAATCACGAACACAAGGATATAACGTGGTTTAGAACCGAACGGTTCCTACTCCACGGATTGAGCTCTAACGAGCTCTAGCGATGCCAATGCAATCACTAATCAATAAACTCCTTCTCGACAACAAGTCGGAGGCAGAGAAACCTCGTACAAATGTTTACAACAATAAACGAAAGAAATACAAGAAAATACAAGTGAAAATGTAAAGAACACTTTACAAACTAGGGTTTTGAGCGCTTGCTTGTCGGTTGCTTGGATGAGCTTGAAGGACCCTGAAATGCACCTGCAAATTGCCTTCAAATTGCCTCACCAAAGCCCCAAAGAAATGATAATGAAATCCTCCACGAGCTCCTCTTTTTGACCTGCATCGGGCTGGATTTCTGCCTATCAGTCGACTGCCATAAGTCACCAGTCGACTGATGCCACTGTTGTCGTGAGACAACGACTCAATCCACGTCGGACAAGTTCCAATGGGACTCTTGGCAGTCGACTGACAACATTGGCAGTCGACTGCCAGCGCCCATAGTCGGCTGCCTAGTCGGCTACGGAGCGTTCTGTGCTCGACATAGAATTTGGCGATCGATCGCCCTTGATAATGATCATTGCCGACATCGACACCGATCGTCAATGAGCAATGATCGCCAGAGCATTCGGCTCTAAACCGGCAAACTCAAGTCGACTCGTCGATCGGCGTCATAATGCCGGTCATAATGCCCGCCAACCTCAAAAATGAGGTTTTAACCCAAGTATGGTGCCCCCATACTTGCTAGACCACCCTTAGCCTAGACCTAAGCCTTCTAGCCACCTCCATCAGCCTCACGCCTCTCGGATCCCTCCAAGTCATCCATGACTTGTTCATCCATCGCGCTAGCCTCCAGGTGCTTCCCTCGGCTATGTCATGCTAACGGTGTCTACACCGCCAAGGCACATTGGACTTACGCCACCAAGACTCCGCTTGGACTTTACGCCGCCAACCATTGGACTTATGCTGCCAAGACTCCCGCTTGGACTTTATGCAGCCAATATCAAACCTCTTAGACTTCTCATTCCAAGACTCAAGCTTGGACTTTCCCTTGCCAACCCATGTTGGACTTTTACATTGCCAAGACCCATGCTTGGACTTTTCCCTTGCCAACCCATGTTGGACTTCTCAAATGCCAAGACCATGCTTGGACTTTCCCTTTCCAACCCATGTTGGACTTTTACATTGCCAAGACCCATGCTTGGACTTTTACATTGTCAAGACCCATGCTTGGACTTTTCAAATGCCAAGACCATGCTTGGACTTTCCCTTGCCAAACCATGTTGGACTTTTACATTGCCAAGACCCATGCTTGGACTTTTCATGTGCCAAGTGTCCCACTTGGACTTTTCATGCCAAGTACTCAAGACTTGGACTTTACCAAATGCCAAGTGTTCCACTTGGACTTTCCATGCCAAGTACACAAGACTTGGACTTTCCCATGACAATTACATTGTCATATGTTTTTGTCGAAACATCAAAACATCACTCGAGTCAAACTCGAGTCCTGGTCAATCGTGACCTGGGCCAATTGCACCAACAGTTATGACCCTGGCTACTTAAACTCTCAATATTGTTTCCCAAGTGAAAATAAGAGCTATGAATCACCATGCGAATTTTATGTAGCACCTAAGTCTGACTTAGAAGTCTTGCTAGACAATTTTACTATGCAATGAAAGAAGTATAGTCAACAATTCGTAGAGATTATGTAGCAAATGCTAACAGAAGAAGAAATCAAATGACTAGAAGGTGACTTTGATGACTGGATTACACCTAATATGGCAGAGAGCCACTTAGAATGAATGGATGAGGAAGACATAGATGACATAGGAAGTGAAGAAGGACAATCCATTCAATCACCACTTGAAGGGGAACATGAGGATTATATAGTGTTGGAGATTTGAGGCTGCTAGAGAGGGGGGGGGGGGGTTAATAGCGTCACGTGCACGTTCTATGATGGAATTCATTGCGTTTGTCTCTACAATTTCGTTAGCGCAGCGGAAATAGAAATAATACAATAATGAAACAAAACAAACACAACTCACAACACGAGATATAACGTGGTTCGAAACCGAATGGTTCATACTCCACGGATCGAGCTCTAAAGAGCTCTAGTGATGCACACGCACTCACTAATCACAAATAACTCCTTCTCGACACAAGTCGGAGGTGGAGAAACCTCGTACAAGAATTACACTAAGTAATACAAAAGATACAAGCTAATACAAGTAAGAAATACAATGCAAGTAAAGAAAAATACTTTACAAGAGAACTTTGGTTGCTTGATCTTTGGTTGCCTTGGACTAGCTTTGAAGGACTGGAAGAGCACTAACTATTCCCCTTTAAATCGCCCAAGAAAACCCTTACTTTGAGCCTTCCACGAACAACTGCTTTTATCCTACATCGGGCTGGATTTCCGCCTGGCAGTCAACTGCGATAAGGCCCCAGTCGACTGCCAACATTGTAGGTGTGAGACAATGGCTCAATCCACGTTGGACAAGTTCTAATGGATCTCTTGGCAATCGACTGCCAACATTGGCAGTCGACTGCCAGCGCCCGTAGCCGATTGCCCAATCTGCTACGGAGCATTCTGTGCTCGTGGCCAAACCATCAGTCGACTGGCGTCCATGGAAGTCAATTGATCGCCAAAGAATGATCATTGCTACCAATGAGCGATCATTGCCCGGCCATTTTCAAATAACTCAAGTTGTGTAACACCCCCCCCTCTACTTACACTAGTAAAGGAGGTGTTACTTCCATACTTTATCTTACTCTTGGCATAATCAGGTAAAACATGACTCAATGATTTCATAAACTCACATACACTATTTAAGAGTTAACTAATACCTGATTTAAACCGAAGAGTATCAACAACTCGTACCAAGATCTAAACTTGGTTTCTAAATGAGTATCATAATTCAAACTCTTAACTTTTAACAGCGGAAGCTAAAGAAACAAACCAACTACATTCACATGTTGACACTAGGCTATTTCACAAGTTCTTAACCTATCTAAGCATGCACATTCACTAGAGTTCTAATATAGAACATTCTTAAGTAACTCAACCTCATGCATGGTGATAGTGATAGGTGCATCCTTGACATGAACATCAACGTAATCAACGATACATAACATCAACCCTAGCACCTAACATGAAGACTAGCACATAGTTCAAAGTTCTTAGCATAACATAATACTAGCAAGTTCAACATTCTTAGACACAACACGATCAAACATATAACATGAACACTACCACACGAATAAGTTCGAAGGTCTTAACACATAACAAAATACTAGCAAGTTCAGGATCATAATCCAGTGTTCCGCCGCCACACACACCAAGCACTTCATCCGCTGCCCCCTCTTAGTCCAATCTTGCTTTACCCTTATCTGCAGTATAAGGAATGCAAACTATAAGAAATGGAGCTTAGTAAGTACTTCCTATTCTTACAAAACTTCGCATTAGGAAAACATGCTATTAGAATACTTGCATGCAACACATGCTCATACTTGCATTTAGGAAAATTCTGCATTTAACATTTGGAAGTACTTGCACACGATACAATGGTTCAACTTGACATGCATGAACTTAACATACGCAACTTGCAATACATGCTTGAAATATGCTTTGCTTGTAGAAACATATACATGAGACATACTATACTTAAACTTGTAAACATTGTGCTTTGGTTAACTTTCGAAACCATATATACATATATACTTTAAAATACTAATCATCCTTGTTTGGGAAGCCCGGCATTGTACCAACTTTGTGCGCAACCCTAATAGAATTCGGGGTAGCTAGCCACCGAACTTATTAAGGCAACTTAACTTTCAAGGGCGGTCTAGGGCCCGTGGAACTTTCAAGGGCGGTCTAGAGCCCGTGGAAGATCTAAGATCCCGGTACATGTCACTTCAAAGTAAAATACTTCCTTTATATATGACTTACTTATTTTTGTCATTTAACGAGTATTTTACATGATCATAATCAGAAACCCATATAGGAAGCCTTTCAAGACATTTGATCATGCTCTTTGTCCCCAAAACTCGTAGGGGAAGCATCTTGTGATCTTTACATCTTGCTTCCAATGAAATATTCAAAGTGAAATATTTCCCTTATATATGACTTGCTGATCTTGGTCATTTATCAAACATTTAAAATGATCATACTCCCAAAACTCAAATAGGAAGCCTTTCAAGACATGCGATCATGCTCTTTGTCCCCAAAACTTATAGGGGAAGCATCTTTGCGATCTTATGTCTTGCTTCAAAATGAAATATACCTATAAATATAGATGACCTACTAATTTTGTCATTTAACCAACATGTAACATTCTCATACTCCCAAAACTCATATAGGGAGCCTTTCAAGACATTTAATCATGTTCTTTGTCCCCGAAACTCGTAGGGGAAGCCTCTTTGAAATCTCTACATCTTGTCCCACGAGAAATATACCTAAAATACCTAAAAATCCAACCAAACATAATCTGGACAGAACCTATAAATCTGAATAAAACATGATACTAGAAGCTAGATGTGCAAATCAAAGAGTTACTTATGCTATAGGTGAGAGATAGCTTCCTAGTGACCTTATGTCTTGCTTAAAACAAAATATACCTTACCTATAAGTCTAAACACACCCATATAATCTGATCAAAACATATTTTTTTTATCATTTATCAAACATTTAACATGATCATACTCCTGAAACTCATATAGGAAGCCTTTCATGACATTCGATCATGCTCTTTGTCCCCAAAACTTATAGGGGAAGCATCTTTGCGATCTTTACATCTTGCTTCCAATGAAATATACTTAAAATACCTAAAAGTCCAAACAAAAATAATCTGGAAAAAACATATAAATTCAAATAAAACATGATAATATAACCTAGATGGGCAAATCAAGGAGTTACTTATACTCTAGGTGAGAAATAACATCTTGGTGATCTTAGATCTTACTTAAAAAGACCTATACCTTAACTATAAATCTGATCACACACATATATCATCTGATCCAAACATATAATCTTCAAAACATATGAAAAGAAGCTATATAAAGCAATCGAAGAACTACTTATACTGCAGGTGACAGATACTTACATCCTCTCGCTATCGTACTAGTATACCGCTAGAGTTTTTGTGAGATGAAGACCTTGCCTTGTTATTTTGCCTTAGGAGTGATCCTCTACCATATACTAAGCTTGTGAGAAGATCCCCTTGAAGCCCTCTCAAGAACACCAAAACAAGGACCTTAGGGTTTCATATGGGGAGGGAGGAAGGAGGTGGAGTTTGATCCTCTAGCAAACACCAAGTCTTGTGAGAAACTCTCCTTAAAAACCCCTCTTGAGAATCCCTACACAAGGATCCATATAGCTTGGGATGGAAAAGGGAGGAAAGAGAATGATGAATTTCGGCCAAGGATGAGGAAGAAGGGAGAAGAAGGAATGTGAAGTGGTTTTTTCTTTCCTTCTCTCTTTAAACTCCCTTTAATCTCAACGTGAATGGCTAGGAAGGTGAAAAGAAAAGAAAAACTCTCCATCTTCTCATGGGGAGATGAAACCACTCTTCACCCTCTCATCTTCTCATTTACCTTCTTTGTATATTCGTTATCTATTATAGCCAAGAATTATCCTATGGCCTAGTGGTAGCAAAGTTACCTCCCTATTAGGAGGTTCATGGTTCAAATCCTAGCTTTAGTGAACCATACTTTTTATTTTATTTTATTTTGTTTTAAACCTTTTATGGGCGTTAAAATCCATATAATTACTTTGAACAGTTTTAGAATTTTACGAGTGTTACAATCCTTCATACCTTATAAAAGTTTCGTCCTCGAAACTTAGAACAACTCCGGATACTTTTGTTTCATGTCATCCTCGCGTTCCCAAGTTGCTTCTTCAAACTTTTGATTTTTGCCTCATGACTTTCACTAAGGGTACTTCTTTGTTTCTCAATTTCTTGATTTCTCGATCTATTATCTGAATAGGTCGACTTTCATAACTTAAATCTTCTTGAACTTCTATCGTCTGTGGCTCAATCACATGGTCCGCATTAGGAACGTACTTTTTTAGCATTGAGACATGAAATACATTGTGAATAGCTGACATTTCTTGAGGTAGCTCTAACTCATAAGCTACTTTGCCAATTCTTTTTGTGATCCGGTAAGGTCCTACATAGCGTGGACTTAGCTTGCCTTTCTTCCCAAATCTCATCACCCCTTTCATAGGAGCTACTTTAAGAAATATAGAATCCCCAACTTCGAATTCAAGCGGTCTACATCATACATCGACATAACTCTTCTGCCGACTCTGAGCAGTCTCTATTCTTTGGCGGATGCTCTTTATAGCTTTGGTGGTGTCATCTATAAAGTCTGTCTTAAGCCACATTTCTTTCTTCTCACCACCTTCATACTAACAAATAGGAGACCTACACTTCCTTCCATATAAAGCTTCATAGGGTGCAATTCCAATTGTAGCTTGGTAGCTATTATTGTAAGCAAACTCTGCCAAACATAGGTATTTGCACCAGCTTCCTTTAAAATCTAAGGCACAAGCTCGTAGCATATCCTCTAGAATTTGATTTACTCATTCGATTTGCCCGTCTGTTTGAGGATGAAATGCTGTGCTAAATCATAGTTTAGTGCCAAGGGCCTTCTGAACACATTCCTAGAAGTGTGAAGTGAATCGACTATCCCTATCAGAAATGATGGTCTTAGGAACTCCATGCAATCTGATCACCTCCTTAACATACAACTGAGCTAGTTGTTCCATTAAGTGCGATATTTTGATTGCCAAAAAATGGGTAGATTTTGTCAATCTATTAACAATCACCCAAATAGCATCATAACCATTAGTTGTTTTGGGTAGTCCTACTATGAAATCCATAGCTATATCTTCCCACTTCCATTCTGGGATCTGAATAGGCTGCAAAACTCCTCCAGGTCTCTGATGTTCTTCTTTGACTCTTTGACACGTCAGACAGGTGCGACATATTTAGCCACATCCCTTTTTATACCGAACCACCAGAACTTCTCTTTCAAATCTTGATACATCTTGGTAGATCCAAGATGCATTGAATATGGGGTCCCATGAGCTTCTTCTAAAATTCTCTTTCTCAATTCTGCATCATTGGGAATACATAAGTGTTCACCAAGATATACCCCATTGTTAGAGACTCGAAATCCTTCATCCTTTCCTTCTTGGATCTCTTTCTTGATCCTTTGGATGCTTGGGTCTTCGTCTTGCTTTGCTAGTATATCATCAAACAATGTTGGCGCTATTGTCAAGGAAGAAAGCTATTCAGAAATAATCTCAACCCCAAGGTTCAACATCTCCAAATTTTGAGAGCGAAGACTACTGCTGCCAACTCAAGGTAATAAGTGGAATAATTCTTTTCATAATCCTTGAGTTGTCTAGATGCATAGGCAATGACTTTACCATTCTGCATAAGCACCACTCCGAGTCCCATTTTGGATGCATCACTATACATATTAAAGCTTCCATTACTTTCTGGAAGGGTAAGAATCAGAGCACTTGTTAATCTCCTCTTTAGTTCCAAGAAACTTTTCTCACAATCCTCGGTCCATTCAAACTTTCGGTTCTTTCTGGTAAGAACCGTCAGTAGTGAAGCTATCCTCAAGAAGTCTTCTACAAATTTTTGCTATTCTCGAGAAGTCTTCTACAAATTTTCTATAGTACCCTTCTAATCCAAGGAACTCCTAATTTCACTGACAGCCTTTGGTCGACTCCAGTTACTAATAGCTTCTAACTTTGTCGGATCTACCATAACCCCATCTTTTGAAATTATGTGACCTAATAAGGATACTCGATCGAGCCAAAATTCACACTTGGAGAACTTGGCATAAAATTGTCTCTGCTGAAGGGTTTATAACACTATTTTTAATGTTCAGCATGGTCTTCCTGTGTTCTCGAGTAAATAAGGATATCGTCAATGAAGACGATCATAAACTTGTCAAGGAATGCCTTGAATACTCGATTCATTAAGTCCCTAAAGGTTTTTGGAGTATTTGTCACTCCGAAGGCATGAGCACAAATGCATAGTGTCCATACCTCGTTCGAAAAGCTATTTTCGATACATCATCCTCTTTAACTTTTACTTGATGATAACCGGACTGCAAGTCAATCTTGGAGAAAACTAAGGATTCCCCTTAATTGATCAAACATATCATCAATCCTTAGCAAAGGATATCCATTTTTTTTTATTGTCACCTTATTCAGTGCTCAATAATCTATGCACATTCTTATAGACCCATCTTTCTTCTTCACGAACAATACCGGAGCTCCCCATGGTGAGCGACTAGGGCGAATGAATCCCTTGTCGAGTAACTCCTGTAATTGTTCCTGAAGCTCTTTCAATTCTGTCGGGGCCATACGATAGGGTGCTTTTGAGATTGATTTGGTACCAGGAATAAGTTGAATCTCAAATTCGATTTCTCTTTTAGGAGCCAACCCTGGCAACTCAGCAGGGAATACTTCTGGGTAGTCACATACAACTCGGACTTCTTTGAGCTTTTGGCCTCCTTCTTGCTTTGTATCCACCACATGTGCTAGATACCCAGCGCATCTATAGATTAACATCATTTGAGCTTTATGGCAGATAAGAACTTATTAGTTCTTTTCTTTGGTTCTCCTATAATTTCAAACTTAGGTTCTGCCTCAAATTGGAATATGACTCTTCGCTTATGACACTCAATGGAAGTACCATACTTGCTCAAAAAATTCATTCTCAAGATGACATCATAATCATGCATGTCCAGAATTATCGGATCACTATAAAGTTCTCTTCCTGAAATTCGGACTGGTGTGACACATAACTATTGGTCTTACTTCTTCTTCAAAAAGTAAGACCAATATAAGATTACTACTATGGTCCAAGTTCTAGTCATTTTTCTTCATAAAGTAAGACCAATATAAGAATACTACTATTACTTACTTTCTATCATCATCACATAAAAATGTAAGCATGTTTAACAAAAAAAACATTCTTTACTAAGCATAGAAGAAAGTAAAACATATATGTACTTTCTTACTTGGAAGCGACAGGATTGATGCTCGATGTGCGTGGGGCGGAAGGGCGGAACTCGCTTTGATACCATACAGTAACACCCCCCCCCTCTACTTACACTAGTAAAGGAGGTGTTACTGCCATACTTTATCTTACTCTTGGCATAATCAGGTAAAACATGACTCAATCATTTCATAAACTCACATACACTATTTGAGAGTTAACTAATACCTGATTTAAACCGAAGAGTATCAACAACTTGTACCAAGATCTAAACTTGGTTTCTAAACGAGTATCATAATTCAAACTCTTAACTTTTAACAGCGGAAGCAAAAGAAACAAACCAACTACATTCACATGTTGACACTAGGCTATTTCACAAGTTCTTAACCTATCTAAGCATGCACATTCACTAGAGTTCTAATATAGAACATTCTTAAGTAACTCAACCTCATTCATGGTGATAGTGATAGGTGCATCCTTGACATGAACATCAACGTAATCAATAATACATAACATCAACCCTAGCACCTAACATGAAGACTAGCACATAGTTCAAAGTTCTTAGCATAACATAATACTAGCAAGTTCAACATTCTTAGACACAACACGATCAAACATATAACATGAACACTACCACACGAATAAATTCGAAGGTCTTAACACATAACAAAATATTAGCAAGTTCAGGATCATAATCCACTGTTCCGCCGCCACACACACCAAACACTTCATCCGCTGCCCCCCTTAGTCCAATCTTAATTTACCCTTATCTGCAGTATAAGGAATGCAAACTATAAGCAATGGAGCTTAGTAAGTACTTCCTATTCTCACAAAACTTCGCATTAGGAAAACATGCTATTAGAATACTTGCATGCAACACATGCTCATACTTGCATTTAGGAAAATTCTGCATTTAACATTTGGAAGTACTTGCACACGATACAATGATTCAACTTGACATGCATGAACTTAACATACGCAACTTACAATACATGCTTGAAATATGCTTCGCTTGTAGAAACATATACATGAGACATACTATACTTAAACTTGTAAACATTGTGCTTTGGTTAACTTTGGAAACCATATATACATATATACTTTAAAATACTAATCATCCTTGTTTGGGCAGCCCGACATTGTACCAACTTTGCACGGAACCCTAATAGAATTCGGGGTAGCTAGCCACGGAACTTATTAGGGCAACTTAACTTTCAAGGGCGGTCTAGGGCTCGTGGAACTTTCAAGGGCGGTCTAGGGCCCGTGGGCGATCTAAGAGCCCGGTACATGCCACTTCAAAGTAAAATACTTCCTTTATATATGACTTACTTATTTTTGTCATTTAACGAGTATTTTACATGATCATAATCAGAAACCCATATAGGAATCCTTTCAAGACATTTGATCATGCTTTTTGTCCCCAAAACTCGTAGGGGAAGTATCTTGTGATCTTTACATCTTGCTTCCAATGAAATATTCAAAGTGAAATATTTCCCTTATATATGACTTACTGATCTTGGTCATTTATCAAACATTTAACATGATCATACTCCCAAAACTCAAATAGGAAGCCTTTCAAGACATGCGATCATGCTCTTTGTCCCCAAAACTTATAGGGGAAGCATCTTTGCGATTTTATGTCTTGCTTCAACATGAAATATACCTATAAATATAGATGACCTACTAATTTTGTCATTTAACCAACATGTAACATGCTCATACTCCCAAAACTCATATAGGGAGCCTTTCAAGACATTTAATCATGTTCTTTGTCCCCGAAACTCGTAGGGGAAGCCTCTTTGAAATCTCTACATCTTGCCCCATGAGAAATATACCTAAAATACCTAAAAATCCAACCAAATATAATCTGGACAGAACCTATAAATCTGAATAAAACATGATACTAGAAGCTAGATTTGCAAATCAAAGAGTTACTTATGCTATAGGTGAGAGATAACATCCTAGTGACCTTATGTCTTGCTTAAAACAAAATATACCTTACCTATAAGTCTAAACACACCCATATAATCTGATCAAAACATATTTTTTTATCATTTATCAAACATTTAACATGATCATACTCCTAAAACTCATATAGGAAGCCTTTCAAGACTTTCGATCATGCTCTTTGTCCCCAAAACTTATAGGGGAAGCATCTTTGCGATCTTTACATCTTGCTTCCAATAAAATATACTTAAAATACCTAAAAGTCCAAAAAAAAAATAATCTGGACAAAACATATAAATCCAAATAAAACATGATAATATAACCTAGATGGGCAAATCAAGGAGTTACTTATACTCTAGGTGAGAAATAACATCTTGGTGATCTTAGATCTTGCTTAAAAAGACCTATACCTCAACTATAAATCTGATCACACACATATATCATCTGATCCAAACATATAATCTTCAAAACATATGAAAAGAAGCTATATAAAGCAATTGAAGGACTACTTATACTGCAGGTGACAGATACTTACATCCTCTCGCTATCGTACTAGTATACCGCTAGGGTTTTTGTGAGATGAAGACCTTGCCTTGTTCTTTAGCCTTAGGAGTGATCCTCTAGCATATACTAAGTTTGTGAGAAGATCCCCTTGAAGCCCTCTCAAGAACACCAAAACAAGGACCTTAGGGTTTCGGATGGGGAGTGAGGAAGGAGGTGGAGTTTGATCCTCTAGCAAACACCAAGCCTTGTGAGAAACTCTCCTTAAAAACCCCTCTTGAGAATCCCCACACAAGGATCCCTATAGCTTGGGATGGAAAAGGGAGGAAGGAGAATGATGAATTTCGGCCAAGGATGAGGAAGAAGGGAGAAGAAAGAATGTGAAGTGGTTTTTGCTTTCCTTCTCTCTTTAAACTCCCTTTAATCTCAACGTGAATGGCTGGGAAGGTGAAAAGAAAAGAAAAACTCTCCATCTTCTCATGGGGAGATGAAACAACTATTCACCCTCTCATCATCTCATTTACCTTCTTTGTATATTCCTTATCTATTCTAGCCAAGAATTATCCTATGTCCTAGTGGTAGGAAAGTTACCTCCCTATTAGGAGGTTCATGGTTCAAATCCTAGCTATAGCGAACCATAGTTTTTATTTTATTTTATTTTGTTTTAAACTTTTTATGGGCGTTAAAATACATATAATTACTTTGAACAGTTTTAGAATTTTACGGGCGTTACAAGTTGACTCACGGCAGTCGAACCGACCATAATGCCAGTTGACTGCCAACCTCAAAGATGAGGTTTTAACCCAAGTACGGTGTCCCCATACTTGCTAGACCACCCTTAGCCTAGACATAAGCCTTCTAGCCACCTCCATCAGCCTTATGCTTCTCGGATCCCTCCAAGTCATCCATGACTTGTTCATCCATCGCGCTAGCCTTCAGGTGCTTCCATCGGCTATGTCATGCTAACGGTGTCTACACCGCCAAAGCACATTGGACTTACGCTGCCAAGACTCCGCTTGGACTTTACTCTGCCAACCATTGGACTTATACTTCCAAGACTCCACCTTTGGACTTTACGCTGCCAATATCAAACCCCTTGGACTTCTCAAATGCCAAGACTCAAGCTTGGACTTTCCCTTGCCAACCCATGTTGGACTTTCCATGCCAAGACCCATGCTTGGACTTCCCTTGTGCCAAGTACTCAATACTTGGACTTTCCCAAATGCCAAGTGTCCCACTTGGACTTTCCATGCCAAGTACCCATGACTTGGACTTTACCTTGCCAAGACCCATGCTTGGACTTTCCCATAATCACATGGTTAACCCTAGTCAACCATCAAAGTCTCCCTCGAGTCAAACTCGAGTCTGGTCAATTATAACCTGGGTCGATTGTATAAACAATTTCCCCAAAACATTAACCAACATCAATGTCAAACATACTATGTCAAACCACTTTGTCAAACATCAAAACATCACTCGAGTCAAACTCGAGTCTGGCCAATCGTGACCTGGGCCGATTGCATCAACAATCTTCCCCTTTTTGATGTTTGACAAAACAAACCTTGAGTTAGGCCACTAACTCAAATTCCCTTACCAATTTTCCAAATTGGTAATTTAACCTTCTCCCCCTTTTTGACATACATCAAAAAGGTTATCTCTCCAAGGAGGTCAATGTCTCATGTCCCCATGAGATCTTACAATCTCCCCCTTGATCCAAAAATACCTAGGATGCCTACCATCTTCCTAGTGATAAGTCTCATATCACTCAAGAGTGACAATCCTATACTCTCTCCCAATTTCCAAATTGGGTTTCTCAAAATCCCATCAATTTTCCCAATTGATGATACTCTCCCAATATCTTCTCCCCCTTCAAGAAGAGAAACACATCCATCATCCCAAGATGGATAACTCCCCCTAAAGGCTTGCTCCCCCTTAACTATTGCACCAACAATGTCCTTGGGAAGTCCCTAAGCCAATAGAAACTCTAAACCATCAAAATTAAGGTTCTAAGTTCAAACATAAACTCTTCCACCCTTAAATTTGATACTTTGACCTAACACCTCTCCAAATCCATATCCAATGGATTTTCACCCTTTATAATGCTTCCCAAAGCATATCCTAGGGTTAGGAGTGGTTAGGGACCTTTACCATAGCTGAAAATGGGCTAAACAACTTTGTTATTCCTGAAATCAGCTTGGCAGTTTTCTACTTACAGTAATCAGTCGACTGCCATCAGGCGACAGTCGACTGATAACTGAAATTCTCGAATTTCAACTATCAGAATCAAATTTTGACAAGTCATAAGTAATTCTATGTATATCGAAAAATCACGAAATTTGATACGTATATTACTTATAGTCAATACAATGGGTGAAAAATATTTAAAAATTATTTTACCCATAAAATATAGAAATTGATACAAAATTCAAAAGTGAAGAAAAACTTTAAGTTTTGGCTCACTTTGTATCAACTTCATCATTGATGATTGCTATCAAAACATAGGCTTCACTAAGGTTTTCTAAAATGATTTTAAAATGTTTTTAAAACCTTATTTTGGATCATATTCCTTGGGCTCTATATACATGACTTGTACACAAGCTTTCCCAATGATCCACCATTGAAATTAAGTGAGTTTTATTTCATCTAGATGCAAAAACTATGCACCTTGAACTCAACTCATATCCTAGCATCTCACATGTATCTAGGGTGTATAAATACACATACTTGTCAATGTGATGTGAGATGTGAGTTTTGGTTCATTTAATCTAGGGGTTCATGCATTTTTCTAAGGCAACCCTACTTGATTCCCTTATAAATGGGACTCCAAGTCATGCCATTGTCCTTAAATCAATTTCAATCAAATTATCTTAAATGCATGAATGATTATGGCATTAGAGATGATATAAATAACACATGCTCATAATCATGATGTCATGGCATAAGATATAATCTAAAAATACATGACATTTATCCTAAATCCTAAACATGATCATGACATATAAATGATGAAAATAAATATGATGTCATGACATGTTATATAGCAAACAAAACATGGCAAATAAAATATATAGGTATAATAATACCTAAATTTTAATATTAATTGCCATTTGATATAATTAAATATATTTTGCCTTATTATCACTAATCTCCCAAGTGTGCCAAAAACCCAAAATGGCACACTAACCTCTAAACCTAAATTGTGCCAATTTGATCATTTTATCAAAACTTCTCAAATAATATTGGCACATCCTAAAATCTTTTAGGATTAAAGCTCAAATGTATTTCCAAGGTAACCATAACCTTAAAAATAACCTAAAGTGCCACCTTTATCATGGTTGAGTTAACTACCCATCCAATCAAGGTTGACACACCCTAAATCCACCTAGCGTGAATCAATCACGCTCTTAGGAACCCAAAATCTATTTGAGCTCCTAGGGTTAATTAGGTATTCCTGAGGGATAACCTCCCTAGATACCTTCCTAATGACCCTCCTAGGCTTAGAAGCCTTGGTCATTGTGGTCTTGCCATGGTTAACCTTAGGGATTGCCTCCCTAATAACCTTCTTAGTGGCCACCCTAGGTTTCCTAGAAACCCTAGCCACTAGGCACAAACCTTGGTTACTCTTAGGGATAACTTCCCTAGTAACCTTGGTCTTCCTAGACCTAGTTTGTGTTCCATAGTCAAATGGAACACTATGATAAGCCACCTTAGGCTTAGGTTTGTGACCCAAACCTTGCTTGCACTTGGTTGACTTTTGACTCTTAGGTCCTAGGTGTTGACTTTGACTTTTGGACCTAGACTTTTGATCACTTGACCCTTTAAATTGATTTTGCATAATTTTAAGGGTCTTCTCAAGTTTTTCAAGCCTTGATCTCAAGGCTTGGTTGTCTAATTCTAATTGCCCAATTTTAGAATTTTGATTTAGTCCTTGGGCATGGTTCTTCCTAGGCATATGCCTAGTCCATATGGAATTAAAACCTAGGTGCTCTTGCACCTTTCTAATTGTCTCCCTAGGTAAAATTGGTCTAGTGTTATTTGATCTAGGTTTGTCCTTAGATGAATTATTTTTAGAGACATTAGTCCCAAATTTCTCCTTATTTTCAAAATAAAAGTTCTTAGCTCCTAAACAAATGTACTTGTTCCTATTAGCATGCTTTTCATAAATTGCAAGAGAATTAAAATTCCTAGCATGCTTTTTAACATTTAAATTAGAAGGAGCATTATTTAGATATACCTTAGGGTTTGCCTTAGAGGCTCCCCCTACTTGTGATGCTCCATTTTGCCTCTTCCTTTCCCCCTTTGGGCATTGATTCCGGTAATGTCCCGATTCTTGGCACTTGAAGCAAATGACATGCTCTTTGCTTCTTCTAGCGGGGGAACCGGCATCTTTTGATCTTTCTTGAGGTTTTGGTGCCGGAGGAGTCTTCTTGACTTTCTTTGGGCATTTGCTATTATAGTGCCCAAATTCCCTACACTCAAAACACATAATGTTATTTTTATTTTGAATTACGGTGTTTGAGTTACCTATGGTGGTGGTAGGTGCCGGAATTGAAGCTTCTTCATCTTGACCGGATGTGGAAGCTTCTTCTTGTTGCTCCGGAGTGGAAATTCTTTCCTCCCCCTCAATCCTAGAGGTGAAGGTTTCTTCTACTTCTTCCACCTCCTCTTCCACCGATCTGGAAGTTGACTCCTCTTCAACTTCTGACTCCTCAAGCTCTTTAGATGATGATGTATTTGCTTGAGCTTGAGAGGGTGAGCACTCCTCTTCTTCTTCTTCTTCTTCTTCTTGGATTGATGATGGACTCTCAACCTCCAAGTCCTCACTTCCTTGTGAGAATGATGTTTTTGCCTCTTCGGTCCCTTCCTCTTAGACCAGTGATGGACTTTCATAGAGCTTTGCCACTTGGCTCCATAGCTCCTTGGCATCTACATAATTTCCTAACATGCACAAGATATTGTTAGGTATTAAATCGATTAAAAACTTTAATACCTTATCATTTTTCTCAAAGGCTTGGACTTGCTCTTCGATCCATCTCTTTTTCTTGAGGAACCCTTCCTTTGGTCCTATTGGATAGCTATATCCCTCCATTAAAATTGACCATTCTTCGAAGTCCCTCATCATTAGGAAGTCTTCGATCCTTGCCTTCCATTGTCTAAACCCTTCTTGTCCATAGAAGGTATAAGGGATAGGTGTGTTGATATCCCATCCTAGTTGCTCTTGAACTTCCATCTTCTCTCTAGCTTCTTTATCTCTCGGCAGTTAGTCCGTAGAAGAGCCCTGGGCTCTGATACCACTTGTTGGATATTTGAGGCCACTAGAGGGGGGTGAATAGCGTCGCGTGCACGTTCTATGATGGAATTCATTGCGTTTGTCTCTACAATTTCATTAGCGCAGCGGAAATAGAAATAATACAATAACGAAACAAAACAAACACAACTCACAACACAAGATATAACGTGGTTCGAAACCGAATGATTCCTACTCCATTGATCGAGCTCTAAAGAGCTCTAGTGATGCACACACACTCACTAATCACAAATAACTCCTTCTCGACACAAGTCAGAGGTGGAGAAACCTCGTACAAGGATTACACTAAGTAATACAAAAGATACAAGCTAATACAAGTAAGAAATACAATGCAAGTAAAGAAAAACACTTTACAAGAGCACTTTGGTTGCTTGATCGCAGAGATTATGTAGCAAAAGCTAACAGAAGAAGAAATCAAATGACTAGAAGGTGGCTTTGATGACTGGATTACACCTAATATGGCGGAGAGTCACTTAGAATGAATGGATGAGGAAGACATAGATGACATAGGAAGTGAAAAAGGACAATCCATTCAATCACCACTTGAAGGGGAACATGAGGATTATATAGTTGATACTTTAAGCGAGGAGTGCATTGCTTTAATTAAAACACCTCCTAACCTCAAGGATCTAGAAGAGCCTGTCTTAACCCTCACTGAAACTTTGCAGAGCCAAGGACGAGATGACTTGAAGCGAAGCCAAGGAAGCAGACTTCGGAGGCAAGAGACGTGAAGGAGCATTACAGAGTCGTGCGCCTGATGCTGCCGAGGGATGTGGCCGTGAACGAAGAGAGCTTCGGCGAGGGACTTCGAGTGAGATGAGAGAATGAGTGAATTGTAAGTAGCTCATTAGATGAACTTGGCTAAATGGCTGAGTGTCGGAGGCTCGATCGCAAGGGTTGAGGTTTACCCGACCGCCGGAAGCTCAAACGAATGTTAAGTTTGAGTTTCACACGACACCAGTCGACTGCCATGGAATGACAGTCGACTGCTCTGAGTCGAACAAGTTCAACTGGTATCCGACTGATGGGTTTATGTAGCCGATCGCTATGGAATGACATGATCGCCGTAAGAAGTCGCGGCAGAACCTCTCGTAGCCGACCGGCGGGATTACGGAGCGGCCGATCGATGGTTACATCGGGCCGATCGCTAAGGGTTCTGTTGGACTACAACGGTCAGGATCCGACGTGTTCGAAGGCTGTTGTAGTGGCGACAGTCGACTACCAAGGGCAACAGTCGACTGGTGGTGGCCAACGAGAAGAAATCAGCCCTCTCTATAAAAAGAGAGGGTGTGGGCTTTTGAATGGCTAATGCTTATATTCCAAACCATCATCCAAATGCTCTACAAGTGATAAACTCCTTCTTCTAGTTCTCTTTCACATAAATTGTAAAAGAAGGAGTGTTCTTGAGTTGTAAGGGTTACCTCCACCTAGCTTGGTGCAAAGGAGAGACCAATAGTGGATTGGTTGCGGAGTTATTCACCGAGGACGAATCGGGGACCGTGGATTAGCGGCGTAGCTGTGGACCATGTTATATTATCTTGTTAGCATTGTTTTTACCTTTGCATTGTTTATTTGCTTGTCTTGTTTGTTTCTGTTGTGCTAATTAGTTTTGTAGACAAGCGAATTACGTCATCGAACGAAAGAGGGCTATTCAACCCCCTCTAGCCGGCCAACACTTCACCTCATCGATCCTATAAGTGGTATCAGAGCCGAGGAAAACTTATCGAGGACTAACCGCCACAACAAGCACATTCAAGAAGTGCCGGCTCCAACATTCACCCACCAAAGTTTGAAGGAGAATTCTCTTGGTGGAAGAAGAGAATGGAGGTATTCTTTGAAACCGATTTTGATATTATGCTTATAATGGAAAACAGTTTTGAGATGCCTAGAAACGAAGAGGGTGAACAAATAGAGAAGTCAAGGTGGACTAAAAAGAAAAGGGAGGAGCACCTTGCTAATTCAAAGGCCAAGCACCACCTCTTCAATGTGCTTCCCCAACAAGAGATCAATAGGATAAGGGAATATGCTAGCGCCAAGGAGATGTGGGAGAAGCTAGTAGAGCTTCATGAAGGTACCACGGAGGCCAAGCTTGCAAGAAGAGATCTCCTCCGCTCCCAACTAACGAATATCAAACATGAAAAGGGAGAAAAGGTAACTTCACTACATTCTCGATTTAAGGAAATTTTGATTGGGCTAACAAGTGTAGGAGAAAGACTTTCGAATCGGGATATGCTTATGAAAGCAATCGATGCCTTTCCCCGGTCAACAAAATGGAGCTCAATGGTGGACTCCTTCTACATGTCAAAGAACTTAGAAGTGAGCACCTTGGAGGAGTTCTTTTCAACCATGGAGCTCCATGAAACGAGGCTTGAAGGAATAAATGAAGAATCAAGTATCAAGCCATCAAGAGGAGTAGTCCTAGTAGCAAATAAGGGGAAGAAGAAGAAGAAAGAGACTTCCTCCTCCTCCGATGAAGCATCCTTTTCCTCCTCCATGGATAGCACGGAAGAAGCCTATATGGTAAGGAGGGTAAAGCGTGTATTAAAAGGCTTTAAATTCAATAACTCTAATGATAGGAGAAGAAGACCAAGGGGAAAGATTATTTGCTATAATTGCCAAGGAGAGGGACACATAAGGGACAATTGTCCCCTCCTAAACAAGAGTAAAGAGGAGAAGAGAAAGAAGGAAGAAAAGAAGAAGAAGAAGGGGAGCAAGAAGAAAAAGGAAGAAGAAAAGAAGGCCAAGGAAAAAGGGAAGGCAAAGGCATTAAAATCAAGGACTTGGGATGACCCTTCCTCCTCCTCATCATCATCATCCGAGGAAGAAAATGCCTTTGTCACAAATTTGGCATTGATGGCCTTTGACGACCTAGACTCATCCTCCACTGAAAATGAAGAATCAAGCACAAGTGAGGAGAGCTCTAGTGAAGGGGGAGCTTCTTCACCATCATCGGAATCGGATGAAGAGGACATGGAGACTATGGTAACGAACCTCTCACCAAGTAAAATAGTTTCCATGATTTCTAGTCTAACTAGGGATTTATTTAGGGCCAAAAGGAAAATAAATTAAGGCCTTAGAAAATAAATTAGAACAAGCATGTTTAGATGTTAATAATGATGATGCATGCTCACATGATCTTTATGTGCCATTAGATGTAAGTGATGCATGTATGGAAGAGAATAGGGCTTTAAGGGAAAAGGTAGATCATTTGACCAAGGCCCTAGAAAAGTTTACAATTGGCTCAAATACATTGAACATGATAATTGGGAGCCAAAGGGCAAGCTTCAACAAGAAAGGCCTAGGATATAAAGAAAATAAAAATGAAAAGGCTTATAAATGTCTAATTGCTAGGGGTCAAGACAAAAAGAAGGTAATAGCTAGAAAATGGATCCCTAAGGAGTATTTAGTGAACCCCATAGGAAAGAACTTATTTTGGGTTCCTTAATCCATCCTAAAGGGTTAGGAAAACCCTAGGATAGTCAACCATATGGAATTTACCTATATCATATGTTGGTTGACTTAGGATGGTGGGACAACTTTTTTTTGAAATAGTGTTAGGTGATGATAATGCACCTATAAATAGATAAATAATGCTTTAGGTGATATTTGCTTTATTATCATGATGTAATACCTAATGGATGATTATAAATTGATGAATACATGTGTTTCATGGTCATAATGTGGAATTCATACATATATGTCTTTATGATCATGTGGAATGATAGGATGATACTTAACCTTGTATAGAATTGCATGAAAATAATGGTTAAGTATATACAAATACCTTTAGGATACATCTCACACTCACCATAGGCTACCTTGATTGAAAACTTAGCTTGGGGTGAGATGATAGGATGACACAAATGGTCCACTAATGCCTATGGCATTTAGATGGTCAGTTAAAGTATCAAATAGCAATAATAGACCAATCATGGGGAAGACTTATGTTTAATTCATAGACATATTGCTCAAAGATCATGGTTGGATATTTCATATGTTTTCAAAACAATCTCTTACTTTAAAATCTGTGTGTTCATGTTTTGAAACAATCCAAAGCAAAACTAGGTGTTAAAATGGATACAAACTTGATCAAAACACTAGTTGTGTTTTAAGTTTTTGGATTTTTGGCAAATCATTAAAAATATAATATTTTTTCATGGAAAACTATTTTTCATTGGTAAATAACCCTAAAAGAAATGTGTTCCCCCAATTTCACTATTTTTTGAATTTTCTGGAATTTATAGTGCATTTTTGAATTTCGTCTAGAAAATCAGAAAACCTGATCTCTTTGTGCCAGTCGACTGCCATACTGATAGCAGTTGACTGATGGACTGTGAACAAGCACAGTAAACTGATTTTATCAGGTTTTTGAGTGATTTTGATTTTTGTTTCTCTCTATACTTGATGTCATGCTATATAAACTTTGTTAATTGTTTTTTATGGTGTCAAAGGGGGAGAAAAATATATGTTTAAGTAAGGGGGAATGCATTTAGGGGGAGTTTCATGTATTAAGGGGGAGAGTTGCTAATCATGTTTATTCACATGCTTTCTTTCCTTAATATTTTATCAAAAATTTTTACCTAACTTAAACGGATTGCCACACATCAAAAAGGGGGAGATTGTTAGGGCAATCTCTTGCCATGATAAGGTTTTGATGTGTGTGGCAAAGGGTTTAAGTTAGATTGTTATTGTGATTTGATATGTGTGTTGGAGTCTTGCAGGACTTAGTAATTCGCACATGGAGCCTTGGCGGGTTCACCACTCACAACCTCGTGCTTGAGTCCGAGAAGGAGCATTGCAGAGCCGTGCACTTGATGTTGCCGAGGGACCGCCGGACGAGATGACTTGAAGCAAAGCCAAGGAAGCAGACTTCGGAGGCAAGAGATGCGAAGGAGCATTGCAGAGTTGTGCGCCTGATGCTGCCAAGGGACGTGGCCGCGAACGAAGAGAGCTTCGGCGAGGGACTTCGAGTGAGATGAGAGAATGAGTGAATTGTAAGTAGCTCATTAGGTGAACTTGGACGAATGGATGAGTGTTGGAGGCTCGACCGCAAGGGTTGAGGTTTACCTGACCGCCGGAAGCTCAAACGAATGTTAATTTTGAGTTTCACACGGCACCAGTCGATTGCCAGAAGAAGTCGCGGGCACAAAACCTCTCGTAGACGACTGGGCAGTTGATTATGGAGGCAGCAGTCGACTTCCAAGGGTTTCGTTGAACTACAACGGTCGGGATCCGATATGTTCGGAGGCCGTTGTAGTGGCAGCAGTCGACTAGTGGCAACCAACGGGAAGAAATCAACCCTCTCTATAAAAAGAGAGGGTGTGAGCTTTTGGATGACTAATTCTTATATTCCAAACCATCATCCAAGTGCTCTACAAGTGATAAACTCCTTCTTCTAGTTCTCTTTCACATCAAATGTAAAAGGAGTGTTCTTGAGTTGTAAGGGGTACCTCCACCTAGCTTGGTGCAAAGGAGAGACCAATAGTGGATTGGTTGCGGAGTGATTCACCGAGGACGAATCAGGGACCGTGGATTAGCGGTGTAGCCGTGAACCACGTTATATTATCTTGTTAGCATTGTTTTTACCTTTGCATTGTTTATTTGCTTGTCTAGTTTGTTTCCGTTGCGCTAATTTGTTTTGTAGACAAGCGAATTACGTCATCGAACGAAAGAGGGCTATTCACCCCCCTCTAGCCGGCCAACACTTCACCTCATCGATCCTATAGCAAGAGCCATAAAGTGAGAAAATATCTTGCTCGCCCACGAGCAAGATTCAAACGCAACAAGAAAGGGAGGAGGAAAAAATCTCCTTGGGCCACTGGAACCAAACTGAAACATAGGAGTATGGTTGAGTTAAAGACCTTAATCAAGCGATTCTTGGGAGGCAACCCATGTTTAACTTTATGTATTTTTAGTCTTTTTGCATTTATGCATGCTAGGTTTAGGCATAAATTTTTGTGCATTATAATCCGTACAAGTGTTTTAGGGTCATAAAGAACTTGCTAGGTAGAAGGAAGATTTTTTTAGAACATCAGAAGGAAGCACGGGCGGTCATGTGGATTTGACATGTCCATGCCCAACGGGTGGAAGAACACACGACAGAGTGTGTGGAAAAGTCTCGGATCTTGTGGCACTCCAAGAGAATTCTAGAATCGTACACAGTCGACCGTGTGAATATCACATGGCTGTGCCAATTTTCGAACCTTTCCTAAGCGCCCAGGGCAGAGCCTAACACGTCCGGCCATGTGAATTTCACATGGCCATGTCGCACCCCTTTAAAAGGGGCGTGAGCCGTGTGATGACCCCAAATTGGGCATGTGACTCAAAAACCATGCCCTAAGTCTTGATTTCCCTCATTTCCAAACTCCAAACAACCATCTCCAACCTTCAAGAAACATTCAAGAGGCAACAATGAAGAGGGAAAAACACACCGTAACCAGGGATGCCTATTCAAGGCCAAGGTCGAGGGGAAGAAACGCCCAACAAGAATCGGAGGAAGGTAATGCCCCTTGATGCATGCGAATGCGACCTCAAATATCGCGACGGAGACCATTGAGGACTCGAAGTGTGCGCTCGTGCTCAACTCCCGCAAGTGCACGGATGCCGTCAAGTAATAAAAAGATTATCGATCCCACAGGGATTGAGATTCGAGTACCGATTTGCTAAGTGGACATTATTGTTTGGAATTCAGTTCTAATGGTTGTAATTGTGAGGGTTGTCGGTAGTCCTAACTAAATACGGTGTCACACGAAAAAAGAAAAAGCTTGCTGTGAGTCTTTAGAAGGAATTCTAGGATTTCAGTTCCGCTTGTGTGTCGCAAAACATGCTATCAATTGGGTGTTGTGTAAATGTCTATGGTTTTGTGGAAGGGACATCATACACTCCCTCGATGAGCCTTCGCATATATTGGAAGCTACCTTTGCCATACTAGGTCGACCCCTGGCTTTAGGAAAGGATATTCGGTACGAGGATGCTGAATCGATCCCTGCGACGAGTAAAAAATGGGGCATATTTCCTACTATATCGCATCCTTCTATCCACAATTATAGGAGATGAGGTCAATGCCTAGGTTCCTCCTTAATTCTCCTAAATCTTAGATACGAGGGTTTTCACCCCTCGTATCGACTAGCACAGTAGATAGAAAACAAAAACACATAGATATCGGTCTAAACTAATACCAATTACAATTACAAACTCAAGAACATAATTCAATTTAGAATAACATGTTCTACGCACACAAACTACTCCCTAATCCTAGAATCGAAGAATCTACTCCATAAATATGAGAGGAGAAACACAAAGCACGATTATATTCGTATAAAGAATGGATATTATGCAAAGAATAGAAATTACAATGCAATGTGGCTCTTCTCTCCGACGTTGAAGTGCAGAACTTGGATCTCAGCAGCTTCCTTCCTCCCCGTTGCGAGTTCCCGACGCTTTTTAGGGCGTCGGAGTGTTGTCCCAGCCATCGTGCCTCCCCCTAGGGTTTGGGCAAAGCCTCCTTTATATAGACATCAGCCTGGATCTCCCCAAATCTTGGAAAATAACCGACTCGCATCGAAATCTCATAGCGCCACACAGCCGTGTGGATCCACACAACCAGGCCATGTGTGGCATTGCGGTGCAAGCCGTGTGTTTTCACAGGGCCAGGGTGTGTGTCATTCTACTCTAGCTGCCAAATGTCTTATTTTCGCTTGAAAAGTGTGATGCATATGATCGCGACCTCAAATCTCGCGACGGATACTGTCGAGGACTCAAAGCGTGCACTCCCGCACAACGCCCGCAAGTGCACGGATGTCATCAAGTAATAAAGATTATCGATCCCACAGGGACTGGGATTCGAATACCAATGTACTCAGTGGTTGTAATTGTTCGGACATAACTCTAAGAGGTTTATGTTGGTGAGGCCTTTCGGTGGACTCTACTATGTACGGTGTCACACGGAGGAGGAAAGGAGTGTGCCAAGGTCTTCAAAGGTGATTCTAGGACTTCAGTTTCACTTGTGTATCACAGAACAATGTTGTCAATTGGTGTTGTCTAGACGTTTAGCTACGGTTTTGTTGAAGGGACATCATACACTCTTCTGCAGAGGCACCGCATCTATCGGGAGCTATCTCCGCCTAAAAGGAAGGGATAGAGGGTACGAGGATGCCAAATCAATCCCTACGGTGAACCGTTTCCGATTCCACTGCACCCTTCTCTCCACAGTTACAGGAGATTAGGTTTACCCCTAGGTTCCTTATATCAAATCCCCTAAATTTTAGATTGCGAGGGCTGCCACCCCTTGTATCTCCTAAGTACAACCGAAAGAAAGCCAAATACGCATAGATATAGTAAAGAGCAACTACCAATTGTCAAATCAAACTCATAGGCAGAATTTAACATGAACCAACATTGTATGTGTACACAAGCTACTCCCTAATCCTAGAATCGAAAGTACTACTCCATGTATACGAAGGAAGAATCACAAAGCATGTCTAAGTTTGAATACATAAGGAATAAAACGTAGGAATAAAGATATACAAAGCGTTGAAGTGCAAGGTGTGGACCTCCGGTGGCGTTCCTCCTCCCTGTTGTGAGTTACTAAAGATTTTTAGGGCTTCAGCGTGTCGTCCTAGCTGTCATGCCTCCTCCCCAGGGTTTGGGCGGAGCCATCCTGATATAGACATCGCCTCGGACCGCTGCAAAATCTGGAAAAAGCCCTAGTTGTGCAAATATGTCGAGCCGCCACACGGTCATGTGTTTCCACATGGCCAGGCCGTGTGCGGCCCTGGGGTGCTGATCTTGCCCATTGGACAAGGCCGTGTGAATCCACACGCCCTGGCCGTGTCCCACTCTGCGTCTTACTGTGAAATGTCCTTCTTTTGCTCCGAAAATGTGTCTTTTTCACCCGAAAAGCTAACCTACACACAAAAGTACAACGAGCAGACCTTCGAACCAGAAAATAGGAAATGCGTGCAAAAATAGAGTAACATATGCATGAAACTAACACAAAATGTAATGAGATGTGAGTGAAAACTACTCCTAAAACCCTATATGTTTTGCTCACATCAAAGGGCGCCATTTTCCCCGTATAATGCTATCCTGCACACAAAAGTGCAATGAGCAGATCTCCGAACCAGAAAACCGGAAATGCATGCAAAATAAAGTAAAATATGAATGATACAAACATAAAACGTAATGAGATGTGAGCGAAAACTACTCGTAAAATCCTATATGTTTTGCTCACATCAATTCCTCCAGACTTAGATCTTTGCTTGTCCTCAAGCAAACCTCAGTGTAATGAAATTTTAAAAAGGTATTGTTCCATACTTAGCCTGTTAACTAGATTTATCAAGTGGTATTTGCAATCAAAGCAAAATAGATATGTTCTAGAAATTCACTAAGTTAGCTCTCGTGCTCATGCTAAGCGAATCTTTTTAGGGGATACTTGTTCCATGGTAAGTTAAGTCATCATCCTATAACTTTCCTAAGGTCTCTGGCTCTTAGGCACTTACCTGCCCAAAGCGAGGATCGTTCCCTAGATCTAGCACAAAGTCTCAAAGGCGTGCTCGGTATTGAGAGAAATTGGTAGGTGTTTCCCCAGTAACCTAACTCGGTCTTAAAGGGGCACTAAACCATTTCCAGCCACGACAACTATTTTTATCCCTCATAATCTTTTCCAATCAATTTTTTTTTCCTTTTAATTTATTTTCTCTCTCTCTCTCTCTCTCTCTCTTGGTATTTTGATTTTTTCGAATGAGCTTCCACAATCCAAGCATCTCCAGTAACTAAAATGCTAAACCTAAAGTCACCTATGGATTCCAAAGTACTAGACTACTGAGATGAATCATAACTAGGTACGTACTAGATTTTCCCTTTTAGAATGTTCATCATGTGTAGGTGTAAAAATAAAAGCTAACTAGTGTAAGACTAGAATATTCATTAGAGCAAATAAAATAAAATACCACGAGGTAAATGAAGTTAAGCTACTCATGGAAACAACTCATGAAGAAAACTTTAGCAATACTACTGAGGTAGCTTAAAGATAGCAAAAATCAAGTACTGAAGAAACTAAAAACTCTATGTATGAACAAATGAATGCTAACTAAAAATGTAAATGACAGGAAAGAAACTACTTCTAGAAACAAAATAAATCAAAACATGGGGTCCCCCCAAGACTTAAGCGAAGCATACCTCTAGTATGGTGGACGAGGTGGAAAGTCCGGTAGCCTCAGCATCTCGGGGTCCAGGGAGAATCTGATGTTGAGCCGTTGATGCCACATGTACATGTGGTCAATCTGAGAACTGGTGGATGCATCGACTGTGTAGGAACGATGGTGGCCGGCTAGAGGGGGGTGAATAGCCTTTCGTGTACATAGATGGAAGTCGTTCATTGATTGCTCGTCTACAAACTTAATTAGTGCAAGCAGAATATACTAATATAAACAATTAAGACAAGGCAAAGTAAAGAATAGAGCGCACAAACACTAACACCACAATGTAACGTGGTTCACGGCCTCGCCGCTAATCCATGGTCCAATTCGTCCAAGGTGAATCACGCCTCAAGCTTTCCACTATTCTCTCCTTTGCACCAAGCTAGGTGGAGGTAACCTTTTACACAAGAATCACTCTTCTTACAATAAAATGAAGATTAGCACAAGTAGAAGAGTGGAAAATGTTTAGGGCACTTTGGGAGTTGTTAGGAGTTCAAACATTAACCTCCCAAAGACCCTCACCCCTTCTCTTTATAGAGGAAGAGGATTTCTTCCCGTTAACACAGCAGTAGTCAACTGATGCCCCGATCAGTCGACTGATCCTGTAGCCGTTGCCCAATAATGACTTCTTCCACGTTGGATTCCAACTAATAGCTCCCACATCAGTGGACTGATCTTCCCATCAATCAACTGATGGAGCGGCCACCGAGTGCCGGCTTAACACTGATCGCTCACCATTCTATACCCGAAACTGATACCACCGATCGATGCTTTATCGATCGGGTGTCTCGGCAATGATCGCCAATCCATGGCAGTCGACTGATGGCACATGAACTGTTGGGAGGATCGGTTGGCCGGCTAGAGGGGGGTGAATAGCCCTCGTTCTTTGGACGTCGTAATTCGCTCGTTCTTCTTGCGTCGCTTGTCTACGATTGTTGTTAGCGCAGCGGAATACTAATACAAATAACAATACTAACAACAAATACAATCACACGCAATACACAAGATATACGTGGTTCGGAACCGAATGGTTCCTACTCCACGGGTGAGCTCCTCGAGCTCGTGTTATGCGCACGGCACTAACAATACTCCTTATCGACTACACGTCGGAGGTGGAGAAACCTCTCACAAGCAATTACAAAGTAAAATAGAAATACAAACAAGAATACAAATACAATACAAAAGAAACTCTTTTCACCGATTGCTTTTGATCACTTGTTTGTTGCTTGCTTTGATTGGCTCTTGAAGGACTGGAATGCAACAGCAAATCCCCTCCAATAGCTTCCTTAAAGGCTTGGGCGAAATCCTCCTCTTGAGCTCCTTTTATAACCTGCATCAAGCTGATCTCGCGCCCATCAGTCGACTGATCGTGACCATCAGTCGACTGATATCGTTGCCGTTGTCTCACAACGGCCGGATCCACGTCGGACAAGTTCCAACGGATCACATCGATCGATGGCACCCATCGATCCGACCGATCATCCATCACCGAGTCGTCGGCGAAGCTCGACTCCATTCTGCGCGTGCCGCGGTGTCATCGACTATCGTCCCTTGGCGATCGATCGGTCATCCCATCACCGATTGCCCTCCTCCGACCGATCAACGATCCGTTCGATTGGTCGAACACTGGTCGAACCTATTCGACCTAGAGCAGTCGACTGGCACCTATGCCAGTCGACTGATGTCAGCTAAAACCTCAAACATTACCATGTTTGAGCCTCCGACATTCAGTCTTAGCCACTTGGCCAAGTCCACACGGAGTTCCCCACCGAAGCTCTCTTCCTGACGCGCTAAGCGCACGGCCAAGAACGCCATCCTTCGCGTCTCATGCCCTAGAAGTATGCTTCCTTTGGGCTCACTCCCTTCGCTCCCCGTCCGGTGGTCCCTCGGATGCACCAAGCGCACGGCTTCGCAATGCCATCCTTCACCGACTCAAGGACCCCGAGCCTAGTGAACTTACCAAGTCCTCAAGACTTCCCAAATGCACCAAGCGCACGGCTTCGCAATGCATTTCTCACCAAGCACCGAGCGCACGGCTCCGCAATGCTTTGGACTTCCCATGCCAACCCCATGTTGGACTTTCCCACACCAAGCTCCATGCTTGGATTTTCCATGCCAAGCACCAAGCGTACGGCTTCGCAATGCTTTGGACTTTCCCACACCAAGCTCCATGCTTGGATTTTCCATGTCAACCCCATTTTGGACTTTCCCATGACAATCCCATGTCATGAGTTTTGTCTATCATCAAAATACCATCGGGAGTCTACCTGGGACGATTGCACCAACAATCTTCCAACAATCTCCCCCTTTTTGATGATTGACAAAACTACCATCTCAAGTCTACCAATTCTCCCATATTGGCAATTCTCATATCCCAATGAGAATTCCAACGAACCCTAATTGGTAACTTGGTAACTTCTCCCCCTTTTTGACATTACATCAAAAAGGTCCTCCCCAAGGGTATGAATGTCTCATATCCCAATGAGATCTTACAATCTCTCCCTTGGAGGAACACATGCCTACAATCTTCCAAGTGATCCCATATCACTTAAAGAGAGGCACCCCAATTTCCTCCCATGAGGAAATACAAATCCATCCTCCCATGATGGATTCCTCCCCCTAGAGGCTTGCTCCTCCTTGACCATTGCACCAACAATGTCCTTGGAGAGTCCCTAAGCCAATAGGAACATTTACCAATCAAAATTAAGGCAAAGTTCAACAATGAACTTTCTTCCACCTTAAAATTGATACTCACCCTCAACCCAACTCCTAATCCATATCCAATGGATTTCCACCCTCTCTAATGCTATCCCAAGCATATCCTAGGGTTAGGAGTGGTTAGGGGACCTTAACCTAGCTGAACATGGGCCTAATTATCAAGATTTGATAACAATGATCGGGCTTACCATCAATGATCGCCGCCTGGCACTGGCATCGATAATCAATTTTTAGTTTTTCAGATTTCAGAAATGAATTTCCGAAATCCATAAGTAAATATACATACATAGATAAATCTTGAAATTTGGTATGCATAATACTTATTACAACCATTATGGGTGAAAATTATTGGAAAATTATTTTACCCATTAAATTAGGAGATTGATACAAAGTTCAAAAGTTTAGAAAAGCTTCAATAAGGAGCCCTCTTTGTATCATCCCATTCAATGGTGATAGCTATCACAAGATAGTCTTCACCAAGGTTTTGCAAAATGTTTTCAAAATGTTTTCAAAACCTTTAATTTCATTTTCCTAAACATCTCACTAATATCTAGATTTGTAAAACACATTCAAGGCAATTAACATAGTGAGATGTGGGTTTTTGTTCTTTTCTTGGTCTCATGCATATATCTAGGCAATATTTATTTGATTCCCATCAAATTGTGCCATAGTCCTTGAATTCATTTTATTATGCATGATGATTATGGCATAGATATGATTTAGATAAAAACATATGCCAATATCATGATGTCATGGCATGTAAATGAAACTTAAGCATACATGACATCTAAAAATAACATTAAACATGATCATGACATTTTTATAAATAAAAATGAGAATGATGTCATGACATGGCAAGGCAAATAAAGCATGGCAAGAAAAATATACTAAGGTCTAGAATACCTAAGTGTTAAAATCAATTTGCCATTTCTAGGAATTAAATTCATTTTGCCTTAATGCCATTCATTTTTCTAGTGTGCCAAAAACCCAAAATGGCACACCAATACCTCTAAGACCTAATTGTGCCAATTTAAATCATTTTAAACTTCTCAAGCATATTGGCACACCCTAATGTGTCAACTCTACTATGGTTAGGTTAACTACCCATCCACCTAGGGTTGACATACCCTAACCCATTTAGCGTGAATCGATCACGCTTTTAGGAACCCAATACCTATTGGAGCTCCTTGGGTTAACAAGGTATTCCCTAGGGATAACTTCCCTAGATACCTTCCTAATGACCCTTTTAGGCTTTGAAGCCTTAGTCAAATGGGTCTTACTTGGGTCAACTCTAGAGGTGACTCCTCCATTGACCTTCTTAGTGGCTTTCTTGGTTTTTCTTAAGTCCTTGGCCACTAAACACATACCATGGCTAGACTTAGGGATAACTTCCCTATTAGCCTGGGTTTGTCTATGTTAGTGCTTATAAGCTCCACATATCTCCACAATGGCATGATATTGTCCACTTTGGGTCTAAGCCCTCATGGTTTTATTTTTGGGCTTTACCCAAAAGGCCTCATACCAATGGAGATATCTTTTTTCTTATAAGCACATGATCTTTTCCATGTCTTACCAATGTGGGACTTTGATTGTATTCCTCATACTCCCAACAATCCCCCCCTCAAACGAAGGACCACATTGGGCCCCCCCTCAAGCCTATCCCTCCTCGAAGGATTTTCTCTGCTTGATGTCCGATCTTCAACCCACCAGGACTTCCTGCCAGTTGTTCGGTCCCCCCGACCCAACTAGACTTCCTTCCTGATGTCTGGTTCTCTTGATCCGGACGTGGGAGCTCAACTTCCTTCGTTCGAGGTTCATGGCTTGACATGGACCATGGCTCTGATACCAATTGTTAGTGCTTATAAGCTCCACATATCTCCACAATGGTATGATATTGTCCACTTTGGGTCTAAGCCCTCATGGTTTTATTTTTGGGCTTTACCCAAAAGGCCTCATACCAATGGAGATATCTTTTTTCTTATAAGCACATGATCTTTTCCATGTCTTACCAATGTGGGACTTTGATTGTATTCCTCATACTCCCAACAGTCTAGACCTAGAAATAGTTCCATAATCAAATGGAACATTATGGTAGGACATAGGTTTGTGACCCAAACCCTTCTTGCCCTTAGACATTTCTTGTTTTCTAGGTTTTGATTTTTGTATGTTAGGCCCTTTAACCGAATTTGATATTAATGCTAGGGTCTTCTCCAATTTTTCAAGCCTTGACCTTAAGGCTTGGTTTTCTAACTCCAACTTCCTCAATTTTGAATTTTCATTAGATTTAGGGGAAATATTTTTCCTTTTAGGCATGTGCCTAGATTTCTTGGGATTAATACCCAAGTTTTCTTCAACTCTCCTAATTGACTCTTTAGGTAAAATTGATCTAGAATTGTGAGTCCTAGGTTTGTTCTTAGAGAAACTAACATGCTTAGCACTTAAACAAACATGTTTATTCCTACTAGCATGCTTTTCATTAAACATAGCAAGAGAGCTAAAATAATTCCTTTTGGCATGCTTTTTGACTTTAGGAATTAAAGGTGCATTAAATAAATGTACCTTAGGGTTAGCTTTAGGAGCTCCCCCTACATGAGTTGCACCTTCTTGCCCTTTCTTCCTCCCCCTAGGGCATTGGCTTCGGTAGTGTCCCTTTTGATTGCATTTGAAGCACACAATGTGCTCTTTGCTTCTAGTTGAGGGAACACCGGCATCCTTTGACTTTGGGTTGCCTTTTGGTGTCGATGCCTTCTTCTTAGCCAATTTAGGGCATTTGCTTTTGTAATGCCCTTTCTCCCTACACTCAAAGCATATTATGTGATTTTTATTCAAAATGATAACACTTGAGTTACCTAGGGAGGTGGTGGAGGCCTCTTCTTGATCTTCACTTCTCCCGGATGTAGATGCTTCTTGTTCTTGCTCCGGGATGGAAGATTGCCTTTCCTCCCCCTCAAAGCTAGAGGTGGAGGTCTCCACCAAGTCATCAACATCTTCAAATGTTGTGGGTGCCTCTTCTTCGGCATTGTCCTCTACTTGTGCCGATTGGGAATTTTCTTGGAATTTCATTATTTTCTCCCATAATTCCTTAGCATCCCTATAGTTACCCAATCTAGACCAAATAGTGTTAGGTAATAAATCACTAAGTAATTTTATTACCTCAAGATTTGTCTTGAAGTCCTTAATTTGGTCTTGGGTCCACCTTGACTTTTCAATTGGCTTGTTGTATTTGTCCCTAGGCATCTCAAAACCATTTTCTACAATAATCATATAATCAAAATTGGTTTCGAGATATACCTCCATCCGTTTCCTCCACCAAGAAAAATCTCCATCGAATTTTGGTGGATGGATGAAGCCGGCCATTTGTAGTGCTCTCGCGGCGGTTAGTCCTCGAAGAGCGACCTCGCTCTGATACCACTTGTTGGGGGGATCTGGCGGCCAGAGGGGGTGAATAGCCTCGCTCTTTGACGTCAGAATTGGCTGCTCTTCTTGCGTCGCTTGTCTACGATTGTTGTTAGCGCAGCGGAATACTAATACAAATAACAATACTAACAACAAATACAATCACACGCAATACACAAGATATACGTGGTTCGGAACCGAATGGTTCCTACTCCACGGGTGAGCTCCTCGAGCTCGTGTTATGCGCACGGCACTAACAATACTCCTTATCGACTACACGTCGGAGGTGGAGAAACCTCTCACAAGCAATTACAATAATTACAAAGTAATATAAATACAAACAAGAATACAAATACAATACAAAAGAAACTCTTTTCACCGATTGCTTTTGATCACTTGTTTGTTGCTTGCTTTGATTAGCTCTTGAAGATTTGGAATGCAACGAAATCCCCTCAATAGCTTCCTTAAAGGCTTGGCGAAATCCTCCTCTTGAGCTCCTTTTATAACGCATCAAGTGATCTCGCCCATCGATCATTGATCGTGACCATCGATCGTGATATCGTTGTTGTCTCACAACGGCGGATCCACGTCGGACAAGTTCCAGCGGATCACACATCGATCGTGATGGCACCCATCGATCGTGATCATCCATCGATCGAGTCTTTGGCGGCTCGACTCCATTCGTGCCGTGCGCAGTGTCATCACGATCGGCTACCGTCCCTTGGCGATCGGTGAGTCATCCCATCGATCATTGCCCTCCCTCGCGATCGGTGATCGATCACCGATCTCTGGTTCGATCGAACACCGGTCGAACCTATTCGACCTGAAGCGGTCGGGCACCTATGCCGATCGTGATGTCGGCTAAAACCTCAAACATTACCATGTTTGAGCCTCCGATATTCGATCTTAGCCACTTGGCCAAGTCCACACACGGAGTTCCCCACCAAGCTCTCTTCCCTCGGATGCGCCTTAAGCGCACCGCATAACGCCATCCTTCGTGTCTCATGCCCTAGAAGTATGCTTCCTTTGGGCTCACTCCCGCCGCTCCCGTCCGGCGGTCCCTCGGATGCACCAAGCGCCGCGGCCGCAATGCCATCCTTCACCGACTCAAGGACCCGAGCCTAGTGAACTTACCAAGTCCTCAAGACTTCCCAAATGCACCAAGCGCGGCCGCAATGCATTTCTCACCTAAGCACCGAGCGCGCGATGCTTTGGACTTCCCATGCCAACCCCATGTTGGACTTTCCCACACCAAGCTCCATGCTTGGATTTTCCATGCCAAGCACCAAGCGCACGGCTTCGCAATGCTTTGGACTTTCCCACACCAAGCTACATGCTTGGATTTTCCATGTCAACCCCATTTTGGACTTTCCCATGACAATCCCATGTCATGAGTTTTGTCTATCATCAAAATACCATCGGGAGTCTACCTGGGACGATTGCACCAACAATCTTCCAACATGAACTAGACTCGAACACTAGTCGAGTCACAGTCGACATAGAGTAGTCGACTGCCATGACATGACAGTCGACTGATGTCGGGAAATCCCATCCGACACTTAGCTAATTGGCCATGTTTCACCTAAGTGCACTATCCCTTCCCGGTTTACATTCGCTCACTCTCATTCCTTGAAGTCCCTCGCCTTTGAAGTTGTCTTCGTCCGACCACATCCCTCGGATGCACCAAGCGCATGGCTCTACAACGCCATCCTTCGCGTCTCGCCCTGAAGTCTACTTCCTCCGGCTTCACTCTAATGCTCCTTGTCCGGTGGTCCCTCGGATGCTCCAAGCGCATGGCTTCTACAAAGCTATCCTTCACCGACTCAAGGACTGAGTCATGAGAGGTGAAACTCGCCAATGCTTCATGTGCGAATTACTAAGTCATGCAAGACTCCAACACACATATCAAATCCAATCATCCTAACTTAAACCCTTTGCCACACACATCAAAACCATTTCACGGGTTGCCCTAACAGGTTGGTCGATGCTTCTCCTCCCTAGCCCATTGTGCCTGCTAGGCATGCATATGCTACTGCATCTCCTGGCGGTAGGTGGCCTCCTCTTGGCGACGGGCAGTCTCCTCCTGAAAGTAGATGCGGGCCTCATCGTAGAACTACTCAGTCCACTGGAAGTGCTCCTGAAAGCCCTGAAACTCTGCCTGCGTGTAGGCACTCTACTCCTCCCATCGCTGCCTTTGCGTCTTCTGCTCGATATATATGTTGTTGAGGCACGATCGGAACTCCAAAAAATCATAGATAGATGTACCTGCATCCTGCTCAAAAGTAGAAAAAGGTGGTGGTGTAGGTGTAGGCTCATGTCGATGTGGACTAGGTGGGCTCCTATGCATGCGTGGACTGAAGGGAGAGTCATGTAAAGGGGGAGAGATGGGTGCCGATGTGGATGGTCCCTCATATGGTGGGGACTCCACTATTAGGTCTAAGTGCCAGTTAGCGCGTGTGATGATGGTGGTACGATCGGGGTCGGAGAGCCTAAGGGATGATGGGTTTTTCCTTACAAAGCATAAAGAGTGTCCCTCTCTCACTATCATCTTCATGTCCATACACACTCCTAAGTCGATCCTGTTAGGGCAATCTCTTGCCGTAATATGGTTTTGATGGTGTGGCAAAGGGTTTAAGTTAGGGTGTTATTATGGTTTGATATGTACGTTGGAGTCTTGCAAGACTTAGTAATTCGCACATGGAGTCTTGGCGGGTTCACCACTCACTACCTCATGCTTGAGTCGGAGAAGGAGCATTGCAGAGCCATGCGCTTGATGCTGCCGAGGGACCGCCGAACGAGATGACTTGAAGCAAAGCCAAGGAAGCAGACTTCGGAGGTAAGAGATGCGAAGGAGCATTGCAGAGCCGTGCGCCAGATGCTGCCGAGGGACGTGGCCGCGAACGAAGAGAGCTTCGGCGAGGGACTTCGAGTGAGATGAGAGAATGAGTGAATTGTAAGTAGCTCATTAGGTGAACTTGGCCGAATGACTAAGTGTCGGATGAGTTTTCTCGACATCAGTCGACTGCCATGGAATGACAGTTGACTGCTCTGAGTCGAATGGGTTCGACTGGTATACAACTATTTTGTTTTGGGCCAGCGGATCGCCATATGTGGGCCGATCGCTGAGATCATCGCATCGATCAAGGTAGCGATGATCGATCAAGAGGGTTTGGCCACAGAACCACTCGTAGCCGACTTGCAGTCGACTACGGATGCAGCAGTCGACTGATGGGATCCATCAGTCGACTGCCAAGTGTTCCATTGGACTACAACGGTCGGAATTCGATGTGTTTGGAGGCTGTTGTAGTGACGGCAGTCGACTGCCAAGGGCAGCAGTCGACTGGTGGCGGCCAACGGGAAGAAAAGCTTCCTCTCTATAAAAAGGGAGGGTGTGGAGCTTTGAGAGGCTAATGCTTATGCTCTAAGTGATCTTCCAAGTGCCCCACAAGCTTTAAACTCTTCTTACTTGCTTTTACTTCATTTTTATTGTAGGAAGAGTGATCTTGATTGTAAAGGTTACCTCTACCTAGCGTGGTGCAAAGGAGAGATCATTAGTGGATTGGTTTTGGCGGTGTGATTCACCGAGGACGAATCAAGGACCGTGGATTAGCGGCGTAGCTGTGAACCACGTTATACTGTCGTGTTAGCGTTTATTTTATTGTTATTTTCATTTTCTTGTCTTTTTTGTTTCCGTTGCGCTAATCTTTTGTAGACGAGCAAAATCCACCATCCAAGTAAAGAGGGCTATTCACCCCCCTCTAGCCGGCCGTTCGATCCCCTACAAGTGGTATTAGAGCCAGGTTGCTTGTCGAGGACTAACCGTCGCAACAAGTACTTCATCAAAAGATGGTCGGCTCCAACATTCATCCACCGAAGTTTGAAGGAGAATTCGCTTGGTGGAAGAAGTGAATTGAGGTATTTTTTTGAAACGGATTTTGATATTATGATTACAATGGAATCCAATTTCGTTTTGCCTAGGGATGAAGAGGGGAAGCCAATAGAGAAGTCAAGGTGGACCAAGAGGCAAAGAGAGGAGCACCTTGCAAACTCAAAAGCCAGGCACCATCTATACAATGTGCTTCCTCAACAAGAAATAAATAGAATTGGAGAATGCCTAAGTGCCAAGGAGATGTGGGAGAAGCTAGTAGAGCTTCATGAAGGTACCTTGGAGGCTAAACTTGCAAGAAGAGATCTCCTCCGCTCTCAATTATCCAACATAAAATTAGAAAAGGGAGAAAAGGTAACTTCATTGCATTCTAGGTTTAAAGAGATTTTAATTGGGCTAACAAGTGTAGGTGAAAATCTCTCCAACCGAGATATGGTAATGAAGGCCATAGAGGCTTTTCCCCGATCATCCAAGTGGAGTTCAATGGTGGACTTATTCTATATTTCAAAGAATCTAGAGGTAAGTACTCTAGATGAATTTTTCTCCACTATGGAATTGCATGAGTCTAGGCTTGAAGGAATACAAGAAGAGCCAAGAATCCAACCTTCAAGAGGAGTAGCATTTTTGGCAAACAAGGGGAAGAAGAAGATAGAGATCCCCTCCTCCTCCGATGATGAAGCTTCATCCTCCTCCTCCATGGATAGCATGGAAGAAGCTTATATGGTAAGGAGGGTAAGGCATGCATTAAAAGGTTTTAGATTTAACAAATCAAATGATAGGAGTAGAAGACCAAGGGGGAAGATCATTTGTTACAATTGCCAAGGAGAGGGACACATAAGGGACAATTGTCCCCTCTTGAACAAAAGCAAGGAGGAGAAGAAAAAGAAGGAAGAAAAGATGAAGAAAAAGGGGAGCAAGAAGAAAAAGGAAGAGGAGAAGAAGGCAAAGGAAAAGGGGAAGGCCAAGGCATTCAAAGCAAAGACATGGGATGACCCTTCCTCCTCCTCTTCATCATCATCCGAGGAAGAAAATGCTTTTGTCACCAACTTAGCATTGATGGCTTTCGACGACTTGGATTGCTCCTCCTCTGAAAATGAAGGATCAAGTTCAAGTGGAGAGAGCTCAAGTGAAGGGGGAGCCTCCTCTACCTCCTCATCCGAAGAAGGGGACATGAAAACTATGGTAACTAATCTTTCACCTAGTAAAATAGTTTCTATGATTTCTAGCCTCACTAAGGACCTATTTAGAGCAAAGAAGAAAAATAAGAGCATGTTAGATCAAATTAAGGATTTAGAAAATAAGTTAGAAAAAGCATGCCTAAGTATTAATGATGATATTTCTTCTAGGCATGATGATGCATGTTCACATGAATATATGCCTTTCAATGTTAATAATGCATGCATAGAAGAAAATAGGGTTCTAAGGGAAAAGGTAGATTATTTGACCAAAGCCCTAGAAAAATTCACTATTGGCTCAAACACTTTGAACATGATCATAGGGAGCTAAAGAGCAAGTTTTAACAAAAAAGGCCTAGGATATAAGGAAAAGGAAAATGAAAAGGCCTATAAATGCCTAATTGCTAGGGGACAAGATAAGAAGAAGGTAATAGCTAGAAAATGGATTCCTAAGGAATTTCTAGTGAACCCCATAGGCAAGAATTTGTATTGGGTTCCAAAATCCATCCTTAAGGGTTAGGAAAACCCTAGGATAGTCAACCATATGTAATTGACCTAAATCATATGTTGGTTGACTTAGGATGGCGGGACAACATTTTAGAAATAGTGTTGGGTGATGATAATGTGCCTAAAAATAGATAATAATGTTTAAATCATGATAATTAATGAAAATGTCATGTAAGTTTGCAATCATAATCTATCATCTTGATTTTTGGCACATAGTCATAGGCATTAAGGTTTAAATCATGCTTTGGGTGATACCTTGCTTATTATCATGATATAATACCTAATGCATGATTATTATTTGATGAATACATGTGTTTCATGATCATAATGTGAAATTAATTCATACATATCTTTATGATCATGTGGGATAGTAGTTTGATACTTACCCTTGATAGAAATGCATGAAATTAATGGTTAAGTATATACAAATACCTTTAGGATGCATCTCACATTCACTATAGGCTACCTTGATTAAAAAAAACTTAGCAAGGGTAAGATGTTAGGATGATACAAATGTCCACTAGTGTCTATGACATTTAGATGGTCATTTAAAGTATCAAAATAACAATAATAGACCAATCATGGGGAAGGCTTATGTTTAATTCATAGACATATTGCCCAAAGATCATGGTTGGATATTTCATATGTTTTCAAAACAATTTCTTACTTTAAAATATGTGTATTCATGTTTTGAAACAATTCAAGCCAAAACTAGGTGTTAAAATGGATACTAACATGATCAAAAACCTAGTGGTTTTTAAAGCTTTTGGATTTTTGGCAAATACATAAAAATACAATGAATTTTCACGAAAAACTATTTTTCATTGATATATATACTTAAAATAAATGTGTTCCCCAAATTTCGTGATTTTTTGAATTTTATAGAATTTTTTATGCATTTTTGAAATTCACCCCAGAAATCAGAATTCTTGAAATCCTTGTGCCAGTTGACTGGTAGTCTGAACCAGTCGACTGGTAGCCTGATAACATGCCCTGTAATTTCTGTTATCCAATTATTAGGCATGTTTTGGTTTAGGTATTTCTCTAGAATTGATGCCATGCTGTATAAACCTTGTGTTAAGTATTTTTTTTTTTTTGATGAAGGTAAATATATATCATCAAGAAAAGCACAATCATACAGAATCCTTAAATGCACACTCATGTCATGTCTGACGATGTGTCAGATCTGAGGTGTACCAAGGGCGTACATGTGCTCTCGTGGGTACCTGACCTCTCATGTGTACTAAATCTCTCATGAGTACATACACTCATACATGCGTACATAGTCCACCTTTCCCTCTTGCAGAGTGCAAGCTCATCTCACATGTTTCTTTCTCACATCCATGTTATCTCTTTGTCTTCGCCATTCCATGTGTTCCTTTATGCGTTGTCCATCCATGTCCATGTATGTTCATCGTTGCCGCCACACTTGTGTGATAACCTTTCAATATTCGCCACTTTTGGTAAGTGACCAACCATCAACGGATTTGCCTTGTCTTTACCGCAGCCGTTTGCTACGGACTAGATAGGCCCTTCAGGTGGGCCTATTCACCTCTATTAGGCTTATTGGCTAAGCCTCAGCCATAAACGGATTTAGAGTGTCTTTACCGCAGCCGTTTGCTCCGGACTAGAGAGGCTATTATTGGCTGCCCCTTCACCCTTTTTTTTTTTTTTTTTTTTTTGAAGTACACTGGAAGAGTTGCACAGTATCACTCTGGGCTTCCTTGAAAGAAGCATTGAACAGTATCACCCTGGGCTTTCCCGCCTTGATTGCTCTGGTCCTGAAATTGCCCTGGACTGATCCAAACGCTCTGCAGTGGGGAGAAAAGCCCCGGCGTTGACCAACCACCCTACCTTGGCATTTTAATTGCCCTGGTATTGACCTGGAATTGCCCTTGGATTGCCCTAGAATTGAGCCAACCATTCTGAAGTGGAAATACCGCTTTGGAGTTGACCAAACCGCCCTGTCCAAGACATCAAAATCGCCTGAATCTTTGCCTCGGTCTTTGTATTGCCTCGGCTTGAGCAGCACCACGTAGTGGGCCAAACCACCAATGAAACCGCCCGCAACGACCCATTCTAGATTGGGACCACCCCGCCTTGAGGGAAACCACTCTCGCCTTCGTAAAAACCGCCACGATCTTGAGCACAAAATCGCTCGGCGTTGTGAGACCGAGCCACGGCCATCGCCCGTGCAGTAAAGCGAATTCACCTCGAAAACCGCCTGCATCACTCTTTTATTCCAAGAAATCGCCTGTAAACCGCCTCGCACCATTTCCTTGCGCCAAAAATCACCCTGAACTAAGTTTTCCCTGCCAGCCATTCCTTTTGCGCCAAAACCACTCTGAACTAAAACTACCCTGGGAAACCACCCTGCCAGCCACTCCTTTTGCGCCATAAACCACCCTGAACTAAATCCGCCCTGCCAGCCATTCCTTTTGCGCCAAAACCACTCTGAACCAAAACCACTCTGGGAAACCACCCTGCCAGCCACTCCTTTTGCGCCATAAACCACCCTGAACTAAAACCGCCCTGCCAGCCACTCCTTTTGCGCCATAAACCACCCTGAACTAAAATCGCCTCACCACCATTCCTTTTGGCGCCAAAACCACTCAACTAAAACCACTGGGAAACCACCACACTCCTTTTGCGCCATAAACCACCCTGAACTAAACCCGCCCTGCCGGCCACTCCCTTTGCGCCATAAACCACCCTGAACTAAAACCGCCCTGCCAGCCACTCCCTTTGCGCCAAAACCACTCTGAACTAAAACCACTCTGCCAGCCATTTTTTTTTTTTGAATTGAAGTACACTGGAATTGAAGTACGGGGGAATTGCCCTGGGATTGAGCATGGGGAAGGATTGAGCATGGGGGGGGGGCACGGTGGACAAGGTCTTACCATGGATTTATGTGATCTGTACTGGCAGTGGTATGTTACTGTGCTCCATCGCTCTGTAGACGTGAATCTGCACCTTGCGGAATATTAGGTCTCCATCAAACTTCGCATCTTCAAACCTGCTTGAATTTCTTTGCCTCCAGACTATGTGGATTAGGGCTGACATTGCTAAGTGTCGGGCTCGATTCATAGGCGTATCTTTCTTGTACCGTGATCTGAAAATTCTGAACATACACCGGTGGGTTATCATTTCTTCTGTCATCCGTAGCCATCCTCTAACCTTACTCCATAGTTGGCGTATTTGTTCACATTTGAAGAAGATGTGTTCCATGGTTTCCTCCTCCTCGCTTACGTAAGATGCATTGTTTATCCTCCATATATTCCTCGCCTCGCTCTGACCGTAGTTTGCCATTGGCCACAAGATCCACAAAGTGTGAATCTATGACTTGGTTGTATATCCTTCTCGCCAAATCATACTCCGTGATTTCTTAGTTCCATTTTGCCGGAAATAGTCATATGCCTTTCTAACTCCATCTTTGTCCTGCCCAAACCATGCTGACAGGTATTGGCTTGCTGCCACTGCATTATTTGTGGTGCCTAGGATGTTGTTCTTGATCAGAATTAATTTCTTCATGAGTGGGGAGTACGTGTGTTTACTTTGCCAGCCCCAGATGTCTCCTCCTTGTATATATGCATGATGAACCCACCGTATCCACAGGGTGTCTTGTTTCTCTTGTATCCGCCATAAGACCTTAGCTAATAGTGCCATATTCCATGCCTTCAGGTCTCGCAGCCCTAATCCTCCTTCATCCTTGGGTTTGCACATTGTTTTCCATGCTACCGGAGGATTTTTTGTATTCCACATAAGTGATCGGCATATACCATATATCCTTTCTATTACTCCTGTTGGAATTGGCAAGATCGACATCTAGTAGCATTCTATTCCTTGCAATACTGAAGCTATTAGCTGGCTTTTCCCTGCATATGACAATGTAGCTTTTGGCCATGAGTTAACTTTCTTCAAGAGACTGGCCCAAGAGCGCATAATAATGAACTTTCACACTGGGATGCAATCGTATCCCCAAGTATCTAAATGGCATCTCCCCTGCTTTGAAACCAGTTATATCAATCATTCTTTCACGGGTATTTGAATCCACTCCTACCATATAGATGCTTGACTTATCCAGATTAGCATTCAGGCCTACCATCCTAGCAAATTGCTTTAGCATCTTTCAAAACACCACGATGGTATATCCCCACGACTAAGGAGTAGGAGGTCATCAGCATACATCAGATGTGAAATCCTGAGTTCCTTACACTTGGGGTGAAACTGAAAATCAGATCTACTAGTGTACTTGGCTAGCATACGTGAGAAATATTCCATGCATAATCCAAACAGATATGGGGAGAGGGGATCCCCCTGTCTAAGTCCCCTACGCCCTTTAAAGAAACCATGCATGTAACCATTGATTGTAACCGAGTATGTTGGACTGGTGATGCTTTCTTTAATCCAAGCTGTGAATTTATCTGGAAACTGCAACGATGAGAGGATATCTTGAAGGAAACCCCAGTGTACTGAGTCAAACGCTTTCTGCATATCAACTTTAAGCATACATCGTGGAGAGATTCTTTTCCTGGTGTAATTACGCATAAGCTCTTGAGCTAAGTATGTATGTTATCGCAATACCCTCGCCCACAAAGCAATTTGCTCTTTGTGCAGCAAATGATCCATCACTTCCGATAATCTGCCTGCTAAGAGCTTAGTAATAATCTTGTAAACCACTGTGCAGCAGGATATCGGCCTATACTCTTGTAGATTGTGTGCCTGGGGGGATTTCAGGATCAAGGCAATCACTGTGTGGTTCAAGGATTTCAGAAGTTGACCATTGATAAAGAATTCCAGGACTGCTACTACAACATCAGTTTTGACTAGATCCCATGAGTGTTTGAAAAATTTTGAGTTGTATCCATCTGGTCCTGGGGCTTTGAGGTCCCCAATGTCAAATAAGGCTGTCCGGATTTCTTCTTCCGTTGGTAACTGTTATCTGCCTCTCACGCTCTTCATGAGTTTCGCTAAACTGCATGCAGTCTCCTTTGAAGTCAGTCCTCGTTTCCTCTACCCCTAGTTGATTCTAAAAGTATGTTAGGAATTCCTTCTCTATTTCTTCTACTGAGTTTGTGTGCTCCCCATTCGGCTTTTCTATTGCTACTATTTCTCTTTTCTTATTGTTTCTCTTCACCAGTGCATGAAAAAAGGATGTGTTCCTATCTGTTTTCCGGAAATATTCATGTTTTACTCTCTGTAAGTAGAATAGATATTCTGCCCTCTCAAGTAACTCCGCTTTCCTTCTTATGGAGTTATATTCCTCATCCATATGTCCTCGCGTGAGTCCTTGCTGCTGCATTGTTTCCAATTGTTGCCGCTACTGACTCTCTCTTGAATGTGTTGGTAGTGAAGGTGATTGAACCGGGGCGGTTTGAGTAGCGTGAGTTTCTGTTTTAGCTTATACATTGCATTGTGACATAGTCTTTGGGAGGACTGCTTGCCATTTTCCTTGCGATTTCATAGTCGAGATGGGTCGCCCACATGTTATAAAATCTGAACAGTTTGGGTTTTTATTGCTCGAAGTTTCTGGCGATGAAACTATGCATGCCGCATGATCCAAATTGTCCCCGCATTCTAAAATCTGCATAGCCGCCTTGATTCCATCCATCTTCTATTGCCCATTGCACGGTCCAATTTGCTCACTATGTGCCCATTTGTCCATGTGAATTTACACCTTGTGGAGTGTAGGTCTTCAACACCAACCTCCATTATAAAGTCCAGAAAATCGGCTGTAGCATATGTTGTGACCGGCCTACCTCCTTGCTTATCTGCCGGGGAAAGAGGTGAGTTGAAATCACCTAATATTAACTAAGGTATCTGTGTTGCGTCGGCAATCTGTGAAAGTGCTGCCCACATGCTTTTCCTGCTTGTTATCAACAGTTGACCGTATATGAATGTGACTGCATAAACGCACCCTGTGGTCTTACATTTTATCCTAGTGTGTATCAATTGCTCTTCCCACCTTTCAACATTAAGCTCAATGAGTTGCGTTTCCCATATAAGTAGCATTCTGCTTCTTGAAGAGTTCCCCAGTCTCTGTTCGATCTCTCATTTCTGAAACCTTCCATTCTTTAAATTCTGGTAACACTGTTGTGTTAACTTTGTTTCTAGTACACTCAGGATGCCTAACTTTTGTTGTAGAAGGAGGTCTGCCACCGCCTTCTGTCTGAGGCCTTTATTGAGACCTCTTATATTCCATGATCCAATCTTCATCGGTTTGCAGCCGGCTTCCACCGTCTAGCATTAGTGTTCTTCCCTTGCTTTTCATGTTTCTGTTCCCCGTTCAATCTTGCCCTTTTCTCTATCTGTTCTTGTGTGTCTTGTAGATCTTCCTCCTGTATTTCTTTGTCTCCATTTGTTTTTATTGATGCTTCTTTCTTTCCCCATCGGGCAGCTGGTAACCCTAGGATGATCAACGGGAAGTTACTGACTTGGCCATCTTGTGAATCTACTTGCCCACTATTCACCTTCCCATCAGTATATTGTTTATGCTCCTGTATTATCTTATGTTCTTCCACTCTTTCACTTGGACTGCCTGATATTTCTGCATCATGTTCTCCCGACAGTTTTGTCGTTATGTTTTTGCCACTTATCTCTGAGTACTCTTTTCCCCCATTATCCACTTGCCTTTCTTCTGATCTCATCATTTGTATTGTTTCCGTCGATATTCTTATTGCTCTGCTCTCGTGATATACAGGTAACTGTTCTATTCTTATACTGTGTATATGCCTGTTATTTTTGCCCATTTCTTCCTGTTCATCATTCTTCTTGCCATTATTCCCTCCCTTCCCCCTGATACTCCGTCTGAGACTGACCGGTTTCTCTGCATTTATTGTTAATCTATCCTTTAATGAGTTACCCCCATCCCCTGTTGTATGCTCGATTTGTTCTTGTACACCAAGCCCCATTCTGATACTCATTATATTTCCTGTGTTAGTCCTGGCCAATGCTTCAGGTCCCTGTATGATTTCCCCATCCCTGTTTGATTCTTGCTGCCTGAATGTCCTCTCTTTTGCCTGTATTTCACTGCTGCCATTGGTGCTAGTCTGAACAAATGTCCCTTTATCTGATATTGTTGTTCCCAAAATTGTTTCCCGATCTGATTTCTCCTTGGCGGTTATCAACTGCTTTGCCCTCGAATTTCTTGCCCCATCCTGTGTTCCATGCGCCGGATTCAGCTGATCCCCTGATGTTGATCTAACTAGTCTATGCACTCTTGCGTTCCCATTTTGCCCATTCTGCTCTTGCTGCTCTGCTATTGCTGAACTTGCTTGCTCCTTTCCTTTATTCGTTTGTTTGGCATGTTTCCTTTGTCCTCCTTGGGTGCCTTGGCTGCATGTGTTGCCTTCCTGACTGCATGTAGTCCCTGTTACATCTATTTTTGCCTGTCTCATTTGCATATCTTCGCGGTGTTGTTTCTTCCTTTTCCCGTTATATTGCCACTCTCCTTTACTGTTATTACTGCGTTCCCATTCTGGTGTGCTTTCCTTTGTATTTTCCTCTGCAGCTGTTTCCTCCCCTATCACCATTCCCCTTGTTGCAGCATCCACATATACTATCATTTGTTGGTCCGTTACCTCCATTGGCGCTGCTGGTTGTTGTCCCCTCATAGTCGTTGGACAGTCCCCATGGTAGTGGCCCATTAGCTTGCAAGATTTACAGAGTTTCAGATTGGATTCAAATTTGACCTCTAAGTCCGTATCTGTACCATCCTAAGTATGATGGCTATGATCATTCACTTGAGATATCCACTTCTACTAAGACTCTGGCATAATTAACCCGCTCTCTTACTTTGGTGTACCTGTCTGTATATAGTGGCGTGCCAACTTGTGAGGCTACTTTGCTTAGAGCTTGAGATTCCACACTGGAATCTGAGCTTGAGATTCCTCCTCGAAGGAGAAACACGTCGGTAATGTTTTGAGGAATAGGGGACTCCCGTATGCAATGTATGGCCCTCCTTCTAAGACTGCATCCCGCAACTCTTTACTTGCAAATTTAAACACCATCCATAAGGAGTTATGCGTAAGGAGCTTATGCGGTGCCCGCCATCTTGCTGTGATCCCTTTTAGTGCCCTCCATCCTGGAAACCTCCCTAGGAACCTGCCAATTAGACAAAATCCCACTGATTCTTCTATTGCTTCTAGATCCTCAGCACCTAATTTCGGTCGTCCTTCTTGCTTCTGGAATTGTTTCAGGGCGGTATCTGAACTATACACTCTATTCTCTCTGAAAAGATCAGACCATTTGTGTGTCTTACTCATTTCTGGTGGTTCCGTGGGCTCCGACGCCATTGGTGCTTGACGTCCTTCTTCCTTTTCCCCAGTCTCATGTCTGTCAGTTACCTCCCCTTGTTGAGTGTTCTTGGTTTCCTTTCCAGGTCCATTTCCTTCCGTTGTTTGGTTATCCAGCCTCTGCAGTCTCTCTGTCGAGCTTCCAACAGTGTCCCAGAGCAAGGGCTTCCATCCTCGTCGAGGAATTTTCCCCCCTCCTCGCATGTCCTTTACTCTGTGTTATGCAGGCTATCGGGCTATCGGGTTGTCTTGGCGTAAGTTAAACGGATTTGGGAATCTGGTGTAAGTTAAACGGGTTGTTGATTTCGGAGACTTTTGAGATTGCGGGCCTCCCCGAAGCTTCTGTTGATTTTGACTTTGTTTTTGAAATCCAACGTTCTCTTTGTTTCTTCGTTTACTGTGTCACCCCGTACAGTACGAGCTTCAGCTTCCCACCTACCACCTGTCCTTGCTTTCTTCTTCCTTCCGCTACCGGAGGGGAAACCCTAGCTTGCCTTCTCGCTGTTTGTGTGTCTTATACTGATCCCCTTTTGTTTCTTCGCGTTTCTTCGTTATCGTGGTTAGCTCTGTTCCTCCCCTCCCTCTGTGAGCCGCACTTAGCTTGCATCCATCTTTCTTTCTATCTCGGCGGATGCCTGTCCTCACAGCCGCTCCCTTCTCACCCGTATTGTCCGCTCCCCTGCAAGAGATATAGCACTTAGCTCTGTTACGTGCGCGTACCTTCCATTTATCACAGCGGTTGCAATCCACGATGATCCCTCTTGCTGGTCCGAATTTTTGTCTCCCGTCTTTCTAAAGCGGTTCTTCCATGGTTTCCAGATTATTTGTGTTGGTCTTCCAGACTCTGGTAGTACTCCCAGAACATCCGATGCGCTTTCCTTCGGCCACCTTTCGCAATATCTACCGGTGATTTTGAGGGAAACTAGAGAGAAGCCAGAGCTTCTCTCTCTAGCGCAAAAAAGACGTGACTGACTTGTTAAAACTGTGATGGGTAAATTTTTTAGAGTTGCCGCCACCGCCCCCGAAGGAGCCCCCTCATCAGAAACCCCGAAGGATTTTTGGGTGAAACGGTTCAACTTTCCCTATTGGAGCGTACCCGGTGGAGACCCGCCGGACACTGCTCATTAAATCCCACATATTCGTGGGATTGTAATTCATGCAGCCCTTGAGGTTTGAACCCGGGACCTCTAATTGGATACCTCCATGCACTAGCCACAAGAGCTAGCGCACTTCGGTTTGTTAACTGTGATGGGTAAACTTTTTAGAGTTACCACCACCGCCCCCGAAGGAGCCCCCTCATCAGAAACCCCGAAGGATTTTTGGGTGAAACGGTTCAACTTTTCCTATTGGAGCGTACCCGGTCAAGACCCGCCAGACACTTCTCGTTAAATCCCACATATTCGTGGGATTGTAATTCCTACAGCCCTTGAGGTTTGAACCCGGGACCTCTAATTGGATACCTCCATGCACTAGCCACAATGTTAAAACTGTGATGGGTAAACTTTTTAGAGTTGCCGCCACCGCCCCCGAAGGAGCCCCCTCATCAGAAACCCCGAAGGATTTTTGGGTGAAACGGTTCAACTTTCCCTATTGGAGCGTACCCGGTCAAGACCCGCCGGACACTGCTCGTTAAATCCCACATATTCATGGGATTGTAATTCCTGCAGCCCTTGAGGTTTGAACCCGGGACCTCTAATTGGATACCTCCATGCACTAGCCAAAACAGTTTGTTAAGTATTTTTGATGGTGTTAAAGGGGGAGAAATGTTAAGTTTAAGTAAGGGGGAATATATGTAGGGAGAGTTTCATGTATTAAGGGGGAGAGTTGCTAATCATGTTATTCACATGATTTCCTTTCTTAAATATTTTATCAAATGTTTTTACCTAACTTAAACGGATTGCAACACATAAAAAAGGGGGAGATTGTTAGGGCAATCTCTTGCCGTAATATGGTTTTGATGGTGTGGCAAAGGGTTTAAGTTAGGATGTTATTATGGTTTGATATGTGCGTTGGAGTCTTGCAGGACATAGTAATTCGCACATGGAGTCTTGGCGGGTTCACCACTCACTACCTCGTGCTTGAGTCGGAGAAGGAGCATTGCAGAGCCGTGCGCTTGATGCTGCCGAGGGACCGTCGGACGAGATGACTTGAAGCGAAGCTAAGGAAGCAGACTTCGGAGGCAAGAGACGCGAAGGAGCATTGCAGAGTCGTGCGCCTGATGCTGCCGAGGGACGTGGCCACGAATGAAGAGAGCTTCGGCGAGGGACTTCGAGTGAGATGAGAGAATGAGTGAATTGTAAGTAGCTCATTAGGTGAACTTGGCCGAATGGCTAAGTGTCAGATGAGTTTTCCCGACATCAGTCGACTGCCATGGAATGGCGATTGCTCCAGTCGAATGGGTTCGGACCGGTATATGATCGCTTTGTTTTGGGCCGCAGCGATCGTCATATGTGGGCGATGACAAGATCATCGATCGATCGCAAGGCGCAATGATCGATCAAGAGGGTTTGACCATTGCACCACTCGTGAGCCGCTACGATTGTAGAATGATCGATGGGATCCATCACCGACCGCCAAGTGTTCTGCTGAATACAACAACCAAAACCGACGGTTCGAAGGTCGCTAGAGTGATGGCGCCGATCGCCAAGGGCGCGAAATGAATCGTGGCGGCCAACGGGAAGAAAATCTTCCTCTCTATAAAAAGAGAGGGTGTGGAGCTTTGAGAGGCTAATGCTTATGCTCTAAGTGATCTTCCAAGTGCCCCACAAGCTTTAAACTGTTCTTACTTGCTTTTACTTCATTATTATTGTAAGAAGAGTGATCTTGATTGTAAAGGTTACCTCCACCTAGCTTGGTGCAAAGGAGAGACCATTAGTGAATTGGTTTTGGCGGAGTGATTCACCGAGGACGAATCGAGGACCATGGATTAGCGGCGTAGCCGTGAACCACGTTATACTATCGTGTTAGCGTTTGTTTTATTGTTATTTTCATTTGCTTGTCTTTGTTGTTTCCGTTGCGCTAATCTTTTGTAGACGAGCAAAATCCACCATCCAAGTAAAGAGGGCTATTCACCCCCCTCTAGTCGGCCGTTCGATCCCCTACAAATCCTAGGGCTCCCCTCTATACTATCTAGCGCAGTGTAGTCGTACCCCATCCAATGGAAAATGCGGGTAAGTAGGTCCCCCAACAATAATCTCTCCTCTCGTCACTTTGCCCATTTTCACTAAGTGTCTAATGAAATGAGACCCTACATCAATGCTACTCCTTTCTTGTAGCATGTCCCATAAGCAAAGGAGCTCACTTTCTCACACTACGCCGTCACTCTCCCCACGACCAAAAATAGTACTTGCCATTATTCGGTGCAGGTACCGAAAAATGGGGGTTTGGAGGCGCGATGCTTTGGCCCTAGAAGGGTCGTACGCGTGCTCTCCTGTCAATTTGTTCCAAAAGATCTGAGAGTTAAACCCAATAGGGGTTTCTCTCACTCCCCCACTAGGCAAGCCAAAACATGTGTTCTATTAGTGGAATGTCCATTCATGCTCAGTGTTAAATAACCTAAAGGTAATCCTACCTTCTTTGCTCTCTCTACCCGTTAAAACCTCAGCTTTTAAGGAACTTAAAAACTCTAAAACTATCCTAGGGTAGGTTGGTGTCTTATCCCCATTATCTCTCTCCACCCCATTTTTACAAATAGAGATTGAATATCACCCATCAAACCTAGGGATTCTAATAAATCTTCATCAAGATACCTAGTTGTGGTGATTCTTCTAGTAGCAAGCATGTCATATCTACCCCTATGCTCATTATTTCTAAAAATAAGGGAAGAGCATTACCTTCTTCCGGAACTTGAGGGGCGTCCGTTCTCCTTGTTCTTCGCTCTGAAGCACTGGATCGAGATGTCACTTGCTTGGTCCTCCTCATCCTTACTTCTTTTGAGCTTCCTTTAAGGTTGGAAAGGCTTCTAGGTGGTGGGGAAGAGGGATTCACACGGCTAGGGCAAGAGGAATCAAAGCACACAACGCATTTGGGGCGAAAACACATGGTGTGTTCTATTTAACCCCTACGCGACACAACCATGTGAAAACACACGGCCCTACCATATGCGCTACTGGAAGGTGGGACACGACCATGTGAAAACACATGGCTAGGCCATGTGCCCCCTGTTTCCTTCTCATGGTGTACAACGGTCGACTTCTCCTTACTTGCTCAATCGTGTAGGTTCAAAGTGATTTTTATTAGTGCAATTGGCCCAGATCATGATTGACCAGACTTGAGTAGTGTTTTGATGTTTGACATTGATGTTTGACAATGTATTGGGGAGATTGTTGGTGCAATCGACCCGGGTCATGATTGACCGGACTCGAGTGATATTTTGATGTTTGACCATTGTCATGGGAAAAGTCCAAGTCATGGGTACTTGGCATGGAAAGTCCAAGCATGGGGCTTGGCAAGGGAAAGTCCAAGCTTGAGTCTTGGCAAATGGAAAGTCCAACATGGGTTGGCAAGGAAAGACCAAGGGTGCAGTCTTAGCCACGTAAGTCCAAGTGTGTAGTCTTGGCAATGAAAGTCCAAGTCATGAGTACTTGGCAATTGAGAAGTCCAAGGGGAATATTAGCGGCTTAAAGTCCAAGGGTGGAGTCTTGGCAGCATAAGTCCAATGGTTGGCGGCGTAAAGTCCAAGCGAACCTTGGCAAAGGAAGACCAAAGGCAAAGTCTTTGCACCATAAGTCCAAGCATGTAGTCTTGGCGGTGTAAAGTCCAAGTGGTCCTTTGGCAAAAGAGAAATCCAAGACATGATAAAACCGAGGGAAGCTCTTCGAAGCAAGCGTAAGGATAAAGGAGTCACGGACTCCGAGGGATCCTGGAGGTGCAAGGCTGAAGGAAGAGCTAGAATGTTAGTCTAGGTCTAGGGGTTAATTCAAGTATGATTTAATCATACTTGAAGTGAATCAGTTAACCGGTACTTCATCCCAGTTGACTGATAAGTCACTTGACTGAAGTTGGCTGAATTCTATGGCCAACAGTCGACTGGTCCACCATCAGTCGACTGTTATACCCCAGCAGTCGACTGTTATAAGTGGACGTCGGCACAGAAGGTTCTCCAGTCGAGTGATCACTTGGAACACTCGACTGGTTACTCAATTAGTCGATTGATTATATGATCAGTCGACGGATCAACTTCCCATTGGGTAGTGATGATCACGAATCCGGCTTGTCAGAAGCCATTGGATTGCTTCGGCTACAGCAACACTCGACTGATGGAGGCCATCAGTCGACTGATGGAGGCTCAATGGGAAAGGGGGAGATTATAAGATCTCATTGAAGGCACCCTAGGTATTTTTGGACCAAGGGGGAGATTGTAAGATCTCATTGGGATATGAGACATTGACCTCCTTGGGAGAACCTTTTTGATGAATGTTAAAAAGGGGGAGAATTTATGGGATTACCAATTTGGGACAATTAGTAAGGAGATTTGAGTTAGGTGGCCTAACTCAAAGGTGTTTGGTTTTTGTCAAACATCAAAAAGGGGGAGATTATTAGTGCAATCGGCCCAGGTCATGATTGACCAGACTCGAGTTTGACTCGAGTAGTATTTTGATGTTTGACAATGTGTTGGGGAGATTGTTGGTGCAATCGACCCGAGTCATGATTGACCGGACTCGAGTTTGACTCAAGTGGTATTTTGATGTTTGATGATGGTTTGACCATTATCATGAGAAAAGTCCAAGTCATGGGTACTTGGCATAGAAAGTCCAAGCATGAGTCTTGGCAAGGGAAAGTCCAAGCTTGAGTCTCGGCAAATGGAAAGTCCAACATGGGTTGGCAAGGAAAGACCAAGGGTGCAGTCTTGGCCATGTAAGTCCAAGTGTGTAGTCTTGGCGATGAAGGTCAAAGTCATGGGTACTTAGCAATTGAGAAGTCCAAGGGGAATATTGGCGACGTAAAGTCCATGGGTGGAGTCTTGGCAGTATAAGTCCAATGGTTGGTGGCGTAAAATCCAAGCGGAGTCTTGGCAGCGTAAGCCCAATGTGCCTTGGCGGTGTAGACCACATTAGCATGACAATAGCTGATGGAAGCACTTGAAGGCTAGCATATATATGAACAAGTCATGGATGACTTGGAGGGATCCGAGAGGTGTGAGGGTGATGGAGGTGGTTAGAAGGCTTAGGTCTAGGCTAAGGGTGGTCTAGCAAGTCTGGGGGAACCATACTTGGGGTTAAAACTTCATGGATGAGGTTATCAATCGACTGATATTATGGGCAGTCGACTGATGTGAGTCAATTGATGTTCGACTGCAAGAAATGGCCTAGCAGTCGACTGCCAGCATTGGGCAATCGACTGATGGCTTGAGCAGTCGACTGCCATTAGTCAAATTTTCGGGGATAGAATGTTTCCGAGTCGACTGTTAGGGTTTGATAGTCGAGTGATGACTCGATCAGTCAACTGATGGTCATTCCATTGGAACTTATCCAACGTGGCTCATGCCGTTATGAGACAATGACTACAGGAGCAGTCGACTGATGGTCTAGATCAGTCGACTGCTAGGCAAAAATTAACCCGAGTTGCAGGTTTAAAAGGAGCATGAAGGGAAGATTTTGGCTAAGGTTTCTGTTGGGGATCGATTGGGCAGCTAGAGGGGGGTGAATAGCCCTCGTTCGTTTGATGTCGTAATTCGCTCGTTCTCGTTGCGTTGCTTGTCTACGATTGTCGTTAGCACAGCGGAAACAATAAAACAATAATAATACTAACAATAAATAAGCACACGCAAACACACACGATATATGTGGTTCGGAACCGAATGGTTCCTACTCCACGGGCTGAGCTCAACGAGCTCGTGTTATGCGCACGACACTAACAACACTCCTTATCGACTACACGTCGGAGGTGGAGAAACCTCTCACAAGCTATTACAACAAGTAATATGAAATACAACAAGAAATACAAAGACAATACAAAAGAGAAGTTTTACACAATTGTTTTTATCGCTTTCTTGTTGCTTGCTTTTGCTTGCTCTTGAAGGTCTGAGCTGCAACATCAATTCCCCTCCAAAGTCACCTCAAAAGCCTTTTGAAATCCTCCAACTCGTGCTCCTTTATAACCCGTGATCGTGTTCGCGCCTATCACGACCGATCGTGACCATATCAGTGGTCCCGTAGCCGTTGTCTCACAACGGCCAGATCCAGGTTGGTTAAGTTCCAACGGATCACACATCAGTCGACTGATGGCACCCATCAGTCGACTGATCATCCATCAGTCGAGTGCTGGCGAGCTTGACTCCATTCTGTGCCCATGTACAGTGTCATCACCGATCGCCATCCTCTGCCGATCGATCCTCCAATGACCGATCCCTCCTCAATGATCCGATCACGACTTGGTTCAACACCGGGTCGAACCCATACGACCTAGAGCAGTCGACTGGCACCTATGCCAGTCGACTGATGTCGGCTAAAACCTCAAACATAACGATGTTTAAGCCTCCGACACTCAGTCTTAGCCACTTGGCCAAGTCCACTTTATCCCTCATGGAGTTCCCCACCGAAGCTCTCTTCCCTCGGCCTACGTCCCTCGAATGCGCCAAGCGCACGGCTTCACAACTCCATCCTTCGCGTCTCATGCCCTAGAAGTATGCTTCCCTTTGGTCTCACTCCATTCGCTCCTTGTCCGGCGGTCCCTCGGCTTCGCAATGCCATCCTTCACCGACTCAAGGACCCCGAGCCTAGTGAACTTACCAAGTCCTCAAGACTTCTCACATGCACCAAGCGCACGGCTTCGCAATGCATTTCCCATGCCAAGCACCAAGCGCACGGCTTTGCAATGCTTTGGACTTCCACACCAAGCTCCATGCTTGGATTTTCCATGCTAACCCCATGTTGGACTTTCCCATGATAATCCCATGTCATGAGTTTTGTCTATCATCAAAATATCATCAAGGTACTGCTCGAGTCAAACTCGAGTCAACCTGGGCCGATTGCATCAACAATCTCCCCCTTTTTGATGATTGACAAAACTACCATCTCAAGTCTACCAATTCTCCCATATTGGCAATTCTCATATCCCAATGAGAATTCCAACGAACCCTAATTGGTAACTTGGTAACTTCTCCCCCTTTTTGACATTACATCAAAAAGGTCCTCCCCAAGGGTATGAATGTCTCATATCCCAATGAGACCTTACAATCTCTCCCTTGGAGGAACACATGCTTACAATCTTTCTAGTGATCCCATATCACTTAAAGAGAGGCAACCCAATTTTCCTCCCATGAGGAAATACACATCCATCTTCCCATGATGGATACCTCCCCCTAGAGGCTTGCTCCCCCTTAACCATTGCACCGACAATGTCCTTGGAGAGTCCCTAAGCCAATAGGAACATTAACCAAATCAAAATTAAGGCAAAGTTCAACAATGAACTCTCTTCCACCTTAAAATTGATACTCACCCTCAACCCAACTCCTAATCTATATCCAATGGATTTCCACCCTCTCTAATGCTCTCCCAAGCATATCCTAGGGTTAGGAGTGGTTAGGGGACCAAAACATGGCTAAACATGGGCCTAACTATCAAGTTTACCCGAAATCACCGACCACGATACCAATGATTGATTGACTTATCACGATCGCCATTACAAATGATCGATAATCGATTCTGCTAGCTTCGTAAAATGGATTTTCGAAATCCATAAGTAAATATACGTAATTTTAAAAATCTTGAAAATGCATACGTATAATACTTATCCTAAACACTATGGGTGAAAAATATTGAAAAATTATTTTACCCATTAAATTAGGAGATTGATACAAAGTCCAAAGTTTAAGAAAAGCTTCAATAAAGAGCCCTCTTTGTATCATCTCATTCAATGGTGATAGCTATCAAAAGATAGGCTTCACCAAGGTTTTTCAAAATGTTTTCAAAACCTTTAATTTCTTTTTCCTAAACATCTCACCAATATCTATATGTGTAAAACATATACAAGTCAAGTTTTTTGTGAGATGTGGGTTTTGTTTTCTTTATGTTCTCATGCATATTTCTAAGGCAATATTATTTGATTCCTTTCAAATTATGCCATAGTCCTTAACTCCATTTTAATTCATGCATGATATTATTATGGCATAGATATGATATAGATAAAAACATATGCCAATATCATGATATCATGGCATGTGAATGAAACTTAAGCATACATGACATCTAAACATAAATCTAAACATGATCATGACATTTTTATAGATGAAAATGAGAATGATGTCATGACATGGCAAGGCAAATAAAGCATGGCAAGTAAAATATACTAAGGTATAGAATACCTAAGTGTTAAAATTAATTTGCCATTTCTAGGAATTAAATTCATTTTGCCTTAATTCCATTCATTTCCCTAGTGTGCCAAAAACCCAAAATGGCACACCAATACCTCTAAGACATAATTGTGCCAATTTAATCATTTTTAGACTTCTCAAACACATTGGCACATCCTAATGTGTCAACTCTACTATGGTTAGGTTAACTACCCATCCATTTAGGGTTGACACACCCTAACCCATCTAGCGTGAATCAATCACACTTTTAGGAACCCAATACCTATTGGAGCTCCTTGGGTTAACAAGGTATTCCCTAGGGATAACTTCCCTAGATACCTTTCTAATGACCCTTTTTGGCTTTGACGCCTTAGTCAAATGGGTCTTACTTGGGTCAACTCTAGAGGTGACTCCTCCATTGACTTTCTTAGTGGCTACATTTGATTTCTTTGAGGTGTTAGCCACTAAACACATACCATGGCTAGACTTAGGGATGACTTCCCTATTAGCCTTGGTTTTCCTAGACCTAGATGTGGTTCCATAATTAAATGGAACATTATGGTAGGACATAGGTTTGTGACCCAAACCCTTCTTGCCCTTAGATGTTTCTTGTTTCCTAGGTCTTGACTTTTGTGCATTAGACCCCTTAACCGAGTTTGATATTATTGCTAGGGTCTTCTCCAATTTTTCTAGCCTTGACCTCAAGGCTTGGTTCTCCACCTCTAATTTCCTCAATTTTGAATTTTCATTAGGTTTAGGGGAAATATTCTTCTTCTTAGGCATATGCCTAGATTTCTTGGGATTAACACCCAAGTTTTCTTCAATTCTCCTAATTGACTCCCTAGGTAAAATAGATCTAGTGTTTTGAGTCCTAGGTTTGTCCTTAGAGAAACTAACATGCTTGGCACCTAAGCAATAAACCTTATTATTTCTCTTAGCATGCTTTTCATTGATAATAGCAAGAGAGCTAAAATAATTCTTAGCATGCTTTTTGACTTTAGGAATTAAAGGTGCATTAACTAAATGTACCTTAGGGTTAGCTTTAGGAGCTCCCCCTACATGAGTTGCACCTTCTTGCCCTTTCTTCCTCCCCCTAGGGCATTGGCTTCGGTAGTGTCCCTCTTGATTGCATTTGAAACACACAATGTGCTCTTTGCTCTTGATTTTGGGAACACCGGCATCGTTTGACTTTGGGTTGACTTTTGGTGTCGATGCCTTCTTCTTAGCCAATTTAGGGCATTTGCTTTTGTAATGCCCTTTCTCCCTACACTCAAAACAAATAATATAATCTTTACGATTAATTATAATACATGAGTCACCTAGGGAGTTGGTGGAAGCCTCTTGGTCATTTCTTCCGGAGATAGATGCTTCATTTTGGCTTGGCTCCGGAGTGGAAATCCTTTCCTCCCCCTCAATGCTAGAGGTGGAAGTCTCCACCAAATCATCAACATCTTCAAATGTGGATGGGCTTTCTTCCACTACTTGTGCCGATTGGGAATTTTCTTGGAATTTCATTACCTTATTCCATAATTCCCTTGCATCCCTATAGTCACTCAATCTAGACCAAATAGTGTTAGGTAACAAATCACTAATCAATTTAATTACCTCGAGATTTGTCTTGAAGTTCTTGATTTGGTCTTGGGTCCACTTTGATTTTTCAATGGGCTTGTTATGTTTGTCCCTAGGCATCTCAAAACCATTTTCTACAATAATCATATAATCAAAATTGGTTTCGAGATATACCTCCATCCGTTTTCTCCACCAAGCAAAATCTCCTTCAAATTTTGGTGGTTGGAGGTTGTAGCCGACCATCTTATAGTGCTCTCACAGCGGTTAGTCCTTGAAGAGCGACCTCGGCTCTGATACCACTTGTTGGGGATCGATTGGCCGGCTAGAGGGGGGTGAATAGCCCTCGTTCATTTGATGTCGCTCGCTCTCTGCTGTTTGTCTACGTTTCACGTTGCACAGCGGAAACAATAAAACAATAATAATACTAACAACAAATAAGCACATGCAAACACACACGATATACGTGGTTCGGAACCGAATGGTTCCTACTCCACGGACTGAGCTCAACGAGCTCGTGTTATGCGCACGGCACTAAAAACACTCCTTATCGACTACACGTCAGAGGTGGAGAAACCTCTCACAAGCTATTACAACAAGTAATATGAAATACAACAAGAAATACAAAGACAATACAAAAGAGAACTTTTACACAATTATTTTGATCGCTTTCTTGTTGCTTGCTTTTGCTTTCTCTTGAAGGTCTGGAATGCAACAGCAATTCCCCTCCAAAGTCACCTCAAAAGCCTTTTGAAATCCTCCAACTCGTGCTCCTTTTATAACCTGCATCAAGTTGTTTTCGCTCCCATCAGTCGACTGATCGTGACCATCAGTCGACTGGTCCCGTAGCCGTTGTCTCACAACGGCTAGATCCACGTTGGTTAAGTTCCAACGTCACCGATCGATCATCCATCACGAAGCTCGACTCCATTCTCGCGTCTGCACGCGGTCATCACCAATCATTATCCTCGATGACCGATCGATCCTCCAACAATGATCGTCTCCCTGGCAATGATCGATCACCGACTTGGTTCACCGAACATCGGGTCGAACCCATACGATTTAGAGCAACGATCGATCGGGCAATTTGCTACGACCGATGTCGGCTAAAACCTCAAACATAACGATGTTTGAGCCTCCGACACTCAGTCTTAGCCACTTGGCCAAGTCCACCTTATCCCTCATGGAGTTCCCCACCGAAGCTCTTCCTCGCCTACGCCCCTGATGCGCCAAGCGCACGGCGCAACGCCATCCTTCGCGTCTCATGCCCTAGAAGTATGCTTCCCTTTGGTCTCACTCCATTCGCTCCCTGTCCGGCGGTCCCTCGGATGCACCAAGTGCACGACTTCGCAATGCCATCCTTCACTGACTCAAGGACCCCGAGCCTAGTGAACTTACCAAGTCCTCAAGACTTCTCACATGCACCAAGTGCACGGCTTCGCAATGCATTTCCCATGCCAAGCACCAAGCGTACGACTTCGCAATGCTTTGGACTTCCACACCAAGATCCATGCTTGGATTTTCCATGCCAACCCCATGTTGGACTTTCCCATGACAATCCCATGTCATGAGTTTTGTCTATCATCAAAATATCATCAAGGTACTGCTCGAGTCAAACTCGAGTCAACTCGGGAAGTACAACTTAAGCAACCAAACAAGCAAGCATCAAAAAGCTCATTTGTAAAGTTCTCTTTACATAGATTGTTGTATTTATACTTGTATTTGCTTGTTTTTGTTGTATTAATTTGTGTAATGATTGTACGAGGTTTCTCCACCTCCGACTTATTGTCGAGAAGGAGTATTATTGATTAGTGGTTGCGTGTGCATCACTAGAGCTCATTTGAGCTCAATCCGTGGAGTAGGATTTTTATTTTTACCTAGCAAGTCCTTTCTAGTCCTAATTCAAATGCAACACGCTAAACGAATATAAATCAAAGTTCAAAACAAAAAAATGCAACAAACTAATAAGAAATAAACACAAAATCTAAACTTGGGTTGCCTCCCAAGAAGCGCTTTGTTTAAGGTCTTTTAGCTCGACCCTACTCCATTGTCTCAACTTGGCTCCGGAGGTTCTGTAAGCCTCCATTCATCCATCTTAGGAACTTTATATACGGTTTCCTCCATAGCTCTAGCTGGAATCATGTACTTCCTTGATGTGGGTCCATAACTTTTCGTACTAGCAAGCTCAAATTCCATCTTATCCTCTCCTACTTTTAGGGTCAGCTTGTGATTCCTGACGTCAATGACCATTCCGACAATTGCTAAAAATGGTCACCTAAGGATGACAGGTATCTTCGGATCCTCTTCCATCTCCATGACCACAAAGTCAGTTGGAAGTGTAAAGTTTCCCACCTTTATAGGCACATCTTCTAGAATCCCCAGTGGGTACCGGTATGTGTAGTTAGCCAATTGTAATGTCATAGTGGTGAACTTTAAATTTCCCAACCCTAACTTTTTGCATAAGGTATAGGGCATCAGGCTCACACTCACACCCAAGTCACAAAAGGCTTTGCTAATCAAGGTTGTCCCTATATAACATGGAATGTAGAAACTCCCCGGATCTTTTAGTTTCTGAGTGGTCTCGTTCCGGAGATAAGAGCTTGATTCCTCCGTGAGGGCCACTGTTTTAGACTTTTAGACCTTCCTACGATGTACCAGAATATCTTTCATGAATCTTATGAATTGGGGCATTGATGCACACATTCGTGTCCTCATATCTTGTGACGGATACCGTCGCAGACTCAAAGTGCGCGCTCGCGCTCAACGCCCGCAAGTGCACGGATGTCGTCAAGTAATAAAGATTATGGATCCCACAGGGACTGAGATTCGAATACCAATACACTAAGTGCTTGCAATTGTTTAGACGTGATCTCTGAGAGAGAGTCGGTTGGTAAGGACTATCAGTGGACACTACTCTATACGGTGTCACACGGAGGAGGAAAAGAGTGTGTCGGGGTCTAAAAAGGCAATCCTAGGATTTCGGTTTCACTTGTGTACCGTAGAACAATATTGTCAATTAGCGTCGTCTAAACATCTACCTACGGTTATGGGGAAGGGACATCATACACTTTCCCGTAGAGCCGCCGCATTCACCGAGAGCTATCCTCACCCAAAAAGACAGGATAGACGGTACGAGGATGCCAAATCAATCCTTGCGGTGGACTGTTTTCGATTCCAACGCTCCCTTCTCCCCGTCGTTACGGGAGGTCAGGTTTACCCCCAGGTTCCTTGATTAAACCTCCTAAATCTAAATTGCGAGGGTTGTCACCACCTCGTATCTCCTAAGCACGGCGGAAAGAAAGCCAAATACACGTAGATATAATAAAAAGCAACTACCAATTGTCAAATTAAACTTATGGCCAGAATTTAATATGAACCAACATTGTCTATGTACACAAGCTACTCCCTAATCCTAGAATCAAAAGTACTACTCCATAAATACGAAGGAAATATCACAAAACATGTTTAAGTTCAAATACAATAGAGATAAAGTGCAGAAATAGAGATATACAATGCTTCATGATCTTCTCTCCGACATTGTATTGCAAGTTGTGGACCTTCAGCGGCGTTCCTCCTCCCTGCTGTGAGTTACCGAAGCTTTTTAGGGCATCGACGTGTCATCCTAGCCATCGTGCCTCTCCCCTATGATTTGGGCGGAGCCATCCTTATATAGACATTGCCTTAGACCGCTACAAAATCCGGAAAAAGCCCTAGTCATGCAAATCCATCGGGCCGCCACACGGTCGTGTGTTTCCACACGGCCAGGCCGTGTGCAGCCCTAGGGTGTTGTTCTTCGCCCATCGGACACAGCTGTGTGAATCCACATGCCCTAGTCGTGTCCCACTCTGCGTCTAGCTGTGAAAGTCCTTCTTTTGCTCCGAAAATGCATCTTTATCACCAGAAAAGCTAACCTGCACACAAAAGTACAACAAACAGACCTCCGAACTAGAAAATAGGCAATGTGTGCAAGAATAGAGTAACATATGCATGAAACTAACACAAAATGTAACAAGATGTGAGTGAAAACTACTCCTAAAATCTTATATGTTTTGCTCACATCACTTCCCCCAGACTTAAATCTTTGCTTGTCCTCAAGCAAACCTCAGTGCCATAAAATTTTAAAAAGATATTATTCCATAATTATCATGCTAACTAAATTTATTAGGTGGTATTTGCAATCAAAGCAAACCAGATATGTTCTAAAAATTTACTAAGTTAGCTCCTCGTGCTCGTGCTAGGTGAATCATTCTTAGGGGATGCCCGTTCCATGGTGAGTTAAGTCATCACCCCATAGCTTTCCTAAGGTTTCCGACTCTTAGGCACTTACCTACCTAAAGCGAGGGTCATTTCCTAGATCTAGCATAAATTCTCAAAGGCGTGCTCGGTATTGAGAGAAATTGGGAGGTGTTTTCCAAGTATCCTAACTCGGTCTCAAAGGGGCACCTAGCCATTTCCACCCACGAGAACTATTTTTTTATCCCTCTCAATCGTCTTTTTTTTTCTTTTTTGTCATTTATTTTTCTCTCCTTTTTTTTCTTTTTATTTTTTTCAGCTCACAAGGATTTTGATTTTTCTGAATGGGCTTATACAATCCGAGCATCTCCAGTAACTAAAATGCTAAACCTAGAGTCACCTATGGGTTCCAAAGTACTAGACTATTGAAGTGAATCATAACTAGATATGTACTAGATTCTCCCTTTCAGAATGTTCAACATGTGTGAGTGCAAAAACAGAGCTAACCAGTGCAAGTCTAGAACATTCAATAGAGCACATAGAATAAAATACCACAAGATAAATGGAGTTAAGCTACCTATGGGAACAACTCATGCAAGCAACTTTAAAAAATACTACTGAGGTAACTTTACAGACAACAAAAATTAAGTACTGAAAGGAACAAAATAACTCATGCATGCATGAACAAATGAATGAAAATATCAGAAAAGAAACTACTGCTAGGAAACAAAACAAAATAGATTTTGGGGTCCCCCCAGATTTAAACAAACATATATCTCTAATATGGTGGATGAGGTGGAAAGTCTGGGAGCCTGGGCATCTCTGGATCCTGGGAGAACCTACTGCTGAGTCGCTGATGCCACATATACATGTGGTCGATCTGAGAGCTGGTGGATGCAGCGACTGCTCGGTGGTCCTCCTCCCTAGCCCACGCTCGCTGGCATTCATATGTCGCCAGATCTCTGCGCGTAGGCGGCCTCATCCTCGGTGATGAACAACCTCCTCGAAGTATATGTGGCCTCATCGTAGAACTCCTTGCGCTCACCGGAAATGCTCCCGAATCCCTCGAACTCCGCCGGTAGGCGCTTTCTCCCATCGCCGCCTCGGTCTCGCCGCTGTAAATGTCGTCGAGGCACGATCGGAACTCTGAGAAATCATATGCTGATGTACCTATATCCTGCTCAAAAGTAGAAAAAGATGGTGGCATAGGTGTAGGCTCATGTCAGCGTGGACTAGGTGGGCTCCTATGCATGTGTGGACTGGAGGGAGAGTGATACAAAGGTGTAGAGATGGGCACTGATATGGATGGTCCCTCATGTAGAGGGGACTCCACTATCAGGTCTAAGTGCCAATTGGCGCATATAGCGATAGTGGTACGATCCGGGTTGGGGAGCCTAAGGGTCGTAAGATTATTCCTTACAAAGCATAAGGAGTCTCCTTCTCTTACAATCATCTTCATGACCATGCATACTCCTAGGTTGATCCTAGGGCTCCCCTCTATACTATCCAATGCTGTGTAATCGTACCCCATCCTATAACAAATGTGGTTAAGTAGGCCTCCCACATTGATCTCTCCGTGTGCTGCTTTGCCCATCTTCACTAAGTGTCTAATGAAGTGGGACCCCACATCGATGCTACTTCTTTCTTGTAGCATATCCCATAAGCAAAGCAGCTCGCTGGCTCTAACTACACCGTCACACTCCCCATGACCAAATTTAGTATTGGCCATGACGCGGTGAAGGTATCAAAAGATGGGGTTTTAGAGGCGCGACGCTTTGGCTCTAGAAGGGTCATAAGCGTTCTCCCCCGTCAACTCGGTCCAACCTTCCCGAGTGTTGAACCCAATAGGTGTTCTTCTCTCTCCCCCACTTGGTAAGTCAAAGCATGAGTTCCATTGGTGAAGGGTCCACTCATGCTCTATGTTAAAAAGCCTAAAAGTTATCCTACCCTCCTCGCTCTCTCTACCCGTTAAAACTTCCACCTCTAAAGAACTCAAAAATTCCAAAACTATCCTAGGGTAGGTTAGGTGCCTTATTCCCATAATCTCATCCCACCCCATTTTTGCAAATAGGGTTTGCATATCACCTAACAACCCTAAAGATGCTAGCAAAACCTCATCTAAGTACCTAGTAGCAGTAAGTTTACGAGTAGAGAGCATATTGAACCTATCTCTATGTTCATTATTGTGAAAAAGTAGAGGGGGTAGGGCGTTAACCTCTTCTAGAGCTTGAGGAGCATCGACTCTTCTTGTTCGTCGCTACGAGGCACCGGATCAGGATGCTACGGTCTTGGTCCTCCTCATCCTTGCTCCTTTTGGCTTCTTTAGAGGTTAGAAATGCTTCTAGAGGAAGGGGAAAGCGAAATCACACGGCTAGGGCAAGAACTTTTGAAGCACACGGCGCAAATGAGGTGAAAACACACGACTCGCCCCTTTTAACCTCGTGCGCCATGACCATGTGAAAACACATGGCCAGGCCGTGTGTGCCTCTGGTCAAGCAGGCACGGCCGTGGGAAAACACACGACCAAGTCGTGTGCCCCCATTTTTTGCCCCTTTTATGCACTATGGCCCGAATTTGATCATACACTTTGCCGTGTAGACTAATATGGGTCTCATTTTTGCCTAGAAAAGTTCTTTTCTATTCCTAACTCTAAATGTGATGGAAATCAAAACTAAAATTCAAACAAATGTATGCAATGCAATAGAATAAGGGAAATCTACAACTAAACTTGGGTTGCCTCCCAACAAGCGCTTTGTTTAAGGTCGTTTAGCTCGACCGCACTCTTCTATCAACTCGGCTCTGGTGGTTCAGTGAACCTCCATTCATCTGTCTCGAGATCTGCATTTGGAGGTTTCGGCTTCAATCTGCTAATCGTGAAGCCATCAAAGTAGGGAGCTCTGTGCTCCGAAAGGCTGAAAAGGATGATCTCCCCATCTATCTCCAGAGAGATCCGGTGTGCCTTCACATCTATGCACTCCCCTGCGGTTGCTAAAAAAGGCCTTCCGAGAATGATAGGTGTACAATATGATGAAGTCCGTGGGTATCACAAAATCCTCAATCATCACAGGAATGTGTGGTAGCAGGCCAACGGGCTCTTTCACTGAATCATTCCCCATACGAATACCAAGATTCACTGGTTGGAGCCCACTCAGTCCTATCTTCAGAAAATATGCGTAGGGCATCACACTGACTGATGACCCCAAGTCGCATAGCGCTTTGTAGAAGCTCTCCCCATAAATCGAGCAGGGAATAATGAATTCACCAGGGTCCTCAAGCTGTATTGGGATTTTCTCTTCAAACTCAGCTTGGTCAGGTAGGGTAGAAATCATGGTTGCACACCCCTTGGCGAATTGGCTACTTTGCCCTACTCCTTCCTCCTTTCCTTAGCTTGCCAGAGAGTTCTTCATAGGTTGTGACACATATTGGGCTATTTGGGCCACTTGTGTCTCCAACATCTTGGTATGACTTGCAAGGCCGTTAACGGTGGCTTTCAAGTCTCTCAGTGCTTCTTCAGACTTTTGATGTCGGGTTCGTTCGGTTACGTATTGCTAAAAAGACTATCCTTAGGCTTTAGCGAAAGTCGGCTTCTGATAGTGGTGAAGTCGTGAGTTCTTGCAGTTATATTGATAGAAGCGAAAAGGCTTTTAAGTTTTGATATTGTAGGAGAAATTTGGGTGACTCCTCCATCCGGGATTGTAGGTATTAGAGTACGGATTGTGGGGCCTTTGATTGTAGTCCCCAATCGCGTCACAATGCTTAATCTTCTCATCTAAAGTCCCCTACCCTACATAGTGGTCCTCACGATACGCTGCCGCTCCTTCTCCAAAATCAATGGCCGCGCATGCAGATGAGGGATTCAAAGATTCAAAACGTCATCCTTGGCGTGGTCCATGGAGTTGACAATGTATCGTCCTGCCGCAGGCGTGGGTTGACCACGTTCGGAGGCCCATTGATGGTGGTTTTGGGCCACCTCTTCAATAAGCTCCTCTGCCTCCTCTATGGTCTTGTTCATTAAAGCTCCTCCTGCGGCAGAATCTAGGGACATCTTTGTGGCGTAAGCGATTCCATTATAGAAAATATGGATCACCAACCACATCTCTAGTTCATGGTGTGGGCATTGGTAAAGTAGCCCCTTGTAGCAATCCCATGCTTTGAATAAGGATTCCCCTTCCTTCTGGAGAAAGCTTGTAATAAGATGGCGCATGTGAGTAGTCTTACTTGGTGGGAAGTATTTATTCAGAAACTGCTGCTCACACTGCTACCATGTGGTGATGCTGCCAGAAGGTAAGGAGTGAAGCCATGCCTTAGCCTTATCCCGTAATGAAAATTGGAACAGGCTCAGGCGGATCGCATCAGAAGGGACTTCGTTCAGTTTCATGGTTGAGCAAATTTCGAGAAAAGCCTCAAGATGCCAGTTCGGGTCTTCAGTCGCAGCTCCCCCAAATTGGTTCTACTGGACCATATGTATAAGTGTCGGCTTCAGCTCAAAGTTATTTGCTGAAATTGATGGTCCAGCTATGCTCGGCCTAAATCCTCTAGCGCTAGGAGCTGTGTAGTCCTGCAGAGGTCAGCTTCCTATGTTCACCTCGGATGCAGCTTGATCTTCCATCTTTCATTGTAGTTCTCTCCGACGATGAAAGGTTCACTCAATCTCTAAATCGATCGAAATTAGACCTTCCGATCCTAATCTTCTAAGCATACGACGAACCAAACCACAAAAGTAGAGTGCTAACCTAATTCTAAAATAAACAGTAAGTAAATAAAACTAGCAAATAAAAATCTAAGATGAAATAAGTAAATAAAAAAAACTACTACTGAAAAAAAAATAAATCTAAATATGGAAAATAAAACTAAAGCAAATAAAGTAAACTAATAAGAAAATAAAGCAAGAAAATAATCTAATCCTAAGTCCGATCTAATCTACCACCGTTCGATTTGATATCGAATCGACAGTCCCAGGCAACGGCGCCAAAAAACTTGATGCACACGTTCGAATCCTCAAATCTCGCGACGGATACCGTCGCGGACTCAAAGTGCATGCTCGCGCTCAACGCCTGCAAGTGCACGGATGTCGTCAAGTAATAAAGATTATCGATCCCACAGGGACTGGGATTCAAATACCAATACACTAAGTGGTTGCGATTGTTCGGACGTGATCTCTGAGAGAGAGTTGATTGGTGAGGACTATCGGTGGACACTACTCTGTGCGGTGTCACACGGAGGAGGAAAAGAGTGTGCCGGGGTCTTTAAAGGAGATCCTAGGATTTCGGTTTCACTTGTGTACCACAGAACAATGTTGTCAATTGGCGTCGTCTAAATGTCTACCTACAGTTTTGGGGAAGGGACATCATACACTCTCCCGCAGAGCTGCCGCATTCACCGGGAGCTATCCTCGCCCAAAAGGATGGGATAGAGGGTACAAGGATGCCAAATCAATCCTTGCAGTGGACCGTTTCCGATTCCACCGCTCCCTTCTCCCTGCAGTTACGGGAGGTCAGGTTTACCCCCAGGTTCCTTGATCAAACCTCCTAAATCTAAATTGCGAGGGCTATCACCACCTCGTATCGCCTAAGCATAGCAGAAAGAAAGCCAAATACACATAGATATAATAAAGAGCAACTACCAATTGTCAAATTGAACTTATGGCCAGAATTTTATATGAACCAACATTGTCTATGTACACAAGCTACTCCCTAATCCTAGAATCAAAAGTACTACTCCATAAATACGAAGGAAGAATCACAAAACATGTTTAAGTTCGAATACAATAGAGATAAAGAGCAGAAATAGAGATATACAATGCTTCATGATCTTCTCTCCGGCATTGTATTGCAAGTTGTGGACCTCCGATGGTGTTTCTCCTCCCCGCTGCGAGTTACCGAAGCTTTTTAGGGCTTCGGTGTGCCATCCTAGCTGTTGTGCCTCTCCCCTAGGGTTTGGCCGGAGCCATCCTTATGTAGACATCACCTCGGACCACTGCAAAATCCGAAAAAAGCCCTAGTCGTGCAAATCCATTGGGCCACCACACGACCATGTCGTGTGCGGCCCTAGGGTGCTGTTCTTCACCCATCGGACACAACCGTGTGAATCCACATGCCCTGGCCGTGTCCCACTCTGCGTCTAGCTACGAAAGTCCTTCTTTTGCCCTGAAAATGCATCTTTATTACCAGAAAATCTAACCTGCACACAAAAGTACAACGAGCATACCTCCGAACTAGAAAATAGGCAATGTGTGCAAGAATAGAGTAACATATGCATGAAACTAACGCAAAATGTAACAAGATGTGAGTGAAAACTACTCCTAAAACCCTATATGTTTTGCTCACATCAGGCATTTGGTGCAGTGCTTCGAGTATCGACACCTTTACTGAGATCGACTTCAGCATGTCCAGAAATTTACCGAACTCAGCATCCTTCTTTGCATTGGTCAACCACTGTGGGAACAGTACAGTGAGGGGTGGTTGAGATTTTGAGGGAGGTTCCCGATTTATTTCTCCGGCTTCTTCCTTCTCGGCCTCCCACAAAGGTTCCCTTATTTCGGGTCCTGGCACTGCTCCAGCAACTAACCAACCCGACATCTCTTTCAGGATCCTTCTACATCGCAACATCACTGCCTTGTACTGCTCTACCAGATTGACCTCTGATTTCCTTGGCAGTTTCCTGTTGGGATGTATACTAAAAATTCTATCTTTTGTATGAACATCTTTATTTTGAAATAAGAATCACATGATCATTGTTTGCATATTTTTATGGTAATGCATATTGTCTAATACATTACATTGTAGATAACATGGTGTGTGGTGTCACACGGGAGATCATGTTATCGTCTCCTTGTAAAGTATAAGTATAGGCTCACAACCGAGATGACTTTGGACAAACCATTGGTATGGTTGTAGTGTGATTTGGTATTGGTTTGTCTTGACCATAAAATCACACTAGTACACTATGTGTGTATTAAGCAGGACTGACTTAGAGGTGATTCGATTTATTGCTGACTACATAATCGAATCAGACCTCAGATATTATATTGTACATACTCTTAATCCCGATATAATAACAGGCACATATACTTAGTATTCATTTCTTTGATTTACCAATGGGCGAGATTTATAGATTAAATCGATAGGCTCGGTAAGTTGGGAAATGATATTATTTATATGGTGTGTCATTGATTATAGGAGGAAACCGTGTCCTATATATTAGGATGATGATGTCCCCTTGAGGAGCTCATAAGGTTCATCATGTAACCTTTGCAGGTGGACTTGGTTCGGCATGATGAAAAGGTTGAGTGGTACTATTCATGGAGTTAGATGTTGATTAATTTATGGTCAGTAAATTAATTAATCGATGGACATTCGAGATCTTAAATACGAGGAGAAAATGTACATATAATATATGGAGCCCATATTAACTTATGGGGGTTAGTGAGGTAGATCAATGATAATCCTTTAGTGGATTGGATTATCATTAATGGATCGGACTTTATGTGGGCTTGATCCATTGGGTGGCCAAGATCCAACTCCTCCTCATGGTCCCTATTGTAGCCTATTAATACCTCATAAAGCCTAGATCCAATGGATAGAAACAAAACTCTAGATCCAAAGGTAGAGATTAAATCTCTAGATCTGACGGTTGAGATTAAATCTCTAGATCCGACGGTTGAGATTAAATCCCTAGAACCAATTGTGGAGATTAAAACAAGGCTTATCCCTAAACTTTATAATAGGAGGCCTTAGGGTTGGCGTGGAGAGCAATTGAGAAGCAAGGGAGCTTTGGAGTTGGCGGCAAGAAGCTAGGATTAGGGTTTGGAGCTTGGCGGCACCAAATAAGGAAATTCTTTCCTTGTCTTCTTCTTCTCCATTGGTGGCCGGCGCCCATACCAGCCTTCCCAGCCCTTGGCCGGCATCAAAACCACCTTCTTCTCCTCTCCTTGGCCGATTGAACCAAGGCTTAGGGTCCTCCCTTGGAGCTCTTGGCCGACAACCATCCTTTTTCCTTCTCCTTGTTGGCCGGCGGCAAGCAACTTGTTTGTTGCTTGTTGGTTGACTAAAGGAAGGAGAAGAGTTTTGTTTCTATTCTTCCTCTTGCTCGGAACGAGCAAGGAAGAAAGATTGGTGATCTAGGAGCTTCAACTTTTGGTAGATCGTCGCCCACACGATGTCTGAAAGGAGGAAGGTCATACAATAGAAGATCGAGAGGTATAACACTTATCTATCTTCATATGTTACATGTTTGTAATTGTTTTTCAATTATATATGCATGATATATTCTGTTTCGTGGCTAATATAACTTGGACCCCGAACATAAACACAAAAGCCGGCGATTCATACATCGTCTATTCCGCGGCTATTCATATAATAGAGGTTGGTCGCTTGAACAACAAGTTTGTTCAAGTGACTACTCTAATCGAATAGCACGACGATGACAAGGTTGCTTGGGCAATCCCTCTTGTCAAGGATAAATTTTTTATCCGGGGATGTAGAAGGGATCGCCATGAACAAGCGACCGAGTTGAAGAGGGAAGCGAAGTTTCCCCTCCCTTCAAGTGGTATCAGAGCCACGGTTTCCGGTTTTGTGTGTTTAGGATTCGGTTACTTTTATGCACTTTTCATATATTATATGTGTCGGATAATAGTTGGATAAGCGTAGGTTAACTTTTCGGTTGCAGGCATAAGATCCAACTATTTTGGCCATATGTGTGTATGTGACTGTATGTGTGTAAATGTATATTTTGTAGAATCCTCGGGGTTGACGAGGCTAGTATTTAAATTTTTGTAAATTAGATATGACATTGTTTAGCCACTCTTTTTATTTTAGTTTACTTTCGTTCTAGATTTCATGTACTCTCCCTCGTGGAGTATAGGATCAATGGATGTAAATTAAAATAGATTTTAGTCTCGGCTCGGATCTCCAGATCGCTCGTACATAGCGTAGGATGAGCGGACGAGATGGCGATACGATGGGAGACATATTGAAGACAAAATCCATAATAGTTGAAAAATAATTATTTTTCATATTTATTGCTTATTGTTTGATATGCATGTCGTAGGCTAGAAAATTCCTTAATTTCAAATTACTAAGTGGGAGAGGGAAATTTTTATAAATTCCCACGACCTCCATTACGATTGACAAGTGATGCAAACAAACTTGTACGTTAGCTCTGAGTGCCTTTCTCCCCATCGAATGAGTTTGTTTGTGGATCACAAGATCAAATATGGTTATAGGGAATTATTAAGGAGCACGTGCACTTCCCCATCAGAAGGCACACAACCCGAGATAATTACTTGGTACCAAGTAATGTGAACACTTAGATACAAATATAAATATCCTCCCCATTGGACTCACTGCTTTTATTTGTAGGGCCAAATAGGAACCAACTATTAATTTTACTTGTCAAAAAGTTAGGTTGACAAGATAGTAAAATTAATGGGTAAAACCTCCTCTTACAAATGTAGAATTCGTATACGTCCACACTATTGTGGCATACGATATTCTCGATGTTTTGAGGTGTTGGTTGATTTTAAAATTTTATTGTTTGAGAAATCAATATTTTTTGAAATCTAATGTTTTGATCTATGTGATTCTTAGGTTTTCTTTCAAAATGACTTTCAACCCACTTGTTGTGATACTGAAAGAGAATAAACTTCTGGACCCAACTATGTTGATTGGAAGGAATCTAGACATTGTCTTGGCTTGAGAATACAAATATGTACTCCTCGAAGAGTGCCCTCTAAGCCTGAGATGATTAAGGAAAAGGAGAAGAGTTATAAGAAGTGGATAAAGGTCGATGAGATGGCGGCGGTGTTACATTTTGGCATCTATGTCAAATGTCTTTGCAACATCGACATCAAGCCATGCCCACTACTTATGACATGATGCTCAATCTCAAAGAGCTTTTGACACCAGAATCGGGCATGCAGGAACTTGATGGCGACCACCATGATCGAGGAACACCGTGAGGATCATGTTCTCAAGATGATGGCTCATTTGAATGAGTTGGAAGTCCTTGGATGAGATCGATGGGGAAACCCAGTCGATATCATTCTCCGATCTCTACCTAGGAGTTTTGGCGGTTTGCACGAACTACAACATGATACAGAGGTTGTATTCATTGGCGGAGCTTACGTAACTCAGGTGCGGAGGGATATTTCGTCAGAGTGCTCAGGCGCAGGCCATGGTGACCCAAAAGATTTCTACTTCTAAGCCGAAAGGCAAGAAGAAGAAGAAACAAACTAGGGCAAAGGCAGTGGGAGGAACTCAGGGAGGAGTGAATAAGCCGAAAGGCAAGTGCTTCACTTGTAAGCAGACTGGACACTGGAAGAAGGACTGCCCCAACCGCAAGCAGAACAAAGGTATATCTTTTGGTCTAGTCGTTGAAACATGTTTAGCGGTGTTATCTACTGGCACCTGGTGTGTAGATACAGGAGCCTCTGATCATGTCTGCAATACTTTTGAGGTTTCGAAACAGACGACTAGGTGAGGAGATTACCAGTACTTGGGTGATGCCACGCGAAGGTGGCGGTATTGCTGATGGAGATGTTTCATTTATTTTTTGAGAAAAATAAAGTTTTGGTTCTTAAGAATTGCCTTTATGTACCTTTATTTAGAAAGAATTTAATTTTGATTTCTAAATTGTTTATGGATGGATATTCTATTTCTTTTAATGACAGAGTTGTTATAAAAAGGAATAGGGACATTATCTGTTCGGGTGCATTGATAGGAAATTTATACACACTTGAACCAAAAGCTCCCACGATGCAAATAGAAGTTAATAACTCATCTTCTAATTCCAATAAGAGAAAAGAACCTTCGAAGATGAACCAAATATATCTTTGGCATCTTAGGCTTGGTCATATTAACCTAAGCAGAATTCAAAGGTTGATAGCTGATGGACCTCTGGGATCATTAGTGGTGGAGGATTTCCCAACCTGTGAATCTTGCTTGGAGGGTAAAATGACCAAGAGGCCTTTTAAGGCCAAGGGGTATAGAGCCAAAGATGTGTTAGAATTGGTTCATTCTGATTTGTGTGGTCTTATGTCTATCCAGGCTAGAGGTGGTTTTGGGTATTTCGTCTCTTTTATAGATGATTATTCGAGATATGGATACATTTACTTGATGCACCGCAAGTCTGAATGCTTTGACAAGTTCAGAGAATTCAAGGCTGATGTGGAGAAACATTAAGGTAAAAGTATCAAGACACTACGATCTGATCGTGGTGTTGAGTACCTCTTGGGAGAGTTTAGGAATTACTTATCAGAGGCTGGGATTCAATCCCAATTGTCTGCACCTGGCACACCCCAGTAAAATGGTGTAGTAGAGCGATGGAATATAACTCTTATGGAGATGGTTAGATCGATGATGAGTTATTCTGAGTTGCCAGATTCATTCTAGGGATATGCTCTAGATACGACGGTGTACATTCTGAACTTGGTTCCATCTAAATCAGTGCCTTCTACTCCCATAGAATTGTGGACTAGGCGAAAGCCCAGTCTAAGACATATTCGGATTTGGGGGAGTCCAGCACATGTGCTGAAGGCAGATGCTGGTAAGTTGGAACCTCGTACAGAAGTACGAATGTTCGTTGGCTATCCTAGAGGAACGAAAGGTGGTTTGTTTTATAGTCCTAGAGATCAAAGGGTGATCGTTAGCACGAATGCCAGATTGCTAGAGGAAGAATATGTGATGAACCACAAGCCCATGAGTAAGATTGTTCTGGAGGAAATAAAAGGGGAAGTCACTTCTTTAGTACCACCGGTACAAGAGGATATACCACAAGTCACTACACCGCGTGTCACAGAGGATACACAGGTGATACCTCATCGTAGTGGGAGGGTTGTGAGACAGCCTGATAGATTCATGTTCTTGGGAGAATCTTCTTATTTGGTCCCTGGAGAACATGAACTTGATCCCTGGACATATGACGAGGCAATTTAAGATAAAGATGCAGTATCTTGGCAAAGTGCAATGAATACTGAGATTGAATCTATGGATTCAAATCAGGTATGGGAGCTAGTAGAACCACCCGATGGTGTAAAAACCATTGGATCCAAGTGGATCTACAAAAGAACGAGAGGAATAGATGGGAAGATTGAGACCTTCAAAGTGAGGCTTGTTGTGAAGGGGTATACTCAGAAAGAGGGTATCGATTATGAGGAGACCTTTTCGCCGGTAGCCATGCTTAAGTCTATCTGGATTCTCTTATGCATTGCAGCTCATATGGATTATGAGGTGTGGCAGATGGATGTCAAGAAAACTTTCCTTAATGGAAGTCTTGAGGAAAACATCTATATGAAGCAACCAGAGGGATTCATTGCGAAAGGCAAAGAGCATCTTGTATGTAAGCTTAATCGGTCCTTTTATGGATTGAAGCAAGCTTCGAGGTCTTGGAACATCCAATTTGATGAGGTAATCAAGTCTTATGGATTTATTCAAAGTCCGGATGAGTCTTGTGTATACAAGAGATGTGACAGAAATGTAGTGGTATTTCTTGTACTATACGTAGATGACATTTTATTGATTGGCAACAATATCAAGGTGTTATCGGACGTAAGGGTATGGTTGTCCAAATAGTTTGATATGAAGGACTTGGGAGAAGTGGGACACATCCTTGGGATCAAGGTTATAAGGGATCGCAGGAAAAGGATGTTGTGCTTATCCCAAGCTTCATACATAGACACAATTATGGATCGTTTTAGCATGCAAAACTCCAAGAAAGGTTTTTTACCTTTCAGGCATGGAGTTCCTTTATCTAAGGAGATGTGCCCTAGAACATCTGAGGAGATAGAGGAGATGAAGGCGGTTCCTTATGCCTTGGCAGTAGGAAGCCTCATGTATACGATGCTATGTATGAGACCAGATATCTGCTTTGCCGTGGCATGGTCAGCAGATATCAGAGTAATCTAGGACAGGGACATTGGACTGTGGTAAAGCATATATTGAAGTACCTGAGAAGGACTAAGGATTATATGCTAGTTTACCAGGCAAACAAATTACTCCCTGTGAGTTACACGGATTCCAACTTCCAATCAGACAGGGATAACAATAAGTCTACCTTAGGTTTTGTGTTTACTTTGGGAGGTGGAGCCATTTTATGGAGAAGTGTCAAGCAGAAATGCATGGCGGACTCCACCATGGAAGCTGAGTATGTGGCAGCCTCTGAGGCGGCCAAAGAAGTTGTGTGGCTCAGGAACTTCCTGATGGACTTGGATGTGATTCCTGATTTACCCAGAACTATCATAATTTATTGTGATAATAGTGGTGCAGTTGCAAACTCGAAGGAACCACGAGACCATAAGGCTAGTAAACACATAGAGCGCAAGTACCACCTAATACGAGAAATCGTAAAGAGAGGAGAAGTTGTTGTGGCTAAGATTGCATCGTAGGATAACCTGACATATCCTTTCACTAAGGCCCTTCCAGCTAGAGCTTTTGATAGGCATGTGGAGGGAATGAGGATCAGATATATGGCAGTTTGAGGACAGCATAGTCTTTTAGTATAAGTGGGAGATTGTTGGGATGTATACTGAAAAGTCTATCTTTTGTATGAACATCTTTATTTTGAAATAAGAATGACATGATCATTGTTTGCATATTTTTATGGTTATGCATATTGTCTAATACATTACATTGTAGATAACATGGTGTGTGGTGTCACACGGGAGATCATGTTATCGGCTCCTTGTAAAGTATAAGTATAGGCTCACAACCGAGATGGCTTTGGACAAACCATTGGTATGGTTGTAGTGTGATTTGGTATTGGTTTGTCTTGACCATAAAATCACACTAGTACACTATGTGTGTATTGAGCAGGACCAACTTAGAGGTGATTCGATTTATTGCTGACTACATAATCGAATCAGACCTCAGATATTATATTGTACATTCTCTTAATCCTGATATAATAATGGACACATATACTTAGTATTCATTTCTTTGATTTACCAATGGACGAGATTTATAGATTAAATCGATAGGCTCGGTAAGTTGGTAAATGATATTATTTATATGGTGTGTCATTGATTATAGGAGGAAACCGTGTCCTATATATTAGGATGATGATGTCCCCTTGAGGAGCTCATAAGGTTCATCATGTAAACCCTGTAGGTGGACTTGGTCCGGCATGATGAAAAGGTTGAGTGGTACTACTCACGGAGTTAGATGTTGATTAATTAATGGTCGGTAAATTAATTAATCGACGGACATTCGAGATCTTAAACACTAGGAGAAAATGTACATATAATATATGGAGCCCATATTAACTTATGGGGGTTGGTGAGGGAGATCAATGATAATCCTTTAGTGGATTGGATTATCATTAATGGATCGGACTTTATGTGGGCTTGATCCATTGGGTGGACAAGATCCAACTCCTCCTCATGGTCCCTATTGTAGCCTATTAATACCTCATGAAGCCTAAATCCAATGGATAGAAATAAAACTCTAGATCCAAAGGTAGAGATTAAATCTCTAGATCCGACTGTTGATATTAAATCTATATGTCCGACTTTTGATATTAAATCCCTAGAACCAATGGTGGAGATTAAAACAAGGCTTATCCCTAACTCTATAAAAGGAGGCTTAGGGTTGGCGTGGAGAGCAATTTGGAAGCAAGGGAGTTTTGAGTTAGGCGGAGATGCTTGGAGTTAGGGTTTGGAGCTTGGCGGCACCGAAACCAAATGAAATTCTTTCCTTGTCTTCTTCTTCTCCATTGGTGATGGCGTCCATCTTTGCTCCTCTACCCCCTTGGCCCGGTGTCAAACACCAACTCTCCTCTTCTTCTTCTTTGGCGGTGGACCCAAGGCTTAGGGTCCTCCCTTGGAGCTTTTGGCCGGACATCCATCTTTCTCCTTCTCTCCTTGTTGGCGGTGACAGAAGCAACCTTGTTGCTTGTTGGTTGGCCCCTAAAGGAAGGAAGGGTCTTGTTTCTATTCTTCCTCTTGCTCGGAATAAGCAAGGAAGGAAGATTGATGATCTAGAGCTTCAACTTTTGGTAGATCGATGCATTAAGCCAGCTGTCCACAGAAAGGAGGAAGGTCATACAATAGAAGATCGAGAGGTATATCACTTATCTATCTTCATGCTGTAACATGTTATATTTGTTTTTTTATATATGAATGTTATATTCTATTTTGTGGCTAAATATACGGACCACTGAATATAAACACAAAAATTCGTGACCCGGGATACATCGATTCTATTCCGTGGCTATTAATCGTAGAATAGAGGTTGTCAGCAGATAATAAGTTTGTTCAAGTGACTACTCTGTCCCGAATAACACGGACGATAAAAGCAGTTGCTTAGGTGTTCCCTTTTATCTAGGATTAAATTTTTTTTATCAGGGGGCGTAGAAAGGGATGCGCCTATAAACAAGAATAGCCAGGAGTTGAAGTGGGAAGCGAGTTTCTGCACCTTCATAATATGTAGGTCAAATCCTTCTATCCTTGATATCTAGATTGATCAATGAGGCATAGCTCGTGTCATCCTCTTATCAATCTTTGTGTTTCTTGATCCCAAGTAGACTACACAAATCAATTGAGCTCAATATCTCATATTGACTTATTTGAGCATGACCGTAGCATTTTAGTAGTCCTACTTTGTCAAGGAGCCCACAGATATCACTTCTATCATATGGAAGGATAGATCCATCTATATCACTCACATCCTCGGCATGAATAATTCATTACCATACCCGGTGATCGACTTTATAGTCCACTCTATTACAGGATAGCGTTTATGATACCCAAGAATATACAACTCGCATATATAGGGAAATCGTAGTGATTTTTAGGTCTAAGACTATACATACCAATAGTCACTGTGAGAATAAAGAATGTACGCAAGCACTCATGGCGGTCGATCCATGAAATATTCTCATGGTGGAGTCGATTCGATGCACATATTCCGGAATATACTCATGTATGTCAGCAGTATCTTGATGTATCCTACTGCGTGTGACTTGTAGTTTAAGTCATCGATTGACATCGTGCCTTTTGATCTCAGCGTATTAACTATTATTCTTGTATATTAATACTTCACTAGGAACAATTATGAGTAGTGTTCTATATATTCTACAGGTATCCACTACTCAAAAGTCACCATCTTGATCATATATGTCATAGACTAGACCAACTACAAATATTATTATTTTTATTCAGATAGCACATCAGTACGGATGAGTAAATATAATAACCATAAACTTTGCCTTTATTATGAAATATGATACAAAGTTCGCGCTTGCAATCATCTCATGTAAATTGAGGTTAGGAGGCTAATCTAACACTCAATGCATAATTTTAATTTTTTCCTCCATCCCATGGGGGTTCCTTACATCATGAAGTTGGTTATCTGAAGCTAAATTGTTTATAGTTCTCTTATCTCTATCACTCGATTATGTGTATGGTTATCTTTGGGAGTTGTTTGTATGCTCATCTCTTTTACTCAACATATATGTTTATCTTTGAGGAAGTTTATATGAAGGATTGTATATGTATTCCTCCTTTTGTGATTCCCAGTACTATTTTGAGGACACAAATAAAGGCTATTTCCCCTCTCTTTGGTCCTATGACTCTGGTTCTATATAGCCTAAGAGGGCTAGGTAACTCTACAAATCACCCCATGGGCTTATAACAACACGCTATAGTAGCTAAGTGTATTTTCTGCGGCCACTACTGCCAACTAGATAACAACCTAAAGAAGGCTAGGTAACTACAAAAATTGTCCCATGGGCCTATAGCATCGACCAGCTATAATGGGTATAGAGTAAATGCGCTTACAATCATGCCAATTGCTAATATGACATGACTTGAGCTAAATGCATAAACTTGGGCCTTGCACAAAACATCTCAATTTGACCACCATTGCTAATATATTACCAACGGCTTGAGGCTTTGCCAAATGTTATGATGAGGCGAGGAGTTTTCAATAATCATTCTTAAATGACATTATAAGTATCTTGATGAAGGAGAAACCGCTTCCCCACTTCAACAGTCGCTTGTTCATGGCAATCCCTTAAAATAAAATAAAATTCCCAGGATAAAAAAAATTATCCTTGACAAGAGTTTGCCCAAGCAGCCAACCTTGTCATACGTCGTCGTGCATATTTCGATTAGAGTTGTCTCTTGAACAAACTTCTTGTTGCGATAAACCTCTATTTCTGAATAGCCTTGTGCGGTCACGATGAACTATGTCTGGACAGACAACTTGATGTGTTTTTACTGTTCGAGTCCAAGTTATAGTTAGCCACAAAGCAGAATATAACATTCATATAATTTGAAAACAAATATAAACATGTACACATGAAGATAGATAAGTGATATATCTCTCTCGATCTTCTATTGTATGACCTTCCTCCTTCCCCGGATGCTCGTGTGGCGACGATCTACAAAAGTTGAAGCTCCTAGATCACCAATCTTCCTTCCTTACTCGTTCGAGCAAGAGGAAGAATGAGAAACAGAGACCCTTCTATTTCCTTTGCCTTGACAACAAGCTTCAAAAAGCCGAATTGCTTGCCGCGGACCAGCCAAGGAGAAGGAGAAATATGAATTTCGACCACTGACTCCAAGGAAGACCTTAATCCTATGTTTCACACCAGGCAAAAGAGAGGAGAAGGGATGCTTTGGAGCCGGCGGAGGGCTGGAAAGAGGTGTATGGCGCCAACCACCTTGAGGAAGAGAAGATAAGGGAATAAGTTTCCTTATTTGGTGTGTGCAGACTCCCGAGCCTAACCCTCAGCTTGTTTGCACCTTAACCTAATCCTATCTCAAATGGGATTCTCTTGCCTGCATCCCACCCCTCCTCTCTTTTTTATAGATTTGACGGATAAAGCCTTGTTTTAATCTCACAATTGGTTCTAGGGATTTAATCTCATTATGTAGGATCTAGAGATTTAATCTCAACCGTTCAGATCTAGAGATTTAATCTCTACCTTTGGATCTAGAGTTTTTGTTTCCATCCATTGGATCTAGGCTTCATGGGTGATGTAGGCTGGGAATAGGGACCATGAGGAGAGTTGGATCTTGGCCAACCCAATGGATCAAGCCCACGTAAAGTCAGATCCATTAATGATAATCAATCACTAAAGGATTATCATTGATCTACCTCACCAATCCCGTAAGTTAATATAGGCCGTATATTATACATTTTCTCTTTTGTGTTTAAGATCTCAGATATGTTGGATCAAGCGATTCTCTAGAGGGGAAAATTGAATAGCGAAAAACCTTTTCTTTGAGTTAAATGCCATCAGAAACAATTAAGTCACGTGGAAGATAAATGAAACAAAGCAGAGAGACAAGATATATTTTTACTTGGTTTATGTGTAGCCTTTGGCTCTACTCGAAGGCCCCTAATGGTCCTAGACTGCCGTGTACCTTGGCAGAGGCAATTCACTCACAAACACTCCTCCTCGTTGGAGTAGGAGTTTAGCGATTAAAAAAACCTTGAGCAGCCCAAAAGATAGAGAGACAAACCCTCTCTTCTAATTTAGAGTTAATGACAATGATAGAAACCTTGATTAAAAAGAATTGCAATATTGAAATCAATAACAAATGAATTATACCAACAACTAGAAAAAATGAACTTAAGCTAGGGGTTATTGGCAACCCACTTAGTTATTGTAGAGTAGTCATCGCAGCGTTACTGGCGGAGGCTTGAAGGCCTTAGGGTAATTGATGAAGGAAACCACTAGAGTTAGGACCTAACCGCGACACAAGAACTACGAGATAGCCTGGCTACAGCATCCAGTCACCCTTTTAGAAGGAACCCTGGAAATCATAGTATATCACACGAAACTCCCCTTGAAATTTGGTGATAAGTCTCAATGGATGGATTTGAATATCCAAGAGGACCAAAAGGTGGCTTCCTCAAAAAGAAAAGATGGAGTGAAGAGCAACTCCAACAATTTGAGAAAAACAAGAAGGTAGTAAAATTCATTTTTGATTCGATACCTAATGACTTCTTGTGTAGCCTAGGTGATTGGATGGATGCCAAGGAGCTTTGGAGGGAATTTGCCAAGCTCAATGAAGACCCATCACCGGCTCAAGAAGAGGAGGCCAAAGATGAATCCTTATCCTCACAAGCGAGTGAGGATTTAGAAGTTGATAGGGAGTCAACCTCCAAATCGGTGGAAGAGGAAGAAAAAGTGGAAGAAGCCTCCACCTCTAGGATTGAGGGGGAGGAGAGACCATCCACACCGGAGAAATCTCAAGAGGAGCCATCTACATCGGGTAGAGGGGAAGAGCAAGCTCAAGAGAACCTCCCAACCACCCTAGGCAACTCAAGCAATTTGGTTTAAAATAAAAAACATATAATTTTCTTTGAGTGTAGGGAAAGTGGGCATTACAAGAGAAAATGCCTAAGGAGAGTAAGAAAAGCTCCACCGGTGCCCAAAAGTCAAGAAAAATCAAAGGAAGCCGGTTCCCCAACCATCAAAAGCAAGAAGCACTTTGTGTGCTTCAAGTGTCACCAAGAAGGACATTATAGGAGTCAATGTCCTATGGGGAAGAAGAAGGGGCAAGAAGGAGCAACTCATGTAGGGGGAGCTAAGGCTAACCCTAAGGTATACTTCAATAATGCTCTTTCTTATTTAAATATCAAAAAGCATGCTATGGATTTTAATTCTCTTGCAATTTATGAAAAGCATGCTAATAGGAACAAGTATTTTTGCCTAGGAGTTAAGAATATTCATTTTAATAATAAAGAAAAATTTGGGACTAATGTTCCTAAAATAAATTTATCTAAAAACAAATATAGGTCAAATAATTCTAGACCAATTCTACCTAGGGAGACAATTAGAAGGGTACAAGAGCACCTAGGACTTAATCCTAAATGGACTAGGCATATGCCTAGGAAGAACCATGCCCAAGGATTAAATCAAAATTCTAAAATTGGGCAATTAGAATTAGAGAACCAAGCCTTGAGGTCAAGGCTTGAAAAACTTAAAAAGACCCTTAGGATTATGCAAAATCAAGTTAAGGGATCAAATGGTCAAAGTCAAGGGTCTAGAAGTCAAAGTCAACACCTAGGGCCTAAGAGACAAAAGTCAACCAAGGGCAAGAAATGTTTGGGTCACAAACCTAAGCCTAAGGTGGCTTATCATACTGTTCCATTTGATTATGGAACACAAACTAGGTCTAGGAAGACCAAGGTAAATAGGGAAGTCATCCCTAGAGTTGACCAAGGTATGTGCCTAGTGGCTAGGGTTTCAAGGAAACCTAGGGAAGCCACTAAGAAGGTTGCAAGGGGAGTTACCCCTAGAGTCAACCTAGGTAAGACCACAATGACCAAGGCTAACAAGCCTAGAAGGGTCATTAGGAGGGTATCTAGGGAGGTTATCCCTAAGAAATACCTAATTAACCCTAGGAGCTCAAATAGGTTTTGGGTTCCTAAGAGTGTGATTGATTCACGCTAGATGAGTTTAGGGTGTGCCAACTTTAAATGGAAGGGTAGTTAACCTAACCATGGTAAAGGTGGCACTTTAGGTTATTTTCAAGGTTATGGATACCTTGGAAATGGATTTGATATTATGATCATAAAAGTTTTTAGGAAGTGCCAATACATTTTTGGAATTATGAAAAATCAATTAAATTGGCATAATTTTGGATTAGAGGTCATAGTGTGCCATTTTGGGTTTTTGGCACACTTGGGAGATTAGTGACAATATGGCAAAATATACTTAATTATATCAAATGGCGATTAACATTAAAATTTAGGCATTATTATACCTATACATTTTATGTGCCATGCTTGATTTGCCATATAACATGTCATGACATCATGTTTAATTTTTATCATTTAAATGTCATGTTCATGTTTAGGATTAAGGTTTTAATGTCATGTGTTTTTAGATTATATCATATGTCATGACATCATGATCATTGGCTATGCTTTACTTATGTTATCATTTATGCCATGATCATTCATGCATCTAAATTGATTAAAATTGAATTAAGGACTTTGGCATGACTTGGAGTCCCAATTATAAGGGAATCAAGTAGGGTTGCCTTAGAAAAATGCATGAAACCCTTAATTTAGGAGAACAAGACCCACATCTCACATTGACATGTATGTGTATTTATACACCCTAGATACATGTGAGATGATAGGATATGAGTTAAGCTCAAGGTGCATAGTTTTTGCATCTAGATGAACTCAAACTCATCTAATTTCATTAGTGGATCATTGGGAAAACTTGTGTATAAGTCATGTACATTGAGCCCAAGGAATATCATATAATATAGGTTTTCAAAAACATTTCAAAATCAATTTAGAAAACCTTGGTGAAGTCTATCTTTTGATAGCAACCACCATTGATGAAGTTGATACAAAGTATGGTCAAAACATTGAAAATTTCAATGGTTTTGAATTTTGTGTCAAATTTCACTATTTTATGGGTAAAATATTTTTCTACCATTTTTCACTCATTGTATTGGTCATAAAGTATTATACGTATGAAATTTCATGATTTTTCAATATACGTATAATTATTTATGAATTTTTAAATCTCATTTCTGATAATTGAAAATTGAGATTTTCAGTTATCAGTCGACTGCCCTTGGTGGCAGTCGACTGATGGAGATGACAGTCGACTGATCTCTGATAAAGTCGACTACCAAGGCTGAATTCAGGAAAACAAGGTTTGTTAGCCCAATTTCAGCTATGGTAAAGTACCCTAACCGCTCCTAACCCTAGGATATGCTTTGGGAAGTATTATAAAGGGTGAAAATCCATTGGATATGGATTAGGAGAGTTGTTTAGGGTTTGTATCAAATTTAAGGATGGGAGAGTTCATGTTTGAACTTTGAACCTTATTTTTGATGGTTTAGAGTTCCTATTGGCTTAGGGACTTCCCAAGGACATTGTGGGTGCAATGGTTAAGGGGGAGCAAGCCTTTAGGGGGAGGTATCCATCAAGGGATGATGGATGTTTTTTTTTTCTCATAAGGAGGAAAATGGGATTTTAAGATACCCAATTTGGAAATTGAGATAGTGTATAGGATTGCCTCTCTTGAGTGATATGGGACTTATCACTAGGAAGATGGTAGGTAGCCTAGGTATTTTTGGACCAAGGGGGAGATTGTAAGATCTCATTGGGACATGAGACTTTGACCTCCTTGGAGAGAACCTTTGTGATGTTAGTCAAAAAGAGGGAGAACTTATTGGGAGAATGACATCAATTAGGAAAATTGATGGGGATGATTGGTTTGAGTTAGATGGTCTAACTCAATGGTCTGTTTGGTTTTTGTCAAACATCAAAAAGGGGGAGATTGTTGGTGTAATCGACCAAGGTCACGATTGACCAGGACTCGAGCCTGACTCGAGAGATGTTTTGATGTTCGACAAAAATATATGACAATGTGATTGTCATAGGAAAGTCCAAGTCTTGTGTACTTAGCATGGAAAGTCCAAGCATGGGTCTTGGCAATGGAAAGTCTAACATGGGTTGGCAAGGAAAACTCCAAGCATGGGTCTTGGCATAGAAAGTCCAACATGGGTTGGCAAGAGAAAGTCCAAGCTTGAGTCTTGGAATTTGAGAAGTCCAAGGGGTTTGATATTGGTGGCGTAATGTCCAACTTGGAGTCTTGGCAGCATAAGTCGAAAGGTTGACGGCGTAAAGTCCAAGTGGTGAAGGGAGGAAACTCACTTCCCACTTCAACTCGGTCGCTTGTTCATGGTGATCCCCTCGATGTCTCCGGATTAAAAAAATTTAATCCTAGACAAAAGGGATCACCCAAGCAACCGTTTCATTGTCGTGCTATTCGATTAGAGTAGTCACTTGAACAAACTTATTGTTCAAGCCACCAACCTCTATTCTACGAATAGCCACGGAATAGACGATGTATGGATCGCCGACATTTGTGTTTATATTCGGGGTCCAAGTTATTTTAGTCATAAAAACAGAATACTACATGCATATATAATTGAAAGACAATTATAGACATGTTACAAAAGAAAATAGACAATCGATATACCTCTCGATCTTCTATTGTATGTCCTTCCTCCTTTTGGACGTCGTGTGGGCGACGATCTACCAAAAGTCAAAGATCCTAGATCACAAATCTTCTTTCCTTGCTCGCTCCGAACAAGAGGAAGAATAAGAAACAAAGCACTTCTCCTTCTTTCAACCAACCACCAAGCTCAAAGCTTGGTGCTTGCCGCCGGCCAAGAAGGATTGGATAAAGAAGATAGATGACAGCCAAGAGCTCTAAGGGAAGACCCTAAGCCTTGTTTCCACCGGCCAAGCAGAGGAGAAGGATTAGGTTTGGATGCCGACCAAGGGAGGGGAGAAGGATATGGGCGCCGACCACCTAGGAAGAGGAAGAAGAAAGGAAATAAATTCCTTATTTGTGGCCGCCCAAACCTTCAATCCCTAAGCATCCCAAACCCTAATCCTATCTCTATTGGAATTCCTCCTTGCCGCCCACCCTAAATCCTCCTTTTATAGAGTTAGGGATAAGCCGTGTTTTAATCTCCACAATTGGTTCTAGGGATTTAATCTCAACCGTCGGATCTAGAGATTTAATCTCAACCGTCGGATCTAGAGATTTAATCTCTACCGTTGGATCTAGAGTTTTGTTTTCATCCATTGGATCTAGGCTTCAAGAGGTATTAATAGGCTACAATAGGGACCATGAGGAGAAGTTGGATCTTGGCCACCCAATGGATCAAGCCCACATAAAGTCCGATCCATTAATGATAATTCAATCCACTAAAGGATTATCATTGATCTACCTCACCAACCCCCATAAGTTAATATGGGCTCCATATATTATTTGTATATTTTTCTCCCCGTGTTTAAGATCTCGAATGTCCGTCGATTAATTAATTTACTGACCATTAATAAATCAACATCTAACTTCATGAGTAGTACCACTCAACCTTTTAATCATGTCGGACCAAGTCCACCTGCAGGGTTTACATGATGAACCTTATTAGCTCCTCAAGGGGACATCATCATCCTAATATATAGGACACGGTTTCCTCCTATAATCAACGGCACACCATATAAATAATATCATTTCCCAACTTACCGAGCCTATCGATTTAATCTATAAATCTCGCTCATTGGTAAATCAAAGAAATGAATACTAAGTATATGTGTCCGTTATTATATCGGGATTAAGAGTATGTACAATATAATATCTGAGGTCTGATTCGATTATGTAGTCAGCAATAAATCGAATCACCTCTAAGTCGGTCCTTCTCAATACACACAAAGTGTTCTAGTGTGATTCTATGGTCAAGACAAACCAATACCAAATTGTTAGTAATATATGAGAGATGTCCTAAGGCAATCGCCTTATGTATGAACCATTTATATGATAAATGAAGATTCACTTTTTGAGTATACATGTTTCATGTATTTGATTGGATCTTAAACTCATTTACTGAATGTCCACGATACGATTCACAGCATGAGAGAATTTGTGATTGGATCACAACTAGTGAGTATCTCTACATGTGTAATTGTGATGTATAGGAATTATCCCTAGTCGATGAATTGATGGATTTGGACACCATCAATTCTGTCGAGACTAGCACGAGGTATACTCCTTGGTGTATCCAAGCAGCTGATTCTCACTGGCTGGAGACATTGTGATGTCCGGAGTTAATCGTGGATGCTAGTTATGGTAACTAGTTCATTGGAGTGACCAGCCGTAAGACTTCATATGGTACTCTGCATATATAGATATGTCAATGAAGTTCTTACTGTGGCTTAAGTGCGATGTTCCTTTGACTTGCGGTATTCAAGTCATCTTGATCATGGAGACTTATGCTTTGACATCTTAAGCAAACATCTCCGAGGAGATGTGGACCCGGGATGATTGGGTATAAGTCGAAATGATCGAAGGTGTTTGAATAGCCTATAAAGGATTCACCACTCCTTGCGAGGAGATGTATACCCATGGCCTCTCGTCGGATTGTTACTAAAGTCTTTGGCCAAAGCATTACATGTTTAGAGTAAGGTACTCTTCGATACATGTGGAGTAACTAGAATCCGTAGGACGAGGAAATGATACTTGGGCTAGGTGTGACGTAGTCAGCCTAGTGGGGACTAACACAATAGACCATGTCCTGAACCAAGTGGGTATAAGATGAGTGAAGGGAATGGGGCACGATTCATTCGAGCTACTGAAGGGTTTCAGAAATAGTTCTGGATCAACCGTTGATCTTTTCGGTTAATTGGGGATCATGATGTACTACTAGGTGCCACTCATGATCGTTCTATAATTAATGGTTAATTATAGACGGCCAACATAAACCGAGAACCTATTTGGTCACATGCACAACGAGTGTAATCCAAAGGATTTAAAACGAGCTTGAGAATGAGATTCTCAGACCGAGAGAAACTAGGTTTGGTTGGACCAAACATAAAGCGAGCATGAAATCGTTTCAGTCGCAATGGAAGCGTGGATGGGCCATGTCTTATGAAGACATAATGGATGAACCAAAATGGTTTGGTTCTAATCAAATGGATGAGAATAAACCAAAGGGTTTGGTTTATTTTAAACGAATGAACAAAAAGTTGGTTCGGTTCGTTTTAACTTAAAATAAACCATCATGGTTTGGTTTATTTTAACTTATCTTAATGGAGCGGGTTAACGGGCTTTATGGATATGATCCATTAACCATTAAGAGATATTAGTTCTCTATAAAATAGGGCTTAAACCCTAACCCTAAACCCTAATCAAGTTTTGGCCACCCAACCCTAGCCTCCTTTTGTTGTTGCCGCCCAACATGGTGTTGCCGCCAACTTCATGGAGCTGCTGCCACCTCCTTGCCGCCGGCATCCAAGCTTCAGCCGGCGATGCTCCGGAGACCCTCCGGTGATCTCTTGTGGGTTCGGTGATAAGGTGAGCTCCACATCTCCTTTGGCCGGCCTCTATTCCTCCACCAAAAGCTGTCCAGTTTTTCTGAACAGCTTGTTTCTTTGTTGTCGGAGCGTCGTTTGGACGACGGTTAGTGCTCCGACAGGGGCTAACTTACCGGGGATTTGATCTCCGGTAATCCTCTGAGGTGGAGGACGAAGGATTCGTCAAACGGTTGACGAATACCTCTCCGGAGAATCGAGTTTTGAGGACTCGGTTTTGGATCCGAATTTGGATTCGGATTGTGATCATCTCTCGATCACGTCGTCTTCAACACGAGGCTAGTAACCCGTACGAAGACGAAGCTCGTGGCTTAGCGAAGTCATCCCGAGGAGCTCGGCGTGGATACGGATAGAGACGATTCTTACGAGGATCCTTCCGGTTGATGTCGTTCCCGCTATACGTCATACGAAAGGTATAACGTAGATAAATTTCTTTTATTGCAAATTTTAATTTACGGTTATGTCTACACTTGTTGTAATATGCATGTGTGTGTTGTGTGTGTTGTAATAAATATAGATTTATTATTTTTAATTGCTTCCGCTGTGCTCATGTTTACGAAACATGATCGAACACACACGCCGCGGTGCCGGAAACCCAACAGTGGTATCAGAGCCCAGGTTGTGTTTCGACATAATCGTAAAAATGGTTTTGCGATAGTCATAATGTATTTTTGGAAATTTTCTAAATTTTGGAAATTTAGAAGTATTTATGGAAATTTTTCAATTTTGGAAAATCTAGAAGAATTTATGGAAATCTTCCACTTTTGGAAAGTTGGAAGTATTTATGGAAATTGATATTTTCCATAAATAAAATATTTGATTAGATTCTAGAAATTTGTTTCCTAATTTAATCATGATTTGATTTGGGAAATCAAATCTTAAAATATTTTATTTCCATAAGTAGTTTTAATGATTTAGAAAATTGGTTTCCTAAATAGATTTTCCTTAATCAAATAATTCCATGAATAAAATATGTGATTAGATTTGGAAATTTGTTTCCTAATTTAATTATTATTTGATTTGGAGAATCAAATCTTAAATATATTTTATTTCCATAAATAGTTATGACATATAAGGAAATTATATACATGACATAATTGTATGCCATGTAATTGCATTAGATGCATAACATTATGCCATGCGTGTCGTGACATGTAGATGTATGCCATGTATGTCATGCCATGTAGATAATAGTTATTTGCATGCAAAGAGGATGAGACATAAAAACCCTTAATCAATATTAAAGCCTACACCTTCCATTAATATGGTTAGAACCAGAGTTCTGTTTCTTGTTTGGGTTGTTAGACTCTCTCCAAGCCCGGCTCGAACCTAAATATGTTCAAACCATGGAATAGTTTAATACTAATATGGTAAGTGTCAGAGGTCAATCGTTAGCTTTGGTTGTTGGACTCTCTCCAAGCTGGGCTAATTGGTTGAATGCGCTCTAACCATATTAAAACTATGTCCCGATTAATGGGTTGGCTTTAACCTGGGGCATCGGCTTGTTGGACTCTCTCCAAGGTCGATGTAAAGGGAGGTGAAGTTGGGTGCTATGCATATGATGCATACTTGTTAATGTGTTAACAACCCGATGTATGTGTGAACATTCAATTAGTTGATAACACATTGTGATAGTTGCATATACGGGATATGCAATCGGTATAGATGATACCTACCGTCGTAGTTATGAATGGCTTGTTGGACTCTCTCCAAGGTTGTTCATAACTATGATGGATATCAGCCCATTCGGAGATGGACCTACGATCTCCCGAAGTGATTTTGGGGTTTTTGAAATTCGAAAAATGAATGGGATTTATAAATGTATATTGATGCATTTTAAAAATCATCTTTCTCATATATGTTCGTTTTGTATTTCTAAGATTGATCATGATATCTTTGAATTTGCGTTCCATTTTGGATTCGAATAAATTGACTGGGCCGAACTTCTTGGACTGGCTTAGAAACTTGAGAATTGTTCTCAAGGTGGAAAAGCTTGCGAATGTCCTCGAAGCGCCTCTTCTCGCCCGTCCTAGTGATGATGCAACTCTGGACCAATTGTTGGCCTATCAGAAACATGTGAGTGATTCTGAACAAATGAGTTGCATCATGCTAGCCACGATGGAACCCAAGCTACGAAAGCAGCATGAGCATATGGATGCTCATATCGTAGTCCTTCATCTTTGTGAGTTGGTTGATGAGCAAGTGAGATTCGAAAGGTTCGAAGTCTCAAATCTCCTCTTCACCTCTGAGATGCTAGGAGGTTCATCTCGTGGTATCGCTTAATATGTCAAGACCGTGGAGTCTTCAGAAGCATGAGCAGGGACGGTCGTTAGTTGATTCCTCAAGAAAGGTTCTAAGAGGAGGTCAGGAACAATGAGAAGGGAAAGAAGAGAAGGGCTAAGAAGGTAGAACTAGCACAAAAGGAAACTTGCCATCATTATGGCAAGGAGAGCCATTTGCGAAGAAAGTGCAAGATTTATCTTGAGTCCGTGAAGAAGGATAAGGCATCGGATGCCCCATCTTCTTCAGAAATCTTCTTTATTGATTGTCATTCTATTTCCTTGGACACTTGGGTATTTGATACTGGGTGTGGCTCACATATATGTAATGACATACATGGGCTAAGGAATAGAAGAAGACTCGTCAAGGGGAGAGTCAAATTTACGTGTTGGGAATGGAGCAACGGTTGCTGCACTCGCCATCGGAACGTATTTGTTGGAACTCACTGTAGGACTTGTCTTAGAACTGGACAATTGCTTTTATGTTCCTTCGTTAATAAAGAACATCATTTCTATTTCTTGTGTAAATAGAAATGGGTTCCATTTGACTTTTAGTAACAATTATTGTTACATAACTTTGAATGGAGTTCTTTATGGGATTGAAACTTTAAGCAATGGTGTTTATACGTTGGACGTATCCAGTGACGATTTCAATATCGAAGCGAGCAACACGCGTGCTCGAAAGGATAATCAAATAGACTCCTATATGTGGCATTGTCGTCTTGGCCATATAAGCAAGAAACGCATGTCCGAATTACACCGATGTGGAATTCTGGAATCATTTGAATTGGATTCATACGATACATGCGAATCATGCTTAAAAGGCAAGATGACTAAGTTACCTTTTACTGGAAAAGGTGAATGAGTGGGAGAGTTACTAGGTCTAATACATACTGATGTATGTGGACCTATGTCAACTCAAGCTTTAGGAGGCTATAGCTACTTCATTACCTTCACCGATGATCACTCATGGTTTGGGTATGTGTTCTTGATGAAACACAAGTTTGAAGCCTTTGAAAGGTTCAAAGAATTCAGAAATGAAGTAGAGAAACAACATGACAAGAGTATTAAAATACTTCGATCGGATCGAGGTGGTGAATACTTAAGTCAAGAGTTTCTTGATTATCTAAGAGACAATGACATATTGTCTCAATGGACTCCGCCCTATACACCACAGCATAATGGTGTATCTGAGAGGCGTAACCAGACCTTGTTGGACATGGTCAGGTCAATGATGAATCATGCAACTCTTCCCAAGTCCTTTTGGGGCTATGCACTTCAGACAGCTGTTTACTTGTTAAACAGAATGCCAACCAAGGTAGTCTCAACTACTCCATATGAGATATGGAATAGTAAGAAATCTCATGTATCTTACTTGAAGATATGGGGTTGTCCTGCTTATGTGAAGCGGACTGTATCAGACAAATTGGATGCTAAGTCTGATAAATGTCTATTTGTTGGATACCCTAAGGAAACAAGGGGTTACCAATTCTATCATCCTGTGGAACAAAAGGTGTTTGTTTCAAGGCAGGCTGTGTTTCTAGAGAAAGAGTTTCTCTTGCAAGAAAACAGTGGGAGTGTCGTCGAGCTTGAGGAGGCTCGAGAGACTCAAATAGACATTAATGAGATACCTGGTGAAGCACAACAGCCGACAACTCATAGTGATGAGCACACGACTGGACCTATTGTAACACCACATCTTCGTAGATCTGGTAGAACACGCAATATTCCCGAGATATGGATTTCGTAAGTGAATCGAACGACGGTTACTCATTGATGATGAGGAGCCTACAGCTTATGAAGAAGTGCCGATAAGTTCGAAGGGATAAGTGGCTTGGTGCCATGAAGTCGGAAATGGATTCCATGTATGAAAACCAAGTTTGGAACTTGGTTGACCCACCAAGGCATAAAGCCTATAGGGTGCAAGTGGGTTTTCAAGAAGAAAACCGACATGGATGGTAATGTGATTACCTATAAGGCTAGATTGGTGGCGAAAGGATATCGTCAAAAGCAAGGTGTTGATTATGACGAAAACCTATTCGCCTGTAGCTATGCTTAAATCCATTCGATGCTCCCGCCATAGCGGCTCATTATGATTATGAGATATGGCGATGGATGTGAAAACAACTTTCCTTAATGGAAACTCGCCGAGGACGGTATATGATACACCGAGGGTTTCACATCGCTGATAAAACCAAGGTATGCAAATTGCGACGATCCATTTATGGATTGAAGCAAGCATCCAGAGTCGAATATCCGCTTTGATGAGACGATCAAAAGTTTGATTTCTCACAAAATCCGCATTTAACCTTGTGTGTACAAGAAGGTTAGTGGGAGGCAAATGTTCCTAGTATTGTATGTCGATGACATATTACTTATAGGAAACGATGTGTCAATCTTACAAAATTAAGGTTTGGTTATCCAAGACATTCTCCATGAAAGATTCGGGAGAAGCAACCTACATCCTGGGATTAAGATCTATAGAGATAGATCAAACGGTTGCTTGGTCTTTCGCAGCCTACATATATAGACCGAAAAGCAAAGAGGTTTAGCATGTCTAATCCAAGAAAGGTTATCTTCCCATCGTGCATGGGGTACACCTTTCAAGTCTATGTGTCCGCGCACGTAAGACGAGAGGATTTGCATGAGTAAGATTCCTATGCATCCGCAATAGGATCTATCATGTATGCTATGTTATGTACGAGGCCCGATGTATCGTATGCTCGAGTGTCACGAGCAGATACTCACCTGATCCAGAATGGATCATTGGGCGGTCATAAGACGATCCTTAAGTACTTGAGAAGAACTAAGGATGTGTTCCTAATATATGGAGAAGGGGACATGGTGATACGCGGTATACGGATGCCAAGGATGATTCCAGTGTCTCACCGATATGTGTTCACCTTGAATGGGGGCGCATGAGTTGGAAAAGTTCCAAACAAGAGATCAGAGCGGATTCTACCACTGGCAGAATACATTGCGCGCGCAGAAAGGAAGCGGTTTGGATCAAGAAGTTCGCTCATGAACTTGGTGTGATTCCGCCATTGTTGAAGCACACGGCCATCATGCGACAACAATGGAGCAATTTGACAGCGAAAAGAGCCAAGGTCTCATCAACGATCCAAACATGTGCTTCGCCGCTTATCATCTTATCGAGAGAGATCATAAGAGGAACGAAATACAAATCGAGAAAATTCCTAACGAAAGGAACTTAGCGATCCTTTGACTAAAGCATTACCTCAAAGTAAGCTCGAGGGTCATGTTAGCTTATGGTATTGATACCTAGCGATTGACATTAGGCCAAGTGGGAGTCTGTTAGTAATATATGAGAGATGTCCTAAGGCAATCGCCTTATGTATGAACCATTTATATGATAAATGAAGATTCACTATTTGAGTATACATGTTTATGTATTTGATTGGATCTTAAACTCATTTACTGAATGTCCACGATACGATTCACAGCATGAGAGAATTTGTGATTGGATCACAACTAGTGAGTATCTCTACATGTGTAATTGTGATGTATCGTAATTATCCCTAGTCGATGAATTGATGGATTTGGACACCATCAATTCTGTCGAGACTAGCACGAGGTATACTCCTTGGTGTATCCAAGCAGCTGATTCTCACCGGCCGAGACATTGTGATGTCCGGAGTTAATCGTGGATGCTAGTTATGGTAACTAGTTCATTGGAGTGACCAGCCGTAAGACTTCATATGGTTCTCTGCATATATAGATATGTCAATGAAGTTCTTACCGTGGCTTAAGTGCGATGTTCCTTTGACTTGCGGTATTCAAGTCATCTTGATCATGGAGACTTATGCTTTGACATCTTAAGCAAACATCTCGAGGAGATGTGGACCCGGATGATTGGGTATAAGTAAATGATCAAGGTGTTTGAATAGCCTATAAAGGATTCACCACTCCTTGCGAGGAGATGTATACCCATGGCCTCTCGTCGGATTGTTACTAAAGTCTTTGGCCAAAGCATTACATGTTTAGAGTAAGGTACTCTTCGATACATGTGGAGTAACTAGAACTGTGAGGACGAGGAAATGATACTTGGGCTAGGTGTGACGAGTCACTTAGTGGGGACGGCACAATAGACCATGTCCCAACCAAGTGGGTATAAGATGAGTGAAGGGAATGGGGCACGATTCATTCGAAAGCATCAAGGGTTTCGTAAATAGTTCGATCAACCGTTGATCTTTTCGGTTAATTGGGGATCATGATGTACTACTAGGTGCCACTCATGATCATTCTATAATTAATGGTTAATTATAGACGGCCAACATAAACCGAGAACCTATTTGGTCACACGCACAACGAGTGTAATCCAAAGGATTTAAAACGAGCTTGAGAATGGGATTCTCAGACCGAGAGACACTATATTTGGTTGGACCAAACATAAAGCGAGCATGAAATTGTTTCAGTCGCAATGGAAGCGTGGATGGGCCGTGTCTTATGAAGACATAATGGATGGACCAAAATGGTTTGGTTCTAATCAAATGGATGAGAATAAACCAAAGGGTTTGGTTTATTTTAAACGAATGAACCAAAAGTTGGTTCGGTTCGTTTTAACTTAAAATAAACCATCATGGTTTGGTTTATTTTAACTTATCTTAATGGAGCGGTTAACGGGCTTTATGGATATGATCCATTAACCATTAAGAGAATTAGTTCTCTATAAATTTTGTTGTTGCCGCAACATGGTGTTGCCGCCAACTTCATGGAGCTTCACGCCACCTCCTTGCCGCGGCATCCAAGCTTCAGCCGCGATGCTCGAGACCCTCCGTGATCTCTTGTGGTTCGGTGATAAGGTGAGCTCCACATCTCCTTTGGCCGGCCTCTATTCCTCCACCAAAAGCTGTCCAGTTTTTCTGGACAGCTTGTTTCTTTGTTGTCGGAGCGTCGTTTGGACGACGGTTAGTGCTCCGACAGCGGCTAACTTACCGGGGATTTGATCTCCGATAATCCTCTGAGGTGGAGGACGAAGGATTCGTCAAACGGTTGACGAATACCTCTCCGGAGAATCGAGTTTTGAGGACTCGGTTTTGGATCCGAATTTGGATTCGGATTGTGATCATCTCTCGATCACGTCGTCTTCAACACGAGGCTAGTAACCCGTACGAAGACGAAGCTCGTGGCTTAGCGAAGTCATCCCGTGGAGCTCGGCATGGATACGGATAGAGACGATTCTTACGAGGATCGTTCCGGTTGATGCCGTTCCCGCTATACGTCATACGAAAGGTATAACGTAGATAAATTTCTTTTATTGCAAATTTTAATTTACGGTTATGTCTACACTTGTTGTAATATGCATGCGTGTGTTGTAATAAATATAGATTTATTATTTTTAATTGCTTCCGCTGTGCTCATGTTTACGAAACATGATCGAACACACACACGCCGCGGTGCCGGAAACCCAACACAAATCACACTACAACCATACCAATGGTTTGTCCAATGCCATCTCGGTTGTGAGCCTATACTTATACTTTACAAGGAGGCGATAACATGATCTCCCGTGTGACACCACACACCATGTTATCTACAATGTAATGTATTAGACAATATGCATAACCATAAATATGCAAACATTGATCATGTGATTCTTATTTCAAAATAAAGATGTTCATACAAAAGATAGACTTTTCAGTATACATCCCAACAATCTCCCACTTATACTAAAAGACTAAGCTATCTTCAAACTGCCATACATCTAATTCCCATTCCCTCCACATGCCTATCAAAAGCTCACGCCGGAAGGGCCTTAGTGAAAGGATCTGCCAGGTTATCCTCCGATGCAATCTTGGCCACAACATCTTCTCCTCTCTTTACGATTTCTCGGATCAGGTGGTACTTGCGCTCCATGTGTTTACTTGCCTTATGGGCTCGTGGTTCCTTCGAGTTTGCAACTGCACCACTATTATCACAATAAATTAAGATAGTTCTGGGCAAACTAGGAATCACATCCAAGTCCATCAGGAAGTTCCTGAGCCACACAACTTCTTTGGCCGCCTCAGAGGCTGCCACATACTCAGCTTCCATGGTGGAGTCCGCCACTCATTTCTGCTTGACACTCCTCCATACAATGGCTCCACCTCCCAAAGTAAACAAAAAACCTAAGGTAGACTTACTGTTATCCCTGTCTGATTGGAAGTCGGAATCTGTATAACCCACAGGGAGTAATTGGTCTACCTGGTAAACTAGCATATAATCCCTAGTCCTTCTCAGGTACTTCAATATATGCTTTACTGTAGTCTAATTTCTCTGTCCTGAATTACTCTGATATCTACTGACCATGCCCACGGCAAAGCAGATATCTGGTCTCGTACATAACATCGCATACATGAGGTTTCCTACTGCCGAAGCATAAGGAACCACCTTCATCTCCTCTATCTCCTCAGACGTTCTAGGACACATCTCTTAAGATAAAGGAACTCCATGCCTGAAAGGTAGAAAACCCTTCTTGGAGTTCTTCATGCTAAAACGATCCATAATGGTGTCTATGTATGAAGCTTGAGATAAGCATAACATCCTTTTCTTGCGATCCCTTATAACCTTGATCCCAAGGATGTGTCCTACTTTTCCCAAGTCCTTCATATCAAACTGTTTGGACAACCATACCTTTACGTCCGATAACACCTTGACATTGTTGCCAATTAACAAAATGTCATCTACGTATAGTACAAGAAATACCACTACGTTTCCGTCACATCTCTTATATACACAAGACTCATCCGGACTTTGAATAAATCCATAAGACTGGATTACCTCATCAAAGAGGATGTTCCAAGACCTTGAAGCTTGCTTCAATCCATAAATGGACCGATTAAGCTTACACACAAGATGCTCTTTGCCCTTTTCAACGAATCCCTCTAGTTGCTTCATATAGATGTTTTCCTCAAGACTTCTATTAAGGAAAGCTGTCTTGACATCCATCTGACACACCTCATAATCCATATGAGCTGCAATGCATAAGAGAATTCGGATAGACTTAAGCATGGCTACCGACGAAAAGGTCTCCTCATAATCGATACCCTCTTTCTGAGTATACCCTTTTGCAACAAGCCTTGCTTTGAAGGTCTCAACCTTCCCGTCTATTCCTCTCTTTCTTTTGTAGATCCACTTGGAACCAATGGTTTTTACACCATCGGGTGATTCTACTAGCTCTCAGACCTGATTTGAATCCATAGATTCAATCTCAGAATTCATTACACTTTGCAAAGATACTGCATCTTTATCTTGGATTGCCTCGTCTTATGTCCAGGGATCAAGTTCATGTTCGCCAGGGATCAAATCAGAAGATTCTCCCAAGAACATGAATCTATCAGGCTGTCTCACAACCCTCCCACTACAACGAGGTATCACCTATGTATCCTCTGTGACACGCGGTACAGTGACTTGTGGTATATCCTCTTGTACCGGTGGTACTGAAGAAGTGACTTTCCCTTTTAATTCCTCCAGAACAATCTTACTCATGGGCTTATGGTTCATTACATAGTCTTCCTCTAGAAATCTAGCGTTCGTGCTAACGATCACCCTCTGATCTCTAGGAATATAAAACAAATCTCCTTTCATTCCTCTAGGATATCCAACGAACATGCATACTTCTGTACGAGGTTCCAACTTATCAGCATCTGTGATGGACTCTCCCAAATCCGAATATGTCTTAGACTAGGCTTTCACCCAATCCACAATTCTGTAGGAGTAGAAGGCACTGATTTAGGTGGAACCAAGATCAGAATGTACACCGCCGTATCTAGAGCATATCCTCAGAACGAATCTGGTAACTCATAATAACTCATCATCGATCTAACCATCTCCATAAGATTCCTATTCCTTCGCTCTGCTACACCATTCTGCTGGGGTGTGCCAGGTGCAAACAATTGGGATTGAATCCCAGCCTCTGATAAGTAATTCATAAACTCTCCAAAGAGGTACTCACCACCACGATCAGATCGTAGTGTCTTGATACTTTTACCTTGATGTTTCTCTACATCAGCTTTGAATTCTTTGAACTTGTCAAAGCATTCAGACTTGCGGCGCATCAAGTAAATGTATCCATATCTCGAATAATCGTCTATAAAAGAGACGAAATACTCAAAACCACCTCTAGCCTGGATAGACATAGGACCACACAAAACAGAATGAACTAATTCTAACACATCTTTGGCTCTATACCCCTTGGCCTTAAAAGGCCTCTTGGTCATTTTGCCCTCCAAGCAATATTCGCAGGTTGGGAAATCTTCCACCACTAATGAACCCAGAGGTCCATCAGCTATCAACCTTTGAATTTTGCTTAGGTTAATATGACCAAGCCTAAGATGCTAAAGATATGTTTGGTTTATCTTCGAAGGTTCTTTTCTCTTATTGGAATTAGAAGATGAGTTATTAACTTCAATTTGCATCGTGGGAGCTTTTGGTTTAAGTGTGTATAAATTTCCTATCAATGCACCCGAACAGATAATCTCCCTATTCCTTTTTATAACAACTCTGTCATTAAAAGAAATAGAATATCCATCCATAAACAATTTAGAAATCGAAATTAAATTCTTTCTAAATAAAGGTACATAAAGGCAATTCTTAAGAACCAAAACTTTATTTTTCTCAAAAGATAAATAAACATCTCCCACTGCAATAGCCGCGCCACCTTCATGGCATCGCCAAGTATACGTAATCTCCTCACCAGTCATTTGGTTTCTAGAACCCTCGAAAAGTATTGCAGACATGATCTGGACTCAGATTCACACCGTGTGTAGATAACACCGCTAAACATGTTTTCAATGACTAAACCAAGAGATATACCTTTGTTCTGCTTGCAGTTGGGGCAGTCCTTCTTCCAGTGTCCAGTCTGCTTACAAGTGAAGCACTTGCCTTTCGGCTTCTTCACTCCTCCCTGAGTTCCTCCCACCGCCTTTGCCCCAGCTTGCTTCTTCTTCTTCTTGCCTTTCGTCTTAGAACTAGAAACCTTTTGGGTAACCATGGCTTGTGCCTGAGCACTCTGACGAAATAGCCCCTCTGCCACCTGGAGTTCTATAAGAAGCTCCGCCAACGAATACAACCTCTTATTCATGTTGTAGTTTAGGCAAAACTGCTCAAAACTCCTAGGTAGAGACCGGAGAATGATATCGATCTGGCTTTCCCCATCGATCACAGCTCCGAGGATTTCCAACTTATTCAAATGAGCCATCATCTTGAGAACATGATCCCTAACGGATGTTCCCTCGATCATGGTGGTCATCATCAAGTTCTTCATGGCTTCCTGCCTAGCAGCCCGATTCTGGTGTCCGAAAAGCTCTTTGAGATTGAGCATCATGTCATAAGCAGTGGGCATGGCTTGATGCTGATGTTGCAGTACATTTGACATAGATGCCAAAATATAACACCACGCCATCTCATCGGCCTTAATCCACTTCTTATAATTCTCCTTCTTCTTTTTCCCCAGAATCATCCGTAGGCATAGGAGGGCACTCTTCGAGGAGTACATATTTGTATTCCTCAGCGGTCAAGACAATGTCAAGATTCCTCTTCCAATCAACATAGTTGGGTCCAGTAAGTTTATTTTCTTTCAGTATCACAATAAGCGGGTTGAAAGTCATTTTGAAAGAAAACCTTAGAATCACATAGATCAAAACATTAGATTTCAAAAAATTATTGATTCCTTAAACAATAAAATTTTAAAATCAACCACACCTCAAAACATCGAGAATATCGTATGCCACGATAGTGTGGACGTATACGAATTCTATATTTGTATGAGGAGGTTTTACCCAATAATTTTACTATCTTGTCAACCTAACTTTTTGACATGTAAAATTAATAGTTGGTTCCTCTTTGGCCCTACAAATAAAAGCAGTGACTCCGATGGGGAGGATACTTATATTTGTATCTAAGTGTTCACCATTACTCGGTACCAAGGTAATTATCTTGTGTTATGTGCCTTCCGATGGGGAAGTACACACACTCCTTAATAATTTTCTATAATCATATTTGACCTTGTGATCCACAAACAAACTCATCCGATGGGGAGGAAGGCACTCAGAGCCGACGCGCAAGTTTGTTTGCATCACATGTTAAATCGTAATGGAGGTCGTGGGAATTTATAAAAATATCCCTCTCCCACTTAGTAGTTTGAAATTGAGGAATTTTCTAGCCTACGACATGCATATCAAACAATAAGCAATAAATATGAAAAATAAATATTTTCCCACTATTATGGCTTTTGTCTTCAATATGTCTCCCGTCGTATTGTCATCTCGTCCGCTCCTCCCTACGCCATGTACGAGCCATCCGGAGATCTGAGCCGAGACTAAAAACTATTTTAATTTACATCCATCGATCCTATACTCCACCAAGGAGTGTACATGAAATCTAGATCGAAAGTAAACTAAAATAAAAGGAGTGGCTAAACAATGTCGTATCTAATTACAAAAATTAAATACTAGCCTCGTCAACCCCGAGGATTCAACAAATATACAATTACACACATACCATCACATACACACATATGGCCATAATAGTTGGATCCTATGCCTGCAACCAAAAAGTTAACCTACGCACATCCTACTATTATTCGACACATAATATATATGAAAAGTGCATAAAAGTAACCGAATCCTAAACACACAAAACTGGAAACCGTGGCTCTGATACCACTTGAAGGGAGGAAATTTCGCTTCCCACTTTAACTCGGTCGCTTGTTCATGGCGATCCCCTCGATGTCCCCGGATTAAAAAAATTAATCCTAGACAAAAGGGATCACCCAAGCAACCATTTCATCATCGTGCTATTCGATTAGAGTAGTCACTTGAACAAACTTGTTGTTCAAGCCACCAACCTCTATTCTACGAATAGCAGCGGAATAGACGATGTACGGATCGTCAGCTTTTGTGTTTATATTCGGGGTCCAAGTTATTTTAGCCATAAAAATAGAATACTACATGCATATATAATTGAAAAACAATTATAGACATGTTACAAAAGAAAATAGACAATCGATATATCTCTCGATCTTCTATTGTATGTCCTTCCTCCTTTTGGACGTCGTGTGGGTGACGATCTACCAAAAGTCGAAGCTCCTAGATCACCAATCTTCCTTCCTTTCTCGCTCCAAACAAGAGGAAGAATAATAAATAAAGGACTTCTCCTTCTTTCAACCAACCACCAAGCTCCAAGCTTGGTGCTTGCCACCGGCCAAGAAGGATTGGATGAAGAAGATAGATGTCGGCCAAGAGCTCCAAGGGAAGACCCTAAGCCTTGTTTCCACCGGCCAAGGAGAGGAGAAGGATTAGGTTTGAACGCCAGCCAAGGGAGGGGAGAAGGATATGGGCATCGGCCACCTAGGAAGAGGAAGAAGAAAGGAAATAAATTCCTTATTTGTGGCCACCCAAACCTTCAAACCCTAAGCCTCCCAAACCCTAATCCTAACTCTATTGGAATTCCTCCTTGCCGCCCACCCTAAAGCCTCCTTTTATAGAGTTAGGGATAAGCCTTGTTTTAATCTCCACAATTGGTTCTAGGGATTTAATCTCAACCGTCGGATCTAGAGATTTAATCTCAACCGTCGGATCTAGAGATTTAATCTCTACCGTTGGATCTAGAGTTTTGTTTTCAGCTATTGGATCTAGGCTTCATGAGGTATTAATAGGCTACAATAGAGACCATGAGGAGGAGTTGGATCTTGGCCACCCATGGATCAAGCCCACATAAAGTCCGATCCATTAATGATAATCCAATCCACTAAAGGATTATCATTGATGTATCTCACCAACCCCCATATGTTAATATGATCTCCATATATTATTTGTATATTTTTCTCCCCGTGTTTAAGATCTAGAATGTCCGTCGATTAATTAATTTACTGACCATTAATTAATCAACATCTAACTCCATGAGTAGTACCACTCAACCTTTTCATCATGCCGGACCAAGTCCACCTGTAGGGTTTACATGATGAACCTTATGAGCTCCTCAAGGGGACATCATCATCCTAATATATAGGACACAGTTTCCTCCTATAATCAACGACACACTATATAAATAATATCATTTCCCAACTTACCGAGCCTATCGATTTAATCTATAAATCTCGCCCATTGGTAAATCAAAGAAATGAATAATAAGTATATGTGCTCGTTATTATATCGGTATTAAGAGTATGTACAATATAATATCTGAGGTCTGATTCGATTATGTAGTCAGCAATAAATCGAATCACCTCTAAGTCGGTCCTTCTCAATACACACAAAGTGTACTAGTGTGATTCTATGGTCAAGACAAACCAATACCAAATCACACTACAACCATACCAATGGTTTGTCCAAAGCCATCTCGGTTGTGAGCCTATATTTATACTTTACAAGGAGTCGATAACATGATCTCCCGTGTGACACCACACACCATGTTATCTACAATGTAATGTATTAGACAATATGCATAACCATAAAAATATGCAAACAATGATCATGTGATTCTTATTTCAAAATAAAGATGTTCATATAAAAGTTATACTTTTCAGTATACATCCCGACAAGCGGAGTCTTGGCAGCGTAAGTCCAATGTGCCTTGGCGGTGTAGACACCGTTAGTATGACATAGCCGATGGAAGAACCTGAAGGCTAGAGCAATGGATGAACAAGTCATGGATGACTTGGAGGGATTCGAGAGGCGTGAGGCTAACAGAGGTGGCTAGAAGGCTTAGGTCTAGGCTAAGGGTGGTCTAGCATGTATGGGGGAACCATACTTGGGTTAAAACCTCTTTGATCAGTCAACTAGGGTTTGGCTAGAGGAGGGAGTCGTCGATCTTGTGATTGCTCGAGCATAGAATGGAGTATGAATCGACTGTTGGGGTTAGTAGTCGAGTGGAGGCTCTATTAGTCGACTGATGGTCATGATCAGTCGACTGATGATGGATCTATTGGATCTTTCTAGCGTGGATCTAATCGTTGTCTCACGACAACAGTGGCATCAGTCGACGGATGGTCCCGAGCAGTCGCCCGATCGGCGATTTCCAGCCTCGGTTGAAGTTTTAAATGGAGCTCATGAAGGAGGATTTCACTAGCGTTTCTTGAGAGCTTTTGGGGAGATTTGCTGCTGCAAATCAGGGTCTTCAAGTGCAAGTTAAGCAACCAAGCATTCAAGCAATCAAAAGCAAAGTGTTGTAAAGTTTTCTTTACTTGTCTTTTGTATTTGTATTGTAATTGCTTGTATTCATTCCTTACTATTGTAAGATAACTTGTACGAGGTTTCTCCACCTTCAACCTGTGTCGAGAAGGAGTTATTTGTGATTAGTGATTGCGTGTGCATTACTAGAGCTCTTTAGAGCTCGATCCGTGGAGTAAGAACCTTGAGGTTCCGAACCATGTTACATGCTCGTGTTTTAGTGTTTGTGATTGTGTCTTGTGTATTGTTTTTATTATTATTATTCCACTGCGCGCTAACGAAAATTGTAGACGAACATCAATTGAATTCCATCGCGCAACGAAACGAGCTATTCACCCCCCCCCTCTAGCTTCCAAGGATCCTCTACATAAAGTAATAAAAAGATTATCGATCCCACACGGACTGAGATTCGGGTATCAATTTGCTAAGTGGACATTATTGTTTGGAATTCAGTTCTAATGTTTGTAATTGCGAGGGTTGTCGATTGTCCTAACTCAATACGGTGTCACACGGAAGAAGAAAAAGCTCGCTGCGAATCTTTGGATGGAATTCTAGGATTTCAATTTCTCTTGTGTGTCGCAAAACATGCTATCAATTGAGTGTTGTATAAACATCTAACTATGGTTTTGTTGAAAGGACATCATACACTTCCTCATTAAGCCTTTGCATCTATTGGAAGCTACCTCTGCCATACCAAGTCAACCCCTGGCTTTAGGACGGGATAGTCGGTATGAGGATGCCGAATTGATCCCCGCGACTAGTTGAAAATAGAGCGTGTTTCCTACTCTATCGCATCCTTCTATCCATAATTACAGGAGATGAGGTCAACCCCTAGGTTCCTCCTTAATTCTCCTAAATTTTAGATACGAGGGTTGTCACCCCTCATATCGGCTTGCACAGTAGATAGAAAACTAAAACACATAGATATCGGTCTAAACTAATACAAATTGTAAATACAAACTCAAGAATAGAATTCAATTTGGAATAACATGTTCTATGCACACAAACTACTCCATAATCCTAGTATCGAAGAATCTACTCCATAAATATGAGAGGAGAAACACAAAGCATGATCATATTCGTATAAAGAATGGATATTATGCAAAGAACAGAAATTACAATGCAATTTTGCTCTTCTCTCCGGCATTAAAGTGTAGAACTTGGATCTCCGATGGCTTCCTTCCTCCTCGTTGCGAGTTCCCGACGCTCTTTAGGGCGTCGAAGTGTCATCCCAGCCATCGTGCCTCCCCCTAGGGTTTGGACGTAGCCTCCTTTATATAAACATCTTCTTGGATCTCCCCGAAACCTGGAAAATAACTAACTCGCATCGGAATCGTGTAGCACCACACGACCGTGTGGATCCACACGACTAGGCCATGTGTGGCACTGCGGCATAGGCCGTGTGTTTTCACAGGGTCAGGGTGTGTGTCATTCTGCTCTAGCTGCCAAATGTCTTCTTTTCGCTCCAAAAGTGCACCATTTTCCCCGTATAATGTTGTCCTACACATAAAAGTACAACGAGCAGATCTTCAAACCAGAAAATAGGAAATACATGCAAAATAAAGTAAAATATACATGAAACAAACATAAAACATAATGAGATGTGAGTAAAAACTACTCCTAAAACCCTATATGTTTTGCTCACATCACCCCTCTAGGCATAATATTTCGAGATGATGCACATAGGAATAGATTTAACATGCTTTCTACTCATAAGATAACTACTATCCGCTATTTAGATGTGCCTTTATTAGAAACCCTAGGTCTGTTTGGGGATATGCAAAGATTGCTTGCAAAAGTAGATTGGGAGGAGATCATGGGAGTTAGGTGCCCAACTTACCCTAGGGTAGTCCTAGAATTCTTGAGTTCAGTGGATGCGGAGATCTTATCTGGAGTAGATGGTCTAGAGGGAAAAATTACTTTTAGGTTATTTAAAATTGAACATGAGTGGACCCTAAACCAATGAAACCTCTGTTTCAGACTACCTAGTGGGGGAGAAAGGATAACCCCTAACGAATTCAATGCGAGATTATTTTTGTTCGATTTGACAGGGGAAAATGCATATGACCCATCCAGAGCTAAAGCCTCCTATCTCCAAAACCCTATTTTTTGATATATTCACCAGATCATGGAGAGTACTATTTTTGGTAGGGGATAGAGTGATAGAGTCATGATGTTGAGCGAACTTCATTTCCTATGGACATGTTGCAAGAGAGATACTATTGATGTGGGGTCCCATTTTATTAGACATCTAGTTAAGGTGGGTAAAGCACCGAAGGGGGACATTATCTTAGGGGGTTTGTTGACCCACATATGTGATTCGATGGGGTACAATTGTGAGGGATTGTATAGAGTAGAGGGGAGCCTAGCATAGACCTAGGGGTGAGCATGACAATGAAGATGATAGTGAGAGAGGGTAATTATTTTTGTTTTGTAAGGAAGAACTTGCCACCCCTTAGGCTCCTCGATACCAATCATACCACCATCACCAACCATGCCAATTGGTGGTTGGATAGAGCAGTGGAGTCCCCACCACACGAGGGACCCTCTGCCCATGCACCCCCTTAACAACCTTCACATCACTCACCATCGAGACCACCCATGTATAAGAGCCCTCGGAGTCCACGCCCCAATCCTGCACCACATTCCTTTCATTCTTTTGAGTCATCTGCTTATGACTTCTTGGAGTTCTGATTGAGCCTCGATGACATCTTTACGGAGTAGAAGACACGGGCAGCGATGGGAGGAGCACAACACCTACATGCAGACTGAGTTTTAGGGACTACGTGACCATTTCCAATGGGCTGAGGAGTTCTACGGCCAGACCCAAAACTATTTTCATGAGGAGGTCACATACTGCCAGGAGATTCTACAGTTCCTACGAGATGCACATTCACAGTGGGTTAGGGAGGAAGACCATAGAGTAGCCACTGAATCCACCAGTTCCCATATTAACCACATGTACATGTGGCACCAGCGGCTGAACACACGATTCTCCCACAAGCTCGACATGCCAAGACTACTGGACTTCCCGCCTAGGCCACCATGCTAGAGGTATAATTACTATTTCAGTCTGGGGGAGACCTACATTTTGCTATATTCTTCTACTAGTTTTAGTTTTAAGACATCTAGGTTTAGCGTTCATTTGCTTTATTAGATTACTTACATTAATTTTAGTTGCTCATGCATGTAGTATTCAGGTTTCTTTCAGCACTTAGTTATTTGTTCTTGTAAGTTGCCTCGGTAATATTTTTGAAAACCTTGACATTACATTCCCATGCCATAGGTAGTTTACTTTCTTTTATCTCTTGGTACTTAATTTTGAGATTCTTTATTGGATGTCCTAAATTTTCACTTGTTAGCTTTTACTCTCACTTACACTCATCGAATATTCTGAAAGGAAGAATCTAGTACATACGTAGTTATGATTCATCCCAATAGTCTAGTACTTTGGAATCCATATGTGACTCTATAATTAGCATTTTAGTTACTGCAAATGCTCGGATTATGCAAGCCCATTTGGAAAAATCAAAATGCTAGTGAGGATAATAAAAAAATGGAAGAAGAAGAAGAAAAATATATATAGAAAAAAATGAGAGAAAAAATGAGAGAGGAAAAAAATAGTTGTCGTGGGTGGAAATGGTTAGGTGCTCCTTTGAGACCGAATTAGATTACTGGGAAAATACCTACCAATTTCTCTCAATACTAGCACGCCATTGAGACTTTATGCTAACTCTAGGGAATGACCCTTGCTTGGGGTAGGTAAGTGCCTAAAAGTCGGAGACCTTAAGAAAGTTATAGGATGATGACTTAACTCAACATGGAATGTGAATCCCCTAGTAAATTTTCTTGGTACATGCCCGAAAAGCTAACTTAGTGAACTTTTAGAATATATCTATTTTCTTTGACTGAAAGTACCATTTGGTAAGTTTAGTAAACATGATAAGTATGGGAACAATACTTTTAAAATTCATGGCACTGAGGTTTGCTTGAGGACAAGCAAAGATCTAAGTCTGGGGGATTTTGATGTGTGCAAATCATATAGGATTTTAGGAGTAGTTTTAGCACACATCTCATTGCATTTCATACTTGTTTCATGCATTTTTCCCCTTGTTTTGCATCCATTTATTATTTCCTAGTTTGGAGATCTGATTTTGTTATTTTTGCGTGTAGAACAGCATTTTGGAGGTAAAATAGCTAAATAAATGGAGCTAAAGGAAGGCAAGTGTGCTTTGGTCGTGTCCCAGAGACACTGACATGTTTTGGACCAGAGGATGAAGTTTGTTTGGAGCTCCAGAGGAGGACATGACTGGTCGTGTGAATCTCAGATGACCGTGCTTATTCTAGCCGCCAAATTCCGAGCTTAACTTTTAGCCTGCCACACGACCAACCATGTGGATTCAACACGATCGTGTGGCGATCGCACGACTTATGCAGCTTATGGTTTCGTGAGCGGATAAGGAAAGTCGGATTCACTCCTATAAAAGGAAAGGCATGTCCAAACACTAGGGTGGATCCCAACGGCTAGGAAGACAAGAAGGTGCCCTAAAAACACTGGAGGCTCGCAACAGGGAGGATGAAGCGACTCAAAGACCCGAATCGACACTCCAACGCCTTGAAGAACAACTAGGACATCGCATTGGATCCAACAGAGCGTATTACTTCTATTCTTAATTCTATTTGGATTGTAATGATTTATAAAAATATGTCATGTGTTCGTTTAATCTTATTCATGGAGTAGATACTTCAATTTCAGGATTAGGGAGTAACTTGTGTATGTTAGACATGCTAGTTCAAATATTCATTCATTGATTTTGAATTATATTTGTAATTTATGTTATTTAGATCAATGAATGCTATGTATTGATTCTATTTCTAAAGCACATAGTCGATATAAGGGAGATCTTTTTATCGAAATCTAGGAGAATCAAGGAGGAACTTTAGAGCCATCCTCCCTCCTATAACCGTAGGAAGTAGGATGTGAAAGAGTAGGATATGAAATATGATCCACCTGCTCATAGGGATCAATAGGACATCTTAGAACCCCATGAACCTATCCCTGCAGAAGGCCCAAAGTAGGAGACATCAACTCTAAAAGGGTTGATAGACCCCAGTGACAGGGGGCTTCCAAAGATATCAACCCCCTGAGCTCTGACGATCCGAAAGGGAAACTTGGCTAGGAATAGGTAGTTCTCGGTAGAAGCAAAAGTTTGTCGGGATTACACACGGTGATCCTCCTGCAAGATTATAACTAGAGATCTTAAGAGCATTAAATTTATAGCATGTTCAACAACGCATAAGTGAAACCGAAATCCTGGAATCCTTTAAGCAATATTAAGCCTCCCTCCGCTTTCTCCAAGTGACACTATACCTGAGTTAGAACCGTCATCGACCTGACTTCTGACTCACAAGAGACTTAATCTGAATAAACAACATTCATTGGACAAATGGTACTCGAATCACAATCCCTGTTGGATCAATACATAATTTATTACTTGATGACAATCGTGCACTTATGGGCGTTGAGTGCGAGCGCGCACTCCAAGTCCTTAGCGGTCATCGACCGGAGATTTAGGGTCGTGCTCACGTGTATCAAAAACAACAAAAGTAGATCTTCGAACTAGAAAATAGCAAATAAGTTCAAAGTGGAGTAAACAAAGATAATATGTAATGGAAATAAAAAAAAACTAGATAAGATGTGCACCAAAATGATAACTAAAACCCTATATAAAATGCACACATCAAAATCCCCTAAACTTAAACTTTGCTTGTCCTCAAGCAAACTTTTGTGTTCAACTCAATGCATATAAATGAATAGCTTCGTTATCTAGTATGTTCATCTAATCCTATCAAGTGGTGTTGTTGTTAAATCAAATGAATAAGTTTACCAAGTGTACAAAGAAAGTTTTTCGTGCAAGTATAAAATTTTATCCTAGAGTTTTTGAATTTCATGTTAAGTCAAGTCATCATCTCATTTTGTTTCTAAGGTTTCCAGCTCTGGGCACTTACCTGCCCTAAGCGAGGATCATCCTCCCAAACTAACACAAAGTCTCAAAGGCGTGCTCGATACTGAAAGAAATTGGTGAGTGTTTCCCCAGTAACCAAACTCGGAGGCAGAGATGATATATATATCCTCTCTGCCTCACTGGAATTTTAATTTTTCCAAATGGGCTTAAACGATCCGAGTATCTCCAGTAACTAAAATGCTAATTTGAAAATTACCTATGGATTTCAAAGTACTAGTCCAATGAGATGAATCATGACTAATTATGTACTAAATCAACTCTTCGAAATTTAAGTGTTTGTGAAACATAAAAACTAACTAGTGGTAAACACTCATATAAATTTTATAAAATTTGCACCATAAGATAGAAGAATATGAATTATTAAAAATAATGAAGCATATCAACATGATACCATCTAAATAAATATACATTTAAGCCTACTAAAAGGACAAGTAGATTCCTGAACAAAGAGTGAAGGTGATAATGCATTGATATGATAAGAAAACAAGTAACCTTAATGCATGTTGAAGAAACAATAAAACTAACTCTAAAATAATAAAAGCAATTAACCTAACTACTAAGGTAAGAAGACTAATGAGCACACGTTCAATTAAATCAAAACGAAACTTCTTCCCCCTCCCCCCGACTTACATTGAAGTATACTTCTACAGGTGAAGCAATTGAGGAAATCGTGGAAAAAAATAAGGCAGTTAAACCAGTCATGTATTCGCATGCACCATTGGTAATCTAAAAAAGGAAATAAAAGAAAGCCATAAAATAGAAAAGGAAATTACAATACTAAATAAAAGAAGCAAGAATATAAATGGCAATCCTATAAAAAGGGGAAAAAAAACTGAAAATAAAGTGGTATAATCAAATCAATCCACTTTTCAACCAATATCAATTAAACCAGTCCCCGGCAACGACGCCAAAAACTTAATGTGATCAAAGGTGACATCACATCCCTGGTGAAGATGCCAAAAACTTATTGCACGTGTTTGCGCTCAACTATCGCAAATGCACAGTTATCGTCAAGTAATAAAATATTAATCCAACAGGGGTTGATAATCGAGTACTAGTTTACTAAGCAAATTAAGATTGTTTAGAAAAAATCGGTTGGCAAAGGGGTTGAAAGCGAGAAACATGGAGAGCGAGAGGGGTGTGAAGGTAGGAAACTTCGCTTCCCACTTCAACTCGGTCGCCTGTTCATGGCGATCCCTTCTACCTCCCCGGATAAAAAAAAATTATCCTTGACAAGGAGGGATTACTCAAGCTACCATTTCATCGTCGTGCTATTCGATTAGAGTAGTCACTTGAACAAACTTATTGTTCAAGCCACCAACCTCTATTCTACGAATAGCCATGGAATAGACGATGTATGGATTGTCGGCTTTTGTGTTTGTATTCGGGGTCCAAGTATATTTAACCATAAAACTGAACATACAACGTGTATATAATTGAAAAACAATTATATACATGTTACAAAAGAATGTAAACAAGCGTTATACCTCTCAATCTTCTATTGTATGGCCTTCCTCCTTTTGGACGTCGTGTGGGCGACGATCTTCCAAAAGACGAAGCCTCCTAGATCACCAATCTTCCTTTCTTTGTTCACTCCGGACAAAGGAAGATGATAAAACAAAACACTTCCCTATCTAGAACCGACCACCAAGTAAAGAGACCTAGTTGAAACCGCCGGCCAAGGAAAGGAGATGAAGGTTATGGACGCCGGCCAAGAGCTCCAAAGGAAGAAACCTTAGTCTTTGCCACCGGCCAAGGAAGAGATTAAAGGGATTGGACGCCGGCCAAGGTGAAGAGAAGAAGGAGGGGCGCCAACAACTCTTAAGGAAGAAGAACACCTTCCTTATTTGTGGCCGCCCAAGCCCTTCTCCAAAAACCCTAGCCTCCTTTTGTTTCTTGCCGCCCAAGCCTTAAGAAACAAAACCCTAACCTCTCTCTAATTAATCTCCATGCCAAGCCTTACGCCCATATTTATAGAGTTAGGCTTAAGCCTCCTTTTAATCTCCACCATTGGTTCTAGGGATTTAATCTCAACCGTTAGATCTAGAGATTTAATCTCAACCGTCGGATCTAGAGATTTAATCTCTAACGTTGGATATAGAGTTTTGTTTTCGATCATTGGATCTAGGCTTCATGAGGTTTTAATAGGCTACAATAGGGACCATGAAGGAGTTGGATCTTGGCCACCCAATGGATCAAGCCCACATAAAGTCCGAACCATTAATGATAATCCAATCCACTAGAGGATTATCATTGATATACCTCACCAACCCCCATAAGTTAATATGAGCTCCATATATTATTTGTATATTTTTTTCCCCGTATTTAAGACCTCGAATGTCCGTCAATTAATTAATTTATTGACAATTAATTAATCAACATCTAACTCCATGAGTAGTACCACTCATCCTTATCATCATGTCGGACCAAGTCCACCTGCAGGGTTTACATGATGAACCTTATTAGCTCCTCAAGGGGACATCATCATCCTAATATATAGGACACGGTTTCCTCCTATAATCAACGACACACCATATAAATAATATCATTTCCCAACTTACCGAGCCTATCGATTTACTCTATAAATCTCGTCCATTAGTAAATCAAAGAAATGAATATTAAGTATATGTGCCCGTAATTATATCGGGATTAAGAGCATGTACAACATAATATCTGAGGTCCGATTCGATTATATAGTCAACAATAAATCGAATCACCTCTATGTCGGTCCTGCTCAATACACACAAAGTGTACTAGTGTGATTCTATGGTCAAGACAAACCAATACCAAATCACACTACAACCATTCCAATGGTTTGTCCATAACCATCTCGGTTGTGAGCCTTTACTTATACTTTACAATGAACCGATAACATGATCTCCTGTGTGACACTACACACCATGTTATCTACAATGTAATGTATCAGACAATATGCATAACCATAAATATACAAACAAATATCATGTGATTCTTATTTAAAAAATAAAGATGTTCATACAAAAGATAGACTTTTCAGTATACATCCCAACAATCTCCCACTTATACAAAAAGACTATGTTGTCCTTAAACTGCCATACATCTGATTCCCATTCCCTCCACATGCCTATCAAAATCTCTCGCCGAAAGGGCCTTAGTGAAAGGATCTGCTAGGTTATCCTCCGATGCAATCTTGGCCACAACAACTTCTCCTCTCTTTAAGATTTCTCGTATCAGGTGGTACTTACGCTCTATGTGTTTACTTGCCTTATGGGCTCGTGGTTCCTTCAAGTTTGCAACCGCACCACTATTATCACAATAAATTGTGATAGTTCTGGGCAAACCAGGAATCACATTCAAGTCCATCAAGAAGTTCCTGAGCCACACAACTTCTTTGGCCGCCTCAGAGGCTGCCATATACTCAACTTCTATGGTGGAGTCTGCCACGCATTTTTGCTTGACACTCCTCCATACAATGGCTCAACCTCCCAAAGTAAACACAAAACCTGAGGTAGACTTACTGTTATCCCTATCTTATTGGAAGTTGGAATCTGTGTAACCCACAGTGAGTAATTGGTCTGCCTGGTAAACTAGTATATAATCCCTAGTCCTCCTCAGGTACTTCAATATATGTTTTACCGCAGTCCAATGTCCCTATCCTGGATTACTCTGATATCTGCTGACCATGCCCATGGCAAAGCAGATATCTCGTCTCGTACATAGCATCGCATACATGAGGCTTCCTACTGCCGAAGCATAAGGAACCGCCTTCATCTCCTCTATCTCCTCAGATATTCTAGGACACATCTCCTTAGATAAAGGAACTCCATGCCTGAAAGGTAGAAAACCTTTCTTGGAGTTTTGCATGCTAAAATAATCCATAATGGTGTCTATGTATGAAGCTTGAGATAAGCACAACATCCTTTTCCTGCGATCCCTTATAACCTTGATACCAAGGATGTGCCCCACTTCTCCCAAGTCCTTCATATTAAACTGTTTGGACAACCATACCCTTACATCCGATAACACCTTGACATTGTTGTCAATTAACAAAATGTCATCTACGTATAGTATAAGAAATACCACTACGTTTTCGTTACATCTTTTGTATACACAAGACTCATCCGGACTTTGAATAAATCCATAAGACTGGATTACCTCATCAAAGCGGATGTTCCAAGACCTCGAAGCTTGCTTCAATCCATAAATAGACCGATTAAGCTTACACACAAGATGCTCTTTGCCCTTTGTAATGAATCCCTCTGGTTGCTTCATATAGATGTTTTCCTCAAGACTTCCATTAAGGAAAGCTATCTTGACATCCATCTTCCATACCTCATAATCCATATGAGCATCAATGCATAAGAGAATCCGGATAGACTTAAGCATGGCTACCGGCGAAAAGGTCTCCTCATAATTGATACCCTCTTTCTGAGTATACCCTTTCGCAACAAGCCTTGCTTTGAAGGTCTCAACCTTCCCATCTATTCCTCTCTTTCTTTTGTAGATCCACTTGCATCCAATGGTTTTTACACCATCGGGTGGTTCTACTAGCTCCCGTGGTTCTACTAGCTCCCATACTTGATTTAAATTCATAGATTCAATCTCAGCATTCATTGAACTTTGCCAAGATACTGCATCTTTATCTTGGATTGCCTCGTCATATGTCCAAGGATCAGGTTCATGTTCGCTAGGGACCAAATCAAAAGATTCTCCCAATAACATGAATCTATTAGGCTGTCTCACAACCCTCCCACTACGACGAGGTATCACCTGTGTATCCTCTATGACACGCGGTGCAGTGACTTGTGGTATATCCTCTTGTACCAGTAGTACTGAAGTAGTGACTTCCCCATTCAATTCCTCCAGAACAATCTTACTCATGGGCTTGTGGTTCATCACATAGTCTTCCTCTAGAAATCTGGCGTTCATGCTGATGATCACCCTCTGATCTCTAGGACTATAAAACAAACCACCTTTCGTTCCTCTAGGATAGGCAACGAACATGCGCACTTCTGTACAAGGTTCCAACTTACCAGCATCTACCTTCAACACATGTGCTGGACTCCCCCATATCTAAATATGTCTTAGACTAGGCTTTCGCCCAGTCCACAATTCTGTGGGAGTAGAAGGCACTGATTTAGATGGTACCAAGTTTAGAATATACACTGTCGTATCTAGAGCATGTCCCCGGAACGAATCTGGCATCTCAGAATAACTCATCATCTATCTAACCATCTCCATAAGAGTCCTATTCCTTCGCTCTGCTACACCATTCTGCTGGGGTGTGCCAGGTGCAGACAATTGGGATTGAATCCCAACCTCTGATAAGTAATTCCTAAACTCTCCCAAGAGGTACTGACCACCACTATCAGATCGTAGTGTCTTGATACTTTTACCTTGACGTTTCTCCACATCAACCTTGAATTCTTTGAACTTGTAAAAGCATTCAGACTTGCGGCGCATCAAGTCAATGTATCCATATCTCGAATAATCATCTATAAAGGAGATGAAATATTCAAAACCACCTCTAGGCTGGATAGACATAGGACCACACAAATCAGAATGAACCAATTCCAACACATCTTTGGCTCTATACCCCTTGGCCTTAAAAGGCCTCTTGGTCATTTTACCTTCCAAGCAGGATTCACAGGTTGGGAAATCTTCCACCACTAATGAACCCAAAGGTCCATAAGCTATCAAACTTTGAATTCTTCTTAAGTTAATATAACCAAGTCTTAGATGTCAAAGATATGTTTGGTTCATCTTCGAAGGTTCTTTTCTCTTATTGGAATTAGAAGATTAGTTATTAACTTCTATTTGCATCGTGGGAGCTTTTGGTTCAAGTGTATATAAATTTCCTATCAATGCACCAGAATAGATATTCTCCCTATTCGTTTTTATAACAACTCTATCATTAAAAGAAATAGAATATCCATCCATAAACAATTTAGAAACCAAAATTAAATTCTTTCTAAATAAAGGTACATAAAGGCAATTCTTAAGAACCAAAAGTTTATTTTTCTCAAAAGATAAATAAACATCTCCCACTACAACAACCGCCACCTTTGTGGCATCGCCCAAGTATACGGTAATCTCCCCCTCAGGCAGTCGTCTGGTTTCCTGGAACCCCTGCAAAGTATTGCAGACATGATAAGTGGCTCCCGTATCTACACACCAGGTGGCGGTAGATAACACTGCTAAATATGTTTCAACGACTAGACCAAAAGATATACCTTTGTTCTGCTTGTGGTTGGGGCAGTCCTTCTTCCAGTGTCCAGTCTACTTACAAGTGAAGCACTTGCCTTTCGGCTTCTTCACTCCTCCCACCGCCTTTGTCCCAGCTTGTTTCTTCTTCTTCTTGCCTTTCGGCTTAGAAGTAGAAACCTTTTTGGCAACCATGGCTTGTGCCTGAGCACTCTGACGAAATAACCCCTCTACCGCTTGGAGTTCTATCAGAAGCTCTGCCAACGAATACAACCTCTTGTTCATGTTGTAGTTCAGGTTAAATTGCTCAAAACTCCTAGGTAGAGACTGGAGAATGATATCGACCTGGGTTTTCCCATCGATCTCAGCTTCGAGGACTTCCATCTCATTCAAATGAGCCATCATCTTGAGAACATGATCCCTCACGGGTGTTCCCTCGACCATGGTGGTCGTCATCAAGTTCCTCATGGCTTCGCTACCGATTCTCGTGTCCAAAAGCTCTTTGAGATTGAGCATCATGTCATAAGCATAGTGGATGCTTGATGTCGATGTTGCAAGACATTTGACATAGATGCCAAAATGTAACACCGCGCCATCTCATCGGCCTATGATCCACTTCTTATAACTCTCCTTCTCCTTTTCCTAATCATCAGCTTTAGGAGGGCACTCTTCGAGGAGTACATATTTGTATTCCTCAGCAGTCAAGACAATGTCAAGATTCCTCTTCCAATCAACATAGTTGGGTCTAGTAAGTTTATTTTCTTTCAGTATCACAGCAAGCGGGTTGAAAGTCATTTTGAAAAAAAATCTAAGAATTACATAGATAGAAAACATTAGATTTCAAAAAATTATTGATTCCTCAAACAATAAAATTTTAAAATCAACCAACACCTCAAAACACCGAGAATATCGTATGCCATGATAGTGTGGACGTATACGAATTCTACATTTTAAGAGGAGGTTTTACCCATTAATTTTACTATCTTGTCAACCTAACTTTTTGACAAGTAAAATTAATAGTTGGTTCCTCTTTGGCCCTACAAATAAAAGTAGTGACTCCGATAGGGAGGATACTTATATTTGTATCTAAGTGTTCACCATTACTCGGTACCAAGGTAATTATCTCGGGTATGTGCCTTCCGATGGGGAAGTACACACGCTCCTTAATAATTTCCTATAACCCTATTCGACCTTGTAATCCGCAAACAAACTCATCCGATGTGGAGGAAGGCACTCAGAGCCGACGCACAAGTTTGTTTGCATCACATGTCAAATCGTAATGGAGGTCGTGGGAATTTATAAAAATATCCCTCTCCCACTTAGTAATTTAGAATTGAGGAATTTTCTAGCCTACGAATTGCATATTAAACAATAAGAAATAAATATGAAAAATAAATATTTTCCAACTATTATGGCTTTTGTCTTGATATATCTCAATAAATATCGCCCTCGCTCCTCCCTATGTACATAAGCCATCAGGAATCTAGAAAAACTATTTTAATTTACATCCATCGATCCTATACTTTATGAGGGAGTGTACATGAAATCTAGATAGAAAGTAAACTAAAATAAAAAGAGTGACTAAACAATGCAGTATCTAATTACAAAAATTAAATACTAGCCTTGTCAACCCCGAGGATTCAACAAAATATACAATTACACACATACAATCACATACACACATATGACCATAATAGTTGGATCCTATGCCTGTAACAAAAAAATTAACCTATGCACATACTACTATTATCCGGCACATATAATATATGAAAAGTGCATAAAAGTAACCAAATCCTAAACACACAAAACCGAAAACCGTGGCTCTGATACCACTTGAATGTAGGAAACTTCGTTTCCCACTTCAACTCGGTCGCTTGTTCATGGCGATCCCTTCTACATCCCCAGATAAAAAAAAATTATCCTTGACAAGGAGGGATTACCCAAGCTACCGTTTCATCGTCGTGCTATTCGATTAGAGTAGTCACTTGAACAAACTTGTTGTTCAATCCACCAACCTCTATTCTACGAATAGCCGCGGAATAGATGATGTACGGATCGCCGGCTTTTGTGTTTGTATTCGGGGTCCAAGTATATTTAACCATAAAAATGAACATACAACATGTATATGATTGAAAAACAATTATAGACATGTTACAAAAGAATGTAAACAAGCGTTATACCTCTCGATCTTCTATTGTATGTCCTTCCTCCTTTTGGACGTCATGTGGGCGACGATCTTCCAAAAGACGAAGCCTCCTAGATCACCAATCTTCCTTTCTTTGTTCACTCCGAACAAAGGAAGATGATAAAACAAAATACTTCCCTATCTCGAACCGGCAACCAAGTCAAGAGACCTAGTTGAAACCGCCGGCCAAGGAAAGGAGATGAAGGTTATGGACGTCGGCCAAGAGCTCCAAAGGAAGAAACCTTAGTCTTTGCTGCCGGCCAAGGAAGAGATTAAAGGGATTGGACGCCGGCCAAGGTGAAGAGAAGAAGGAGGGGCGCCAACAACTCTTAAGGAAGAAGAACACCTTCCTTATTTGTGGCCGCCCAAGCCCTTCTCCAAAAACCCTAGCCTCCTTTTGTTTCTTGCCGCCCAAGCCTTAAGAAAAAAAACCCTAACCTCTCTCTAATTAATCTCCACGCCAAGCCTTAAGCCTCTTTTTAATCTCCACCATTGGTTCTAGGGATTGAATCTCAACCGTCGGATCTAAAGATTTAATCCTTACCGTTGGATCTAGAGTTTTGTTTTCCATCATTGGATCTAGGCTTCATGAGGTTTTAATAGGCTACAATAGGGACCATGAAGGAGTTGGATCTTGGCTACCCAATGGATCAAGCCCACATAAAGTCTGATCCATTAATGATAATCCAATCCACTAGAGGATTATCATTGATCTACCTCACCAACCTCCATAAGTTAATATGGGCTCCATATATTATTTGTACATTTTTCTCCCCGTGTTTAAGATCTCGAATGTCCGTCGATTAATTAATTTACTGACAATTAATTAATCCACAACTAACTCCATGAGTAGTACCACTCATCCTTATCATCATGCCGGACCAAGTCCACCAGTAGGGTTTACATGATGAACCTTATGAGCTCCTCAAGGGGACATCATCATCCTCCTATAATCAACGACACACCATATAAATAATATCATTTCTCAACTTACCGAGCCTATCGATTTACTCTATAAATCTTGCCCATTGGTAAATCAAAGAAATGAATACTAAGTATATGTGCCCGTTATTATATCGGGATTAAGAGCATGTACAACATAATATCTGAGGTCATATTCGATTATATAGTCAACAATAAATCGAATCACCTCTATGTCGGTCCTGCTCAATACACACAAAGTGTACTAGTGTGATTCTATGGTCAAGACAAACCAATACCAAATCACACTACAACCATTCCAATGGTTTGTCCATAACCATCTCGGTTGTGAGCCTTTACTTATACTTTACAATGAACCGATAACATGATCTCCTGTGTGACACTACACACCATGTTATCTATAATGTAATGTATCAGACAATATGCATAACCATAAATATGAAAACAATGATCATGTGATTCTTATTTAAAAAATAAAGATGTTCATACAAAAGATAGACTTTTCAGTATACATCCCAACAGGGTGGGAGATCACTTTTATAGGGACACCACTATCATTGGGTCGTTGTTATGAACGACTGGATGATTCTAAGATTTCGATTTCACCAATATGATGTTGAACATGTTGTCTACTTATGTTCCTAAGTTCTCTAAGATTTATCTTGTGACAGGATCATTAAGTTTAATCCCGGTGAACTTTTGATTCTATGTGGGAATTACCTATTCCTAGCCAAGTTTTCCTTTCAGATCGACAGAGCTCAAGAGGTTGTTGTCGCTGGGATACCCCTGTCATGGGTCCCACAACCTCTGAGTTGATTTTTCCTACTTCGGGTCTTCTGTTGGAATAAGTTCATGGAGTTTTAGGATGTCCTATGTTATCCCCATGAATAGGTGGACCATATTTTATGTCCTACTCTTTCATGTCTTAAGGTCTATTGTTTTGGGAGAGAGGATGACCATTCGAGCCCTCCTTGATTTTCCTAGGTTTTGATGTGAATGCTTAGGGTACCCACATCAATTAAGCATAGTATAATAAGAGAAAACACAAACTTCTTCATCAAACTAGAAATCATAAGTTGCCAAAAAATATAAGATAAACTCATAATTCATTGCAAGGCAAAGTTCAACATACATAGGTTACTTCCTAATTCTAGAATCACAGTATCAACTCCATAAAGATGGAGTTGAAACCACAAGACTGTTGGGATGTATACTGAAAAGTCTATCTTTTGTATGAACATCTTTATTTTGAAATAAGAATCACATGATCATTGTTTGCATATTTTTATGACTATGCATATTGTCTAATACATTATATTGTAGATAACATGGTGTGTGGTGTCACACGGGAGATCATGTTATCAGCTCCTTGTAATGTATAAGTAAAGGCTCACAACCGAGATGGCTTTGGACAAACCATCAGAATGGTTGTAGTGTGATTTGATATTGGTTTGTCTTGACCATAGAATCACACTAGTGCACTTTGTGTGTATTGACCAGGACCGACTTAGAGGTGATTCGATTTATTGATGACTACATAATTGAATCAGACCTCAGATATTATTTTGTACATGCTCTTAATCCCGATATAATAACAAGCACATATACTTAGTATTCATCTCTTTGATTTACCAATGGGCGAGATTTATAGATTAAATCGATAGGCTCGGTAAGTTGAGAGATGATATTATTTATATGGCGTGCCGTTGATTATAGGAAGAAACCGTGTCCTATATATTAGGATGATGATGTCCCCTTGAGTGTTGGATCGAAAGTGTCGCTAGAGGGGGGGGGGTGAATAGCGATACGATGTCGTTAAAAAACTTTTGCAATAAGTAAAAAGCAAGTAGAGAGTGCACAGCGGAAATATAAAGTAGACAAGATATTTTTACGTGGTTCACAATCTTTCGATTGCTAATCCACGGCCCTAGTGATCCTTGATCACGTACGGAGGGCAATTCACTAAAACCACTCCTCCTCGTTGGAGGTAGGAGCAACGATTACAAAAAGAAATCAAGGCAAAGGGACACTCCCCCTTTCCTTGTTACGATTAAAGCACAAAGACAATTTAAAGAAGTAGAACTTAAATAAATATACCGACAACTCTTATAAGTAGAAGATGTAGCTTTCGTTGTCGGCGGCACTTCGTCGTAGCAAATGTGAGTAGTAGTAGCGGCGTTACGACGGCGTGTTGAGAGCTCTTGAATTCTTGTAATTTGCTTGGCTTGAACATGTCTATTTATGGATATTGATCTATGAATTTAGACATAGGTAGTGTCAAAGGTGAGGTTCTTATCCCCCAAGACTTGTTCATCCACATCCTTTGCGCCAACTCAAGGATGAGGTGTTTCATCCAACCACCTTGTGCCACCTCCAACCTCCTTGTGCGCCAACTCAAGGATGAGGTGTTTCATCCAACCACCTTGTGCCACCTCCAACCTCCTTGGGCGCCAACTTGAGGATGAGGTGTTTCATCCAACCACCTTGTGCCACCTCCAACCTCCTTGGGCGCCAACTTGAGGATGAGGTGTTTCATCCAACCACCTTGTGCCACCTCCAACCTCCTTGGGCGCCAACTTGTTGGAGCCATTCAACTTGTGCCACATCATGGGAGCCAACCATCTTGTGCCAACTCACCTTATCTTGGGCGTCCACCACAAGGAAGCTTGGTGATGGTTTGGATGTCCACCTTGATGCCACATCACCCTTTGTACCAAAACACGAGTCAAGTCCAAATTCACCCCCTTGAAATTCGAGCTCGTCTCGAGGCTGGAACTTGACTAGCAGTTGACTGTAGTCAAAGGGTTTTGGACTGCAGTACAAGTTAGCTTAAAATATAAAGTACGATGGTTCTAACCATTTGATCTCGACCTAGACCTTCCATTGGAGGTATTGGGTCGGATCTACGCTTAACGACCTTGCTTCGCTTTCACACGAGCTTACCTTGTAGCCTCGCTTCCGGTCTTCACCCGAGTACCTCGGCTTCCTCCGAAGTCCCTCTGGCGTTGCCCGACCACCTCGGTTCCCACCGGTGTCATGAACCTTCCGCTCAACTTTAGCATTTACGCACATAATTGAGCTCGTAAGATAACAAATATACCCTTAACTATTGAGCCTTTTGCCATAATCAAAATACCGGTTCGACTTTGGTGCCCACTGCACCAACAATCTCCCCCTTTTTGATTCATGGCAAACCGACACAAAAGTTAAGGAAAAATTAAGCATAACAGTAAGCTAGCATAATGATCAAGCATGAATGAGCTAGCATAAAGATTAAATATGAATGAGCTAGCATAATGATTAAGCATGAATGAGCTAGCATAAAGATTAAGCATGAATGAGCTAGCATAAAGATTAAATATGAATGAGCTAGCATAATGATTAAGCATGAATGAGCTAGCATAAAGATTAAATATGAATGAGCTAGCATAAAGATTAAATATGAATGAGCTAGCATAATGATTAAATATGAATGAGCTAGCATAATGATTAAGTATGAATGAGCTAGCATAAAGATTAAGCATGAGTGAGCTAGCATAAAGATTAAGCATGAGTGAGAAATATTATTGTTTCAAGTTCTCCCCTTTGAGGTAACCTCCCCCTTGACCGAAGGTGAGTTCTTGAAAAATAATTTTTACTCCCCCTTAATAGTTGCTTAAGTAAACGGAATTACTTAATATAAAAGGTAATAATTTTGTTTACTTTCTTCCTTACTTTTGTGACTTTCTCCCCCTTTTGCCTTAACTCAAAAAGTTTGTAAATATATTTTAAGGTTTGTAAGTCCAAGCAAGTTCCCAATATAAATATATATATATATATTTTTTTTAAATAATAATAAGCTTGAAAATATGTTCATCTAAAATGTACAACTCCGGTTGGACTTGATTGATATAGAATGATCAATAAGTCTTGAAGGAGTTGATTAATTTTAAATAATTATACTCCATGGTTCATGTCGATGCACTGAATCTACATCTGGAACCAGGAGTAAGGTCCTAACATCTCACGCCCGTCTACGTGGCTAAGTACACAAACACATTAGTCCTATGTGTTGTGAGATGTGTTGGCTCCTTAAATCTATAGGTATATGATTTCTAAGGTAAGACTTAGGCTAATTTCATAAAAAGAAGCAAAAGTAGAGTACATATATAGAAATATTTAAATCCTACTCTATTACGCACATACCTAACTTTCGTCTTAATAAACTAAATTCGGCTTCGTGTAGTGGTTTGGTGAAGATGTCCGCTAGGTTTGATTTGGACTCAACATACTCTAGTTGTATAGTTCCATTAGTTACATGTTCCCTAATGAAGTGGTGTTTAACTTCTATATGTTTTGTCCTAGAATGACATATTGGATTTTTAGTTAAGTTAATTGAACTAATGTTATCTATGTAGGTTTTAATGTTGTTAAAGATTAAGCTAAAGTCTTGGAGAGTGTGCTTCATCCAGGAGTGAGAGACACACTCACCCATCGCAACGTATTCGCTCCGGTGGTAGATAAGGCAACGCAATCTTTGCTTCCCTCGCACCAACTTACTAGACTCGGGAGGATTTGACAACAACCACTCGTGCTCTTTCTATCGAGTTTACTACCGGCATAGTCGGTCGATAGCCGATTAGATTAAACTCGGTAGATCTAGGGTACCAAATACCTCGTTTAGCGTGCCCTTTAGATATCTAAGGATCGCTTGACTAGGGTTAGGTGAGACTCCTTAGTACGCAGGTTTGTAACCTTGCGCACATACTTCATGAATAAAATGTCGGGTCGGCTCGCGGTTAAGTATAGGAGACTTCCTATTGCGCTCTATAGTATTTTAGGTCAGCGGGTTTCCTTCTACATCTTCGTTTATATTAACATTAGTTGCCATAGGTGTATTGATTATTTTAGCATCTTGCATTCCAAATCGATTTATTAAGTCCTTAGTATATTTTTGTTGATGTAAATATATTCCATCTTTAGTTTGTTTAATTTGTAAACCTAAGAAAAAACTTAACTCTCCCACTAAATTCATTTCAAATTCACTTTCCATAAGTGAGATGAATTCGTTTAGCAGGATCGAGTTGGTAGTTCCAAAAATTATATCATCTACATAGATTTGGGCTATAAAGATTTCTTTTCCTACGGTTTTTACGAATAAGGTTGGGTCGACTAAACCTTGGTTGAATCCTTTGGACTTAAGATAGATCGAAAGCCTTTCGTACCAAGCTCTTGGGGCTTGTTTGAGTCCATATAGGGCTTTCTTAAGTCTAAGGACATGGTCGAGTTTATCTAGATTTTGAATCCGGAGGTTGGTAGCGTAAACTTCTTCCTTAATGTATCCATTCAAAAATGCTGACTTGACATCCATTTGAAACAATTTAAAACCTCGATGTGCATATGCTAACAACATTCGGATGGACTCTAGTCACAGCTACGAGGCGTAGGTCTCATCGTAATCTAAACCTTCGACTTGACTAAACCCTTTTGCGACTAACCTAGCTTTATTTCTAACTACTTCACCTTTATCATCAAGTTTATTTTGAAATACCCACCTTGTTCCAATAATTGATTTTTCTTTAGGTGGTGGTACTAATTCCCAAACTTCATTTTTAGTGAATTGAGCTAGCTCTTCTTGCATAGCAATAATCCAGTCGGGATCAAGAAGTCCTTGTTCAATAGTTTTGGGTTCGATTTTGGAAATTAACGAGATTTGACTAAGGTTTCGATATGAAGCTCTAGTTCGAACCCCTAAATTTGGATCACCTATAACTTGATTGATAGGATGATTTGTTTGAGTCTTAGTGTGACTCGGGTTAGGGTCATCTATCACTTGGTCGATAGGATGACTTGGGTGAGTTCTAGTTTGACTTAGGTTAGAGTCATCTATCACTTAGTCGATAGGATGACTTGGGTTAGGGCAGATTCAAGTTCAAGATCAGTCGGGTTAAGCTATAAGTTGATTTGCTAGTTGGTTTTGTTAAGATTGAGCGGGTTCGTGTCCTTAAATCGAAAACTATATTAATGGTTTCTTCGACTCTAAGAGTGTCGTGATTGTATACCCTATAAGCTCTCTTGGTTGGTTGAGTATCCTAGAAAGGTTCGATGAGGTTTTGGATTTGAATTTCCCTAGGTAATCCTTAGTGTTTAAGATATGTACCTTGCATCCAAATACCTAAAGTACTTGATGTTCGGTATTTTATCGTGATAAATCTCGTCTGAGGTCTTTTGGTGCCTCTTTACCATAAGGATCCTATTTTGGACATAGCAAGCCGTACTAACGGCCTCTTGCCCAAAATCTATCGGGTAGGTTATACTCGTTTAACATTGTCCTAAGCGGCTTCTTGTAGGGTTCTATTTTCCGTTCGACTAACCCATTTTGTTGTGGGGTTCTAGGACATGAAAACTCATGGTGGTATCCGTTTAGGTTCACAATCTGTAAACTGTGGTTTTCGAATTCACCACCATGATCGCTTCTAAGTCTTTTAATCTTAAGGTTCTTTTGATTTTGATTAACCTACAAAGATTGATTAGTTGGTCTAGGGTATCATTTTTATGTTTGATAAACCTAACCCAAGTAAATCTAGAATAGTAAATCAATTATGACTAAGCAAAATTGACTACCATTGAGTGACTTAGCTCCATGTGAATCAAATAGATCCATGTGTAGGAGCTCAAGAACACTTTTGGTTCGTTCTTGATTAGTTAATTGATGTTGTGTCCTAGATTGTTTACCTTGTTGACAAGCATTACATATTTTATTATCCAAGTTGTTTAGTTTAGGCAAACCTATAACCAAGCCACTCGACTCATCTTGTGGGCCGAGTCTTGGAGTGCGAGTGTCAAGTCTTGATTGCCATAACCAAGATTCCTCTTCTTTGTGTCATAAGACACTTGGTTGAGGAGTTAGGTAAATTTATTGTGTAGATGTTGCTACTCCTAGTTCCTTTAAGTATTATTTTAGATGTTGCATTTATTTTGATTACGCATTCATTTTCTAGAAATATGACCTTATAATTGTTATCACACAATTGGCTTACACTAAGTAAATTATATTGAAAGTTTTCTACTAATAAGACATTTTGAATTGTAAAGTTAGAGTTGAGCTCAATATCACGATCCGATGATTTTGAGCTTGCGTTATTTCGAAGGCTACGATCCTTGTCGTTTGAATCGTAACCCGAAAATTTGAGTTGATCCCGGTCATGTATGTGGGAGCAACCAGCATCCAACATCCATTGATCCTACACATAAGGTAGTTGGATCGGATATTGGAATTACTAAAGGGTTGTTTGTAAGTTTTAAACCTAAATCATCTCACCAATATCTACATGATCAAAACATGTTATTCCTATGTGTTATTGTGAGATGACTTTCAATTTACTTGATTAATTTTAATGAATTTAAATTAACCAACATTAGGTTAGATTATTTAGTCTAAGCTCATCAAGTAATCTTTTCAAGAGATTAGCTTCAGTCGTGGCGAGGCACGAGGCCTTCTTTGATCGGAACAACGACCACTTCCTTAGACAAAGCTAATTTCAAGAAATTGATAACTCGACTTACTTGAGACTACGTCTTGGTCTAACTAGTTATTTTGAAAAGAGGCTCCCCGAGGCTCAATCTTTTAAATAGGATTTTAGTTGGTTTATTTTTGAAAAGAGGCTCCCGAGGCTCAATCTTTTATAGGATTTTAGTTGGTTATGAGTCCTATCTAACCATTCTAAAAATAAAGGAAAAACTAAGCATGCAATTTCTAAGACTTAACAAAAATACATTTTGTATTGGCTCCCCCTGGACCATTGAATCAGTGGGTCTATTCACATAGTGAATTTGGTCCATGAACCCAATACATGTTAGATCCTAAAGTTGAAATCAAAGTGGTCTTAGGGACCCATGCTTGGACATTTTTCTTATGTTGGTTTACTATAGACATATATGACTTATTGGTTGTATTTGAGTTAAACCGAGTCGGCCTTGTTGTACGGCCCTTTGTGATCAAGTAAGAGGTCAAGTCCTTGGATCCCAAAGTGAACCTTTCCAACGTGTTCCTAAGGTCTTGACTTGTGTTTTCAAAGCGAGTTCTCAACTTCAAGCTTTTCAGCAGGTTGAGTCCTCCTCTTGAATCTGAGTAGTCGAAGAGGTTAGGAGACCTCATGTTTGAGAAGGTTAACCTCCTCAATTAGGGTCTCGACCTTGGACTCGGACTTAGCTAGTTTCTTATTTAAAAATTTAATTGCACCATACAAAGTATTAAGTAACGACTTACCCTTAATGATTCTTTTGAACCGGATACGGGATCCATTGGCTTGTCTTGAATGGAAGCTCATCGCCAGTTCGGACTCGGACTCTTCTTGGTTTGAGTCGTGCTCGTCGGCTTGGCCATTAGAGCTTGGATATCGTCTTCTTCCTCCGACAACTCCTCCCAAGTAGCGTTTAGCGCTTTCTTGGTCTTTGATGCGTTATTCTTTAGCTTTGGGCACTCGGACTTGATGTGGCCGACACATTGCACTCATAGCATCTAAAATTAGAAGTATTTGAATTAGGTTTAGGCTTACCTTGAGTTGTTGGTCGTTTCGTCTCTTGATCATCTTAGAACTAGATTGACTAGTTGGATTCTATTCAGTCTACTTCCGATTCGGACTCGTCTTCTTCCTTGGGGTGGCTTGCTTGCGGGCTTCTTCTTCTTGGAACACCGCAACTAACGCAATACTCTTCTCGGCACGGACCACGTTAGTTTGCTCATGTAATTCAAGTTCGAAAACAATTCGTCTAACCTAATTTTAGAAAGGTCCTTGGAGACCTTGTAGGCATCGACCATGGATGCCCACAAGGTGGTCCTAGGAAGCGAGTTAAGAGAATACGATAAGGTCGCGATTCTCGACCTTTTGTCCGATGGCATGGAGTTGGTTGGCGATGTCTTGGATCGAGCATGTAGTTGAGTTGCGGTCTCGTTTTCCTGCATTTTCAAGTTATACAATTTATTTAAAAGTAAATCTCTTTTACATACCTTCGTGTCGTCGGTGCCTTCGTGTAGTTCCACTAGCTTGGTCCATAAGTCCTTTGCACTAATGAAGGGCGGTTGAGCTCTTCCTTGGACAACCCACATTGCAAGATTTGAGTTGCCTTGGCATCGGCTTCTACTTGTTTTTCATGGAATTTGACCATTGATCGTAACCCAAAGATTCACCATCTTCATTAATAGGAAGTGTGAAACCGGTTTGGATTACGATCCACATCTCGATTTGGGTTTTAAGAAAGCATTCCATCCGACCCTTCCAATAGCGAAAGTCATTACCGTTGTAAAGCGAAATTCGAGCGGTGCTAAACCCTTCGAGATGGGCCATTTAAAAACAAGAAGAAGAACGACGAAAAGAATCTTGCAAAACACACACGGAAAGAATATTCCAAGACTTTCGTCTTGGATTAGTAATCTTGAGGAAGTAAAAATATATATATAATGTAACTTGCAAAAAGAAATAAACAATCAAATCACGAATGTCGTTGAAGTTCGGAGGACAACCTTACTCGGGATCTAACGAAGGACAACCTTATCCGGATCCTAAAGCCTCTAATGCAATTCTATATGTAGGAGAAGATAAGCAAGTGAAATAATTATACGAAAACAGAAATAAATAAATAAAAATCTGTAAAAAAGAAAAACAAAGCTAGATTGGTGGTTTCACCGAATCTTAGCGCCCCCGGCTCTGATACCAATTGTTGGATCGAAAGTGTCGCTAGAGGGGGGGTGAATAGCGATACGGTGTCGTTAAAAACTTTTGCAATAAGTAAAAAGCAAGTAGAGAATGCACAGCGGAAATATAAAGTAGACAAGATATTTTTACGTGGTTCACAATCTTTCGATTGCTAATCCACGGCCCTAGTGATCCTTGATCACGTCACGGAGGGCAATTCACTAAAACCACTCCTCCTCGTTGGAGGTAGAACAATTACAAAGAAATCAAGGCAAAGGACACTCCCCTTTCCTTATTACGATTAAAGCACAAAGACAATTTAAAGAAGTAGAACTTAAATAAATATACCGACAACTCTTATAAGTAGAAGATGTAGCTTTCGTTGTCGGCACTGCCGTCGTAGCAAATGTGAGTAGTAGTAAGCGGCGTTACGGCGTGTTGAGAGCTCTTGAATTCTTGTAATTTGCTTGGCTTGAACATGTCTATTTATGGATATTGATCTATGAATTTAGACATAGGTAGTGTCCAAGGTGAGGTTCTTATCCCCAAGACTTGTTCATCCACATCCTTTGCGCCAACTCAAGGATGAGGTGTTTCATCCAACCACCTTGTGCCACCTCCAACCTCCTTGGGCGCCAACTTGAGGATGAGGTGTTTCATCCAACCACCTTGTGCCACCTCCAACCTCCTTGGGCGCCAGCTTGAGGATGAGGTGTTTCATCCAACCACCTTGTGCCACCTCCAACCTCCTTGGCGCCAACTTGAGGATGAGGTGTTTCATCCAACCACCTTGTGCCACCTCCAACCTCCTTGGGCGCCAACTTGTTGGAGCCATTCAATGTGCCACATCATGGGAGCCAACCATCTTGTGCCAACTCACCTTATCTTGGGCGTCCACCACAAGGAAGCTTGGTGATGGTTTGGATGTCCACCTTGATGCCACATCACCCTTTGTACCAAAACACGAGTCAAGTCCAAATTCACCCCCTTGAAATTCGAGCTCTTCTCGAGGCTGGAACTTGACTAGCAGTTGACTGTAGTCAAAGGGTTTTGGACTGCAGTACAAGTTAGCTTAAAATATAAAGTACGATGGTTCTAACCATTTGATCTCGACCTAGACCTTCCATTGGAGGTATTGGGTCGGATCTACGCTTAACGACCTTGCTTCGCTTTCACACGAGCTTACCTTGTAGCCTCGCTTCCGGTCTTCACCCGAGTACCTCGGCTTCCTCCGAAGTCCCTCTGGCGTTGCCCGACCACCTCGGTTCCCACCGGGTGTCGCAGACCTTCCGCTCAACTTTAGCATTTCTGCACACTTAATTGAGCTCGTAAGATAACAAATATACCCTTAACTATTGAGCCTTTTGCCATAATCAAAATACCGGTTCGACTTTGGTGCCTTCGCACATTGACATCGAGAGTTTCATCATGTTCATCATAACCCGCAGTGGACTTATGCATGATGAAAAGGTTGAGTGGTACTACACATGGAGTTAGATGTTGATTAATTAATGGTCAGTAAATTAATTAATCAATGGACATTCGAGATCTTAAACACGGGGAGAAAATGTACAAATAATATATGGAGCCCATATTAACTTATGGGGGTTGGTGAGGTAGATCAATGATAATCCTTTAGTGGATTGGATTATCATTAATGGATCAGACTTTATGTGGGCTTGATCCATGGGTGGCCAAGATCCAACTCCTCCTCATGGTCCCTAATGTAGCCTATTAACACCTCATGAAGCTTAGATCTAATGGATAGAAACAAAACTCTAGATCCAAAGGTAGTGATTAAATCTCTAGATTCGACGGTTGAGATTAAAACTCTAGATCCGACGGTTGAGATTAAATCCCTAGAACCAATGGTGGAGATTAAAAGGAGGCTTATCCCTAACTCTATAAAAGGAGTACAAGGGGTTAGCGTGGAGAATTAATCAAGAGGATCTAGGGTTTTGGAGTTGGCGGCAAGAAGAGGAGCTAGGGTTTGGGCTTGGGCGGCACCTAATAAGGAAAGTTTTCCTTGACTTCTCCTTCTTCTGAAGGTGCTTGTAGCCTCAAATTGAAGCTCTTGGCAAACTCCTCTTCTCCATCTCCTTGATCCACAAAGGTTTAGGGTCCTCCTTGAAGCGCTGGTAACCCTTAATCTCTTCCTTCTTGGCGCAAAGCTCCATCCTTGGAGGTTGTTGGTTGGTTCAAAGAAGGAATAGTGCTTTGTTTCTATTTTTGCTCGCTCTAGATGAGAAAGGAAGGAAGATTGGGATCTAGGAGCTTCAACTTTTGGTAGATCATCGCCACACGATGTCCAGAAGGAGGAAAGTCATATAGAAGATCGAGGTATATCTATTCTCTATTCTCTTTTTGTTACTTGCTTGTATTTGTTTTTTCAATTATGAGCATGATATATTCTATTTGTGGCTAAATAATACTTGATTCCAACATAAATACAAAAGCCTGATCCGGACATCGTGATTCCGACTACAGAGAATAGAGGTTGTCACTCACAAGTTCAAGTCATGCCTCTAAAGAAATGTTTGATCAGCGCATATCAAATTTTTTAATTCGGGACATCGATGGGAGCACAACACAAATTGAAGTGAAGAGCGAAGTTTTCACGGATCAATGAAACCAAACCTTCATTTGGTATCAGCAGCAAAGGTTTTGGTTTTGTGTTTAGGATTATAATTTTATGCACTTTTCATATTTTATATGTGGTTGAATAATAGTAAGATATGTAGGGTTAACTCCTCTTAGCATAAGATCCACTATTATGGCCATATGTGTATGTGATTGTATGTGTATATTTTGTTGAATCCTCGGTCGTTTGATTTTAGTATTTATTTTTTGTAAATTAGATACGACATACATTGTTTAGCCCTCTTTTTATTTTAGTTTACTTTGATCTAGATTTCATGTACACTCCTCGTGGAGTATAGGATCGATGGATGTAAATTAAAATAGATTTTTCTCGGCTCGGATCTCGGATGGCTCGTACATGGCGTAGGAGGAAGCGGACGAGATAAGCGATCTGACGGAGACATATTGAAGACAAAAGCCATAATAGTTGGAAAATAATTTATTTTTCATATTTATTGCTTTTTGTTTGATATGCATGTCGTAGGCTAGAAAATTCCTCAATTTAAATTACTAAGTGGGAGAGGATATTTTTATAAATTCCCACGGCCTCCATTACGATTTGACATGTGATGCAAACAAACTTGCCGTCGGCTCTCAGTGCCTTCCTCCCATCGGATGAGTTTGTTTGCGGATCACAAGGTCAAATATGGTTATAGGAATTATTAAGGAGCGTGTGTACTTCCCATCGGAAGGCACATAACTCGAGATAATTACCTTAGTACAGTAATGGTGAACACTTAGATACAAATATAAGTATCCTCCCCATCAGTCCTTGCTTTTATTTGTAGGGCCAAGAGGAACCAACTATTAATTTTACTTGTCAAAGTTAGGTTGACAAGATAGTAAAATTAATGGGTAAAACCTCCTCTTACAAATGTAGAATTCGTATACGTCCACACTATCGTGGCATACGATATTCTCGGTGTTTTGAGGTGTTAGTTGATTTTAATATTTTATTGTTTGAGGAATCAATAATATTTTGAAATCTAATGTTTTGATTTATGTGATTCTTAGGTTTTCTTTCAAAATGACTTTCAACCCACTTGCTGTGATACTGAAAGAGAACAGACTTACTGGACCCAACTATGTTGATTGGAAGAGGAATCTAAACATTGTCTTGACTGCTGAGGAATACAAATATGTACTCCTCGAAGAGTGCCCTCCAAAGCCTACAGATGATTACGGGAAAAGGAGAAAGAGAGTTATAAGAAGTGGATCAAGGCCGATGAGATGGCGCGGTGTTACATTTTGGCATCTATGTCAAATGTACTGCAACATCAGCCTCAAGCCATGCCCATAGCTTATGACATGATGCTCAATCTCAAAGAGCTTTTCGGACACCAGAATCGGGCTGCGAGGCAGGAAGTCATGAGGAACTTGATGACGACCACCATGATCGAGGGAACACCCGTGAGGGATCATGTTCTCAAGATGATGGCTCATTTGAATGAGTTGGAGGTCCTTGGAGCTCAGATCGATGAGGAAACCCAGGTCGATATCATACTCCAGTCTCTACCTAGGAGTTTTGAGCAGTTTCGCCTGAACTACAACATGAACAAGAGGTTGTATTCGTTGGCAAAACTTCTGACATAACTCTAAGTGGCAGAGGGGCTATTTCGTCAGAGTGCTTAGGCACATGCCATGGTGACCCAAAAGGTTTCTACTTCTAAGCCGAAAGGCAAGAAGAAGAAGAAACAAACTGGGACGAAGGCGGTGGGAGGTACTCAGGGAGGAGTGAAGAAGCCGAAAGGCATGTGCTTCAATTGTAAGCAGACTGGACACTGGAAGAAGGACTGCCCCAACCGCAAGAACAAAGGTATATCTTTTGGTCTAGTCGTTGAAACATGTTTAGCGGTGTTATCTACCAGCACCTGGTGTGTAGATACGGGAGCCACTGATCATGTCTGCAATACTTTGTAGGGGTTCTAGGAAACCAGACGACTGGCTGAGGGGGAGATTACCATGTACATGGGCGATGCCACGAAGGTGGCGGCTATTGCAGTGGGAGACATTCATTTATCTTTTGAGAAAAATAAACTTTTGGTTCTTAAGAATTGCTTTTATGTACCTTTATTTAGAAAGAATTTAATTTCGATTTCTAAATTATTTATGGATGGATATTCTATTTCTTTCAATGACAAAGTTGTTATAAAAAGGAATATGGACATTATTTGTTCTGGTACATTGATAGGAAATTTGTACACACTTGAACCAAAAGCTCCCACAATGCAAATTGAAATTAATGTTGGGGATCGAAATGGCCGGCTAGAGGGGGGTGAATAGCCCTCATTCGTTGGATGTCGTATTTTGCTCGTTCTCGTTGCGTTGCTTGTCTATGATTGTCGTTAGCACAGCGGAAACAATAAAACAATAATAATACTAACAACAAATAAGCACACGCAAACACACACGATATACGTGGTTCGGAACCGAATGATTCCTACTCCACGGGCGAGCTCCTAGAGCTCTAGAGATGCACACGACAATACTCAAACTCCTTCTCGACTACACGTCGGAGGTGGAGAAACCTCTCACAAGCAATTACAACAGTAATATACAAATACAATACAAAAGAAACACTTTTCACCGATTGCTTTTGATCACTTGTTTGTTGCTTGCTTTGATTGGCTCTTGAAGGACTGGAATGCAGCAGCAATTCCCCTCCAATAGCTCCACAAAAACCATGGCGAAATCCTCCCTCTTGAGCTTCTTTTATAACCTGCATCAAGCTGATTTCGCGCCCATCAGTCAACTGATCGTGACCATCAGTCGACTGGTCCTGTAGCCGTTGTCTCACAACGGCCAGATCCACATTGGCTAAGTTCCAACGAATCACACATCAGTCGACTAATGACACCCATCAGTCGACTGATCATCCATCAGTCGAGTACTAGCGAGCTCGACTCCATTCTGTGCCTGTGCACAGTGTCATCAGTCGACTGCTGATGTGTTATTTTCCGCAAGTGCACGATTGTCATCAAGTAATAAAAATATCGATCCCACAGGGATTGGAACAATTACTGAATGATAGTGATACCAAGTTATCTAGTAAATCAATTTATGGTTAAAGCAAAGAAACTGAGCAGTCAATAACAACGAATGAGAAGAACGAGCTAAAAGTCAAGAGTTGAGGAGAATCTCAGGATATGAGTTTCACCACGTCGATGATTTATAAGTGATTTAATTCTTTCCTAACCTTATTAGAGTTGTTTTGATGGAACCTATCCTAAGGTAAATCAACGGCCCCTTTCAAGGTCTACGTTAACTGTACCTATCAAACTCAATTTACCTGTCACGGTGTTCGAGCATAGGGGATCATAATCAGCTAAGAGGACCTGTCACGAGACCCCCGCAAACCTCCCTATGTCTTACCTCCGTTACTTGGTAAAAACTGGATTTGATAGATCCATTAAGTTCATGAGAGTTCCTCTAGAGTCAAATTTCCTCTTCACGGTAGGTTTGCACACGGGACCATAATCAGCTAAGAGGACTCACACGAGACCCATGAGCCCTCGTAGATACACTACCGCTACTAGTACGAGTTATTCCCTAGTTGGTTCTGGCTTTCGGGAACTCGGGTTCACTATTAGGTACTTCCCCTTTTGCTCTTTAGGTTTATCAATAAGAATCCAAAAGAACCAGATCAAAATAAACAATAGTTCAGGTAGTATAGATTATATCATCCGTCATAAATCGTCAAGGGCTACTCCCCCATCCTAAGATTACAGGATACTACTCCATAGTCTGACAAGAATTACTAGAGAAAGAAATTACGATACTGGGTGCCATCTCCTTCTTCTGCCGACTCCTTCTCTTTGTCTTCTTTGTCGTCGATCTCTGACCACCCGCCGTCCTCCTTCTCTAGGGTTAGAATATCTTCTCTTTTATAGCTTTGGCCTCCTCTTCAATTAAGGCAATAGATTCCCTACAGATTTCCGACGAAGATCCTGATTGCTCGCAGAAAAGGAATCCTGGAATCAGGCCAACACGCCCGTGCCACATGAGGGCACTGGCGTGTCGCGCATTTCCCACCGAGCGTGTTGCGCTTGAACCGGGGCGTGTCGAAGCTAAACTGGGGCGTGTCGGCTGCTGGAACCCTGACACAGGCGTGTCGATCTTTGAACTAGGGCGTGTCGGAGCTGGCTCTCATGACACGGGCATTACAATCGGTGAGCCAGGGTGTGTTGGCTGCTGGCTCTCATGACACGGGCGTGTTGATTTCTAACACGCCTGTGTTATTTTGATACGCCTGTTTCTTCGCCCTGTTAACACAAAAACACCCAAAAGCAGTCTCTTCGTCCAAAATATGCTAAACTTTAACTGAATCATGATAAAATACATGCTTAGGATATGAAATGTGATAGAATGCATGTATATGGAGTAGTGAAAACATAGCATGATTTACACACATCAAAATCCCCTAGTCCTAAACTTTTGCTTGTCCTCAAGCAAAGAAAACCCAAAAGACAACTTAATTGTGGAAATGCTAGACACCATCCAGAGGTATACAATTTGATCTTAATCTTTTCAAATCATTCCTAGTTGCCAAGTTTGAAAGATCCCTATATAGTGCACGTGAAAAGGTGGACTAAAGTCATTGGACACCAATCTGGACTTGACATCCCTTCTATCGTAGAACATTCTTATTTCCGGCATAGAGGCACTTACCTGCCTTAATGCATGGATCATTCTTACCTATCATCAAAAGGTCTCAAAGGAGCACTTTCTAAGAAGAGAGAAGGAAAGGAATTATAGAGAGCATTTCCCCAGTAACTAGTTAGTCTCAAAGGGGCACCTTTTAGGTGTTTCCCCAGTAACTACTTGGTCTCAAAGGGGTGCTTGAAAACAATTCCAGTAAACCCTTTTTTTTTTTTTTTTTTAAACATACTTCTAGTGAAAGTGTTTCTCCAGTAACCAAGTTGCGCAAGTAAGTCTCCAATGGAAAATCGAGTACTCGTCCGATATGGGGGATTTAAATCTTTTCATTGGATACCTCAGACCTATAGACCGTGTTAGAAGTGAAATAGGGTTCTTATCAAATAGGCAAAAAGGAATATCATGATCCGACCAATGTTCAGTTGTATTACGCTAGATGATATAAAAAATGCACTGTTATGATATATGAAAAGATGCAAACAAAATGGCAGTATCCAAACTAAAAATCTAAGTAGAGATAGAACAAACAATAAAGGATGTGCATCGAAACTCACAAAATAGTTCAAGGTGGTCAATGGTCATCGTCTTCACTACTAGCATCCTCCTCTGCCCACCTTCGTCGCTGCTCCTGGTAAAATTCCCGGGACTCCTGTCGAAATCTATCATCATCTTCCCTCCGGGCGGACTCAACAGTGAAAAACTCATCAGCTCTCCTGTAAAAATCAGCTGCCCTGTCCAAATGTTGTGTCACTATACGATGGTGCTCCTCCGTAGCTTGGGCATACCGATCCCACATACCTATGTGCGAGGTATGTTCGACCCTGAAAGCTTCGAATGATGATCGGAATCCTGAAAAATCAAAAGAAGAGTACCCTGCAGAAACATTGTCAGTAGGAAACCGTGGGGGTTCAGGAGTCGAATGTGATGGCTCAGGGGTTATGTGAGATGGCTCCCTAGGAGGGGGTGATGGGGCATGGGCAGTGGGGGTAGGAAAGGGTTCCTGGACATCTCTAAAAAGCCAATTGGATGAATTACGTACAGTTATCTGCTCAGGGTTCGGAAGAGGGATTTTAATTCCATTTCTTAACACCAAACGATATCCCTCGTCACATGCCTCAATCATCTTCATATTTATACAAGCATCCAAATCTAATCTAGGGCTAGCAGGACAATATTCAAGGTCATCTAAATCACATCCTAAGGCTACAACAATCCTAGTGATAATACCACCTATGACTATGACTCCGGATGGGCTATTACTAACCTTAACTAGATGTCTAACCATATGGGCTCCAGAATCAATATTAACTTCATTTAGCATGGCCCATAAAAATTGTAACTCACTCTGCCTAGCCACCCCTGCACTATCATATCTTCCTGAGATTGTATTAGCCATGAATCTAAGGAGATAACGAAAAGTAGGATTAGGGATGTTAAATGATTTGGACCTGGATGCATCATAGGGGCGAGGGTCATCAGAAATTAATCTCCAAAATTGATGATCAATAAAATGTCTATGAATGTGCCTCTCCCCTCCGCTAGGAAAATCAAATATCGTATTAAAATCACTTAAAGAAAGGGTAAACTCATGGTTCATTAATCTAAATTTTATTTTTCCTTCCTCACAATCCTTTCCTTGCAGTGTTTCAGCAGACAGGGAGCTAAGGAATTCAAGAGTGATGCTCGAGTAAGTAAGATGATGGTGCGTGATAAACTCGGTCCATCCTATCCTATTGGTTACCAAGTTATGTCATCTCTTAACCCTAGGGTGGTCAACGTGTAGAAGTCTATAGTTCTTGTAGATACTAACTTCCTTTTTTCAAGCTTACTGAATTTAGTCTTCATAACATCATCTCTAAAAACAATTCCATATGGATGGCTAGAGGTCGGAGGAGGTTCGTTACCCAAATCCTGAGCTTTTCTTTTCCCCTTGTCCCTTATCGAAGAGGAAGAAGCTCCTCCTCTAGTCTTCACTCGCTTGCTCATGGTGTTGGTGATGGAGAGACAGCAGGTTAGCTCCTCGGCTGCTTGAGAGAGAGACCGACGGCGGCTGCTTCAACCTTGGATTGCGAGTGGAAAATTAGGGCGTGCTCGAGTCGGTTTTAGAGGGCTATCCGCAGCATAGGCGTGTCGGGCATCCTCTTACGCAAATACCCGACCCGTTTAAGCGCGACATAGGCGTGCTCTATCGCTCTCAGCGTGCCTGATCTAGCCCAGTGTGCGCGATGCGGCCCAGCGTCGAGGTTGAGAAGTGTGCGACACGGGCATGCTAGTCAGCACGCTCTGCCTGTGTTGTCTTCGGGTACCAACAACACGCCTGTGTCGTTCAAATCGTGGTCAACTTAGATGGCACGTATCCTGAAAACCTGAAAAATAAAAATAGAATAAAGAATAAAATAAAATAAAATAAAGTGACTAAAAAAATGAAAATAACATGGGTTGCCTCCCAAGAAGCGCTTGTTTAAGGTCGTTAGCTTGACCCCTCGGTTACTCCCTAGTTTTGGGGATATGGCTTGAGGAGTGTGCTCTGCCCCTCCTCATCTCTAATTAGCTCAACAAAATTGTTTGCGAAGTATCTCTTAAGTCTTTGACCATTTACTTTGAAAATTCCCGTAGACTCACTAGATATATCAATAGCTCCATGACGATAAACCTTTTCAACTCGATATGGCCCCGACCATCTGGATTTCAGCTTCCCAGGAAAGAGTTTCAATCTGGAGTTGAATGGTAATACCAACTCTCCTTGATGGAATTCTCTGCGCATGATGTTCTTGTCATGCCACCTCTTCGTTTTCTCCTTGTAAGACCTTGCATGTTCATAAGCATCAAGGCGTAGTTCTTCAAGTTCATTTAGCTGCAGTTTTCTTTTCTCTCCGGCTTTCTTTAGGTCAAAATTAAGCCATTTAATTGCCCAATATGCCCTGTGCTCTATTTCAACTGGAAGATGACATGGTTTTCCATAAACTAATCGAAACGGAGTCATTCCAATGGGTGTCTTGTAGGCAGTTCGATAGGCCTATAAAGCATCATCAAGTCTTAAAGACCAATCCTTCCTTGATCTTGATACTGTTTTCTCCAAGATAGTCTTGATTTCCCTATTCGAAACTTCTACTTGCCCGCTCGTTTATGGATGATATGGTGGACTAGTTTATAGGTTACTCCATACTTCTTGAGAAGACTTTCAAATTGTCTTTCGATAAAGTGTGAGCCTCCATCACTTATTCTTGCTCTCGGTATTCCAAATCTTGGAAATATTATACTCTTAAAGAGCTTAATGACTGTTTTGCATCACAAGAGGGGATGGTAGAGCCTCAACCCATTTAGACACATAGTCCACTTGCTACGATATAGGTATTTTTATAGGAAGTAGGGAAGGGTCCCATATAGTCAATTCCCCAGACGTCGAACAATTCGACTTCAAATATCGAATTTTGAGGCATCTCATGTCTCCTTGATATGTTCCCGGTCCTTTGGACAATGTCACAAGTCGTCACATAATTCCGAGAGTCTCTAAAAATATGAGGCCAATAAAATCCTGCTTGCAGAACCTTTGCCGCAGTCTTGTCTGTGCTCGCGTGACCTCCATATGCAGAAGAATGACAGTGATACAATATGTTAGTAATATATGAGAGATGTCCTAAGGCAATCGCCTTATGTATGAACCATTTATATGATAAATGAAGATTCACTATTTGAGTATACATGTTTAATGTATTTGATTGGATCTTAAACTCATTTCTTGAATGTCCACGATCGATTCACGGCATGAGAGAATTTGTGATTGGATCACAACTAGTGAGTATCTCTACATGTGTAATTGTGATGTATCGGAATTATCCTAGTCGATGAATTGATGGATTTGGACACCATCAATTACATCGAGACTAGCACAGGTATACTCCTTGGTGTATCCAAGCGGTGATTCTCAGCGGGTGGAGACATTGTGATGTCGGAGTTAATCGTGGATGCTAGTTATGGTAACTAGTTCATTGGAGTGACCGGTAGTAAGACTTCATATGGTTCTCTGCATATATAGATATGTCAATGAAGTTCTTCTTGTGGCTTAAGTCGATGTTCCTTTGACTTGCGGTATTCAAGTCATCTTGATCATGGAGACTTATGCTTTGACATCTTAAGCAAACATCTCTAGGAGATGTGGACCCAGATGATTGGGTATAAGTCAGTGATCGAAGGTGTTTGAATAGCCTATAAAGGATTCACCACTCCTTGCGAGGAGATGTATACCCATGGCCTCTCGTCGGATTGTTACTAAAGTCTTTGGCCAAAGCATTACATGTTTAGAGTAAGGTACTCTTGATACATGTGGAGTAACTAGAATCGTGGGACGAGGAAATGATACTTGGGCTAGGTGTGGCGTGAGTCGACCTAGTGAGGTGACACAATAGACCATGTCACTGAACCAAGTGGGTATAAGATGAGTGAAGGAATGGGGCACGATTCATTCGAGCTCTTGAAGGGTTTGAGAAATAGTTACGGATCAGGTTGATCTTTTGGTTAATTGGGGATCATGATGTACTACTAGGTGCCACTCATGATCGTTCTATAATTAATGGTTAATTATAGGCGGCCAACATAAACCGAGAACCTATTTGGTCACACGCTGTGAGTGTAATCAAAGGATTTAAAGCGAGCTTGAGAATGGGATTCTCGGAGAGAAACTATGTTTGGTTGGACCAAACATAAGCGAGCATGAAATTGTTTGATCGCAATGGAAGCGTGGATGGGCGTGTCTTATGAAGACATAATGGATGGACCAAAATGGTTTGGTTCTAATCCAATGGATGAGAATAAACCAAAGGATTTGGTTTATTTTAAACGAATGAACCAAAAGTTGGTTCGGTTCGTTTTAACTTAAAATAAACCATCATGGTTTGGTTTATTTTAACTTATCTTAATGGAGCGGGTTAACGGGCTTTATGGATATGATCCATTAACCATAAAGAGAATTAGTTCTCTATAAAATAGGGCTTAAACCCTAACCATAACACCTAATCAAGAGTTGCCGCCCACCCTTGTTGGTGAATTCGGCGCCCAACCTAAGTGGCCACCGCCCATCCTTTGTGCCGCCGTCAAGTCATTCTTGCGGCGCCAAGCTCAGCCGGTGAACCTCGGCGACCCTCCGTGATCTCCTATAGGTTTGGCATCAAGGTGAGCTTTCTCTCCTTGTTTTGGCGGCGCCTACTCCTCCACCAAGCTGTCCAGTTTTCTGGACAGCTTCTCCTCGTCGGAGCGTCGTTTGGGCGGGTTAGTGCTCCGACAGGCTAACATACCGGGATTTGATCTCCGGTAATCCTCTGAGGTGGAGGATGAAGGATTCGTCAAACGGTTGTGAATACCTCTCCGGAGAAGCGAGTTTTGAGAACTCATTTTAGGATCCGAATTTGGATTCGGATCGTGATCATCTCTCGATCACGTCGTCTTCAACACGAGGCTAGTAACCCGTGCGAAGACGAAGCTCGTGACTTAGCGAAGTCATCCCGAGGAGCTCGGCGTGGATACGGATAGAGACGATTCTTACGAGGATCGTTCCGGTTGATGCCGTTCCCACTACACGTCATACGGAAGGTATAACGTAGTTTAATTTCCTTTTATTGCAATTTTAATTTACGGTTATGTCTACACTTGTTGTAATAGCATGCGTGTGTTGTGTGTGTTGTAATAAATAGGAGTATTTATTATTTTTATTGCTTCCGCTGTGCTCATGTTTACGAAACATGATCGAACACACACATGATCTAGGAAACCTTGATGGTATCGAGCCGGGTTGTGTTTCGACATAATCGTAAAATGGTTTTGCGATAGTCATAATGTATTTCTGGAAATTTTCGAATTTTGGAAATTTAGAAGTATTTATGGAAATTTTTCAATTTTGGAAAGTCTAGAAGTATTTATGGAAATCTTCCACTTTTGGAAAGTTGGAAGTATTTATGGAAATTGATATTTTCCATAAATAAAATATTTGATTAGATTCTGGAAATTTGTTTCCTAATTTAATCATGATTTGATTTGAAATCAAATCTTAAAATATTTTATTTCCATAAGTAGTTTTAATGATTTAGGAAATTGGTTTCCTAAATAGATTTTCCTTAATCAAATAATTCCATGAATAAAATATGTGATTAGATTTGGAAATTTGTTTCCTAATTTAATTATGATTTGATTTGGAGAATCAAATCTTAAACATATTTTATTTCCATAAATAGTTATGACATATAAGGAAATATAGACATGACATAATTGTATGCCATGTAATTGCATTAGATGCATAACATTATGCCATGCGTGTCGTGACATGTAGATGTATGCCATGTATGCCATGCCATGTAGATAATAGTTATTTGCATGCAAAGAGGATGAGACATAAAAACCCTTAATCAATATTAAAGCCTACACCTTCCATTAATATGGTTAGAACCAGAGTTCTGTTTCTTGTTTGGGTTGTTGGACTCTCTCCAAGCAGGCTCGAACTGAATATGTTCAAACCATGGAATAGTTTAATACTAATATGGTAAGAGTCAGAGGTCAATCGTTAGCTTTGGTTGTTGGACTCTCTCCAAGCTGGGCTAATTGGTTGAATGCGCTCTAACCATATTAAAACTATGTCCCGATTAATGGGTTGGCTTTAACCTGGAGCATCGGCTTGTTGCACTCTCTCCAAGGTCGATGTAAAGGGAGGTGAAGTTGGGTGCTATGCATATGATGCATACTTGTTAATGTGTTAACAACCCGATGTATGTGTGAACATTCAATTAGTTGATAGCACATTGTGATAGTTGCATATACGTGATATGCAATCGGTATAGATGATACCTACCGTCGTAGTTATGAATGGCTTGTTGGACTCTCTCCAAGGTTGTTCATAACTATGATGGATATCGACCATTCGGAGATGGACCTACAATCTCAAGTGATTTTGGGGTTTTGAAATTCGAAAAATGAATGGGATTTATAAATGTATATTGATGCATTTTAAAATCATTTTCTCATATATGCTCGTTTTGTATTTCTAGGTCAATAAATTGATCATGAGCGTCTTTGAATTTGCGCACTATTTTGGATTGAACAAATGGTGGGCCTAACTTCTGGGTGGCTTAGAAACGAGAATTGTTCTCAAGCGGAAAAGCTTGCATATGTCCTTGAAGAGCCTCTTCCGTCTAAGGGCGATGCAACTCGGACCAAATGTTGGTCTATCGAAGCATGTGGCGGTACGGTGGCGAGTTGCATCATGCTAGCGGCGATGGTACGAGTGCGGAGCATATGGATGCTAACACTATGGTCTTCCATCTTCATGAGTTGTTCGATGAGCAAGCGAGATCCGAAAGGTTCGAGGTCTCTAGGCTCCTCTTCACCACGAAGATGCAAGAAGGTTAAATGCAGTAGTGCGGTTTGTGCTAAAGATGAGCGGGTACATCAGCGGCTAGCTACCCTCGGTTTTGTGATGGATCATGAGTTAAGTATTGACTTAATTCTGCATTGTTTGCCCAAGAGTTTCTCAATTTGTGATGAACTATCGGATGAACAAATTGGAATCCACCATTCGAGCTCCTCAATATCTTGAAGCTGTGGAGCCTTACATGAAGCATGAGAGAAAGGCGGTTCTGAGTTGATTCCTCAAAGAAAGGTTCTAAGAGGAGGCAAAGGCAAAAGAAGAAGAAAGGAAAGAAAAAGGCAAAGAAGGCGGAACCCGGTATAAAGGGCACTTGCCATCCTTTGTGGCAAGGAAGGCCATCTTGAGTCCATGAAGAAGAAGAAGGCATCCGATGCCCCATCCTCTTGAGTATCTTAGTGTTATTGATTGTCATTCTATTTCCTTAGACACTTGGGTATTGGATCTTGGGTGTAGCTCACATATATGTAATGACATACAGGGGCTAAAGAATAGAAGAAGACTTGTCAGAGAGAAGTCAAATTTGCGAGTTGGCAATGGAGCAAAGGTTGCTGCGGTCGCCATCGGAACTTATTTGCTGAAGCTCCCTAGTGGACTAGTCTTGGACGTGGACAATTGCTATTGTGTTCCTTCTCTAATAAAGAACATTGTTTCTATTTCTGCTTAAATAGAAATGGTTTCCATTTAACGTTTAGTAACAATTGTTGTTATATAACTTTGAATGGCGTACTTTATGGGCTGGAACTTTGAGTAATGGCATTTATCGTTGGGCGTATCGGTGACATTTTCAATATCGAAGCGAGCAACAGCGTGCTCGAAAGGATAATCACATAGACTCCTATATGTGGCATTGTCGTCTTGGCCATATAAGCAAGAAAGCATGTCCGAATTACACACGATGTGGAATGCGGAATCGTTGAATTGGATTCATACGATACATGCGAATCATGCTTAAAAGGCAAGATGACTAAGTTACCTTTTGGAAAAGGTGAGCAGTGGGAGAGTTACTAGGTTTAGTACATATGTATGTGGACCTATGTCAACTCAAGCATTAGGAGGCTATAAGCTACTTCATTACCTTCATCGATGATCACTCGGTTTGGGTATGTGTTCTTGATGAAACACAAGTGCGAAGCCTTTGAAAGGTTCAAAGAATTGAAATGAAGTAGAGAAACAACATGACAAGAGTATTAAAATACTTGATCGGATCGAGGTGGTGAATACTTAAGTCAAGAGTTTCTTGATTATCTAAGAGACAATGGCATATTGTCTCAATGGACTCCGCCCTATACACCCACGGCATAATGGTGTATCGAGGCGTACTTAGGACCTTGTTGGACATGGTCAGGTCAATGATGAATCATGCAACTCTTCCCAAGTCCTTTTGGGGTTATGCACTTCAGACAGCTGTTTACTTGTTAAACAGAATGCCTACCAAGGTAGTCTCAACTACTCCATATGAGATATGGAATGGTAAGAAACCTCATGTATCTTACTTGAATATATGGGGTTGTCCTGCTTATGTGAAGCGGACTGTATCAGACAAACTGGATGCTAAGTCTGATAAATGTCTATTTATTGGATACCCTAAGGAAACAAGGGGTTACCAATTCTATCATCCTGTGGAACAAAAGGTGTTTGTTTCAAGGCATGCTGTGTTTCTAGAGAAAGAGTTTCTCTTGCAAGAAAATAGTGGGAGTGTCATCGAGCTTGAGGAGGCTCGAGAGACTCAAATAGACATTGATGAGATACCTGGTGAAGCACAACAGCCGACAACTCATAGTGATGAGCAATCGGCTGGACCTATTGTAACACCACATCTTCGTAGATCTGGTAGAACACGCAATATTCCTGAGAGATATGGATTTCTCATAAGCGAATCGAACGACGTGTTACTCATTGATGATGAGGAGCCTACCAGTTATGAAGAAGTGCTGACAAGTTCAGAAAGGGATAAGTGGCTTGGTGCCATGAAGTCGGAAATGGATTCCATGTATGAAAACCAAGTTTGGAACTTGGTTGACCCACCTGAAGGGATAAAGCCTATAGGGTGCAAGTGGGTTTTCAAGAAGAAAACCGACATGGATGGTAATGTGATTACCTATAAGGCTAGATTGGTGGCGAAAGGATATCGTCAAAAAACAAGGTGTTGATTATGACGAAACCTATTCGCCTGTAGCTATGCTTAAATCCATTCGGATGCTCCTGGCCATAGCGGCTCATTATGATTATGAGATATGGCAGATGGATGTGAAAATAGCTTTCCTTAATGGAAACCTGCTCGAGGACGTGTATATGATACAGCCTGAGGGTTTCACATCGATTGATAAAACCAAGGTATGCAAATTGCGACGATCCATTTATGGATTGAAGCAAGCATCCAGGAGCTGGAATATCCGTTTTGATGAGACAATCAAAAAGTTTGATTTCTCACAAAATCGAGCAGAACCTTGTGTGTACAAGAAGGTTAGTGGGTGCGATCGTGTTCCTAGTATTGTATGTCGATGACATATTACTTATAGGAAAATGTGTCAATCTTCTGATCGATTAAGGTTTGGTTATCCAAGACATTCTCCATGAAAGACACAGGAGAAGCAACCTACATCCTTGGGATTAAGATCTATAGAGATAGATCGAAGCGGTTGCTTGGTCTTTCGCGATCTACATATATAGGCCGAGTGCTAAAGAGGTTTAGCATGTCGGAATCAAGAAAGGTTATCTGCCATCGGGCATGGGGTACACCTTTCGAAGTCTATGTGTCGCGCGGAAGGCGAGAGGATTTGCATGAGTAAGATTCCTATGCATCGCAATAGGATCTATCATGTATGCTATGTTATGTACGAGGCCCGATGTATCGTATGCTCACAGTGTCACGGCGGATACGATCGATCCGAGAATGGATCATTGGCGGCTATTAAGACGATCCTTAAGTACTTGAGAAGAACTAAGGATGTGTTCCTAATATATGGAGAAGGGGACATGGTGATACGGGTATCACGGATACCGCTTCCAGACGAACAAGGATGATTCCGTCGATGCGATCGTGTTCACCTTGAATAGGGGCGCGATGAGTTGGAAAAGTTCTAAACAAGAGCATGGCGGATTCTACCACCGAGGCGAATATATTGCGGCCGAAGCGAAGGCGGTTTGGATCAAGAAGTTCGTTCATGAACTTGGTGTGATTTCGCCATTGTTGAAGCAATACCGGTCGCGACAACAATGGAGCAATTGCACAGGCGAAAGAGCCAAGGTCTCATCAACGATCCAAACATGTGCTTCGCCGCTATCATCTTATCAGAGAGATCATAAGTAGGAACGAAATACAAATCGAGAAAATTCCCACTGAAAGGAACTTAGCGGATCCTTTGACTAAAGCATTATCTCAAAGTAAGTTTGAGGGTCATGTTAGAGCTTATGGTATTGGATACCGTAGCGATTGGCATTAGGCCAAGTGGGAGTCTGTTAGTAATATATGAGAGATGTCCTAAGGCAATCGCCTTATGTATGAACCATTTATATGATAAATGAAGATTCACAATTTGAGTATACATGTTTAATGTATTTGATTGGATCTTAAACTCATTTACTGAATGTCCACGATACGATTCATAGCATGAGAGAATTTGTGATTGGATCACAACTAGTGAGTATCTCTACATGTGTAATTGTGATGTATCGGAATTATCCCTAGTCGATGAATTGATGGATTTGGACACCATCAATTCTGTCGAGACTAGCACGAGGTATACTCCTTGGTGTATCCAAGCGGTGATTCTCCGGAGACATAGTGATGTCCGGAGTTAATCGTGGATGCTAGTTATGGTAACTAGTTCATTGGAGTGACCAGCCGTAAGACTTCATATGGTTCTCTGCATATATAGATATGTCAATGAAGTTCTTACTGTGGCTTAATTGCGATGTTCCTTTGACTTGCGGTATTCAAGTCATCTTGATCATGGAGACTTATGCTTTGACATCTTAAGCAAACATCTCTAAGGAGATGTGGACCCGGGATGATTGGGTATAAGTCGAATTGATCGAAGGTGTTTGAATAGCCTATAAAGGATTCACCACTCCTTGCGAGGAGATGTATACCCATGGCCTCTCGTCGGATTGTTACTAAAGTCTTTGGCCAAAGCATTACATGTTTAGAGTAAGGTACTCTTCGATACATGTGGAGTAACTAGAATCCGTAGGACGAGGAAATGATACTTGGGCTAGGTGTGACGTAGTCAGCCTAGTGAGGACTGACACAATAGACCATGTCCTGAACCAAGTGGGTATAAGATGAGTGAAGGGAATGGGGCACGATTCATTCGAGCTACTGAAGGGTTTCAGAAATAGTTCTGGATCAACCGTTGATCTTTTCGGTTAATTGGGGATCATGATGTACTACTAGGTGCCACTCATGATCGTTCTATAATTAATGGTTAATTATAGACGGCCAACATAAACCGAGAACCTATTTGGTCACACGCACAACGAGTGTAATCCAAAGGATTTAAAACGAGCTTGAGAATGGGATTCTCAGACCGAGAGAAACTATGTTTGGTTGGACCAAACATAAAGCGAGCATGAAATTGTTTCAGTCGCAATGGAAGCATGGATGGGCAGTGTCTTATGAAGACATAATGGATGGACCAAAATGGTTTGGTTCTAATCCAATGGATGAGAATAAACCAAATGGTTTGGTTTATATTAAACGAATGAACCAAAGGTTGGTTCGGTTCGTTTTAACTTAAAATAAACCATCATGGTTTGGTTTATTTTAACTTATCTTAATGGAGCGGGTTAACGGGCTTTATGGATATGATCCATTAACCATTAAGAGAATTAGTTCTCTATAAAATAGGGCTTAAACCCTAACCCTAACACCTAATCAAGAGTTGCCGCCCACCCTTGTTGGTGAATTCGGCGCCCAACCCTAAGTGGCCGCCGCCCATCCTTTGTGCCGCCGTCCAAGTCATTGCCGGCGACCAAGCTCAGCCCTCTCGACCCTCGATGATCCCCTATAGGTTTGGCATTAAGGTTAGGCTTTTCTTTCCTTGGTTGGCCGGCGCCTACTCCTCCACCAAGCTGTCCAGTTTTCTGGACAGCCTCTCCTCCTCTCGTCGGAGCGTCATTTGGACGACGGTTAGTGCTCCGACAGCGGCTAACATACCGGGGATTTGATCTCCGGTAATCCTCTGAGGTGGAGGACGAAGGATTCGTCAAACGGTTGACGAATACCTCTCCGGAGAAGCGAGTATTGAGAACTCTTTTTGGATCCGAATTTGGATTCGGATCGTGATCATTTCTCGATCACGTCGTCTTCAACACGAGGCTAGTAACCCGTACGAAGACGAAGCTCGTGACTTAGCGAAGTCATCCCGAGGAGCTCGGCGTGGATACGGATAGAGACGATTCTTACGAGGATCGTTCCGGTTGATGCCGTTCCCGCTACACGTCATACGGAAGGTATAACGTAGTTTAATTTCCTTTTATTGCAAATTTTAATTTACGGTTATGTCTACACTTGTTGTAATAGCATGCGTGTGTTGTGTGTGTTGTAATAAATAGGAGTATTTATTATTTTTATTGCTTCCGCTGTGCTCATGTTTACGAAACATGATCGAACACACACACGCCGCGGTGCCGGAAACCCAACACAATATATCCTCAATCTCTTCTTCGGATACGCATCTTCGATATATAGCATCCGCCCCTTGCTTGAACAAGAATGGTTCATCCCACACATAATGCTTCACATCCGAAAGGAACTTCTTCCTCTGATGATAACTCATGTGAGAAGGTATTATCCAAGCTAGGTAGTTAGAAATCGATACCATGGAGCTTTGATTGTTCTAGCCTAGTAGGCCTCATCAAAAGAAGTCATTTATAGCAAGATCATCTCTTCATTTGGTTCTAGATGAAGCCTCCTCGAGATGGTGCAAGCGTTCTTCGTTCCTTGCTTGTCTCGAATTTCTAAGTCAAACTCTTGTAGGAGAAGTATCCACCGGATAAGTCTTGGCTTAGATTCCTTTTACTCAAAATATCTTATGTATGATGAGTATGTAAAGTATCACCTTGGTCCCTATGATATAAGATCCGAACTTGTCGAGCAAATACTATAGCCAAGAGTTCCTTCTGTGGTAGCATAATTCATTTGTGCTTCATCCAATGTTTTTCATAGTAGATTGCATACACCTTGCGATCCTTCCTTTGTCCTCTCGCCAAAATCACTGCATCACACATAATTTCAAAAGGGACTCAATCTGGGTTGCATTATTAGGCGGTTGTTAATGCTTCCTTTAACACAAAATGCATCAAGACAAGGATTATCAGTGAAACAAACAGATCTCTTTAGCAAATTAGTTAATGGTTTTGAAATTTTTGAGAAGTCTTTGATGAACCGTCGGTAGAACCTATGTCCTAGGAAACTTCACTCCCAATTGGAGGAGGCAACTTCTGATCACTTGAGTTTTTGCAATGTCCTCGATACCACGGTGTGAGACTAGGTGCCCAAGTACTATGCCTCTCGCACCATGAAGTGGCACTTCTCGCTTAAGCATTAATTCATTTCATTTCCTCGCAAGACCTTCACCAAATTAGATAAACACATATCAAAATCTGCACCATATATAGAAAAATCATCCATGAACACTTCCATTATATTCTCGATCATGTCGAAAAAGTCATACACCTCAAATGTGGCGGTGCATTGCATAGTCAAAAGGCATTCTTAAAGCAAAAGTACCATATGGGCAGGTGAAAGTTGTTTTCTCTTGGTCATTAGGATAAATAGGGATTTGATAGAAATCCATCTAAATGTAAATCAGTGTTTTGCCAATCGATCTAACATTTGGTCAATAAATGGGATGGGGAAGTGGTCCTTTCTAGTTTCCTTATTCAATTTCCTATAATCAATACACATTCTCCATCCGTAATAGCTTGATTCTAGTGGGGATTAACTCATTCGTAGCATTCCTTATCACGCAACCCCCATTTCTTTGTACGACATGGATGGACTTACCCATTATTCGGATATTGGATAGATAATTCCTGCATCTAGCAATTTCATGACCTCTGACTATCTCTTTCATCATTGGGTTCATAATTTGATGCTCTATAGATTTAAAATTGTCTTCTAGTAGAATTGCCGATGCAAACCGATGGACTAATTCCCTAATATCATCAATCTTGTATCCAATGACATTCTTATGTGTTTTCAATACCTCAATCGTCTGCATTCTTTCATTAGCATTAATGATCACACGGATAAGTAGAGTTTTCGCCAAGGAATTCATACACAGTGTGGATGGAAGAGGCTTAAGTTCTACATGGTGTGAGGTTAGCTCTCATCTCTTTATCCTCATTAAATCCCTCCGATCTTATTAAGATGAGTTTGTTCTCCTTGTTGCTATTATTGAACTGTCAATCCTACAACAAACATCAAAAAAGGTTGTTTAACGACTTTTGAAGGTCAAATTCAATTTTGTTTCCAAATGCAAGTGAGAGTTTGTGGTTCTTGACATCTATCATATCATTGCGCTAGCAAGAAAGGTCTCCACAAAATGAGTGGAATACATGGGTCTTCATCCATGTCTAGTACTCTCAGGCGAATAATAAAATTTCCCCCCACCTACATCTTCTATGATTCCCAAAGGATATCTAATGGAGCGATCAAATAATGCAAGGCCATAGTAGTTAGTTTCATTTCTCCCAAATCCAATTTCTTGCATATGGAAAGAAAAGATTTACCTTTCGCCCAAATCGCAAAGCCTTATCAAAATTTGAGTCATTAATTATGCAAGGTATAGAAAAACCTACGGATCATTTAGTTTGGGAGGTACCATTTCTTAATTTTGTTCCTCGATTGAGCCACTTTAAGAATGAGCCTCTTTTCTTTTATTTCTTTTATTTGTTAATGTCCTTCAAGAACTTGGAGTATGTGGGCATTTGTTGAAGAGCTTAAAAGGTATATTGATATATAGCTTCCTAATTACCTAAGGAACTTACCAAATTGTTCATCCAATTTTTCCTTAATCACCTTTGAGGGAACGGGATAGGGGCTTATATGTTCTTGGTTCCTAGCACAGCCGGGCGCTGGAGTTACCCGACACGGTGTGTCCGACACGCCGTGGTGTCCGCTTCTCAGCGTGTTGAACAACACGCTCGGTCAGGTGTGTGTGCCTGGCCTTTTCTATTCAACCCAGCGCGTGTGTGTTCTTCCAACTCCGACACGCCGTGTCGAGGTCGCTTGTCGAGCTCTTCTCCTTCTAAAATCCTTCCACTTCTCAAACTTATAGAATTACAATGCTCTACCGGGTTTACTCAATTTCCAGAAATCACGAAGGCATCCTCGATGTCGAGCCGGGCAATTTGGGAAATTTGATTTTCCAAAGATTCTTGTGTGATTAGTCAAATTATCAACCTTGCTTCCCAATTGCTTGATTGCCTCGGATTATTTTGATGTTTCCGATTTGATTCTACAATATGTCAAAATTCATCATTTATCTTCCCCGACATAATAAAATTTTCCATCATCTTTTCTAAGCTCGACTTGGGTCCCGAAATCTCAAGGTGCTCCAAAATTGTTTCGCCCGTAAGAATTTTGATTTGCTCTATACAAAAAGTTGGGATGATTCCTCCAACCAGGATTGTACGTGTTTGAGTAAGGGTTGCCACCATTAGGCTTCTGATTAAAATTATTTAGCGCATCCACTTGCTCAATCCTACTCCTTCGGATGGTGCGTGTAGGATTTGGCAATTCATCGCTACATGTCCTGTTACACCACATATCTCTCAAGTGACATTAGATGAGTTTATAGCTGATACATTAAAAAGTTCGAGCTTTTGAGTTAACGCATCGACTTTCGCACTGAGTAGATCAATGGTACTTACCTCAAACATACCTGGAATTTTAGTTTGATATCCTCGCTCAGAGCCCATTGGTGAGAATTCATTGCCACATTCTCGATGATCTCAAAAGCTTCATCCAATGTTTTGTTCATAAGAGCTCCTCCCGCAGCAGAATCAAGAGAAACTTTAGTAGCATACGAGATTCCATTGTAGAAAGTATGAACAATGAGCCACTTCTCCAAATTCTCATGATGAGGGCATTGTGTAGTAATCCCTTAAATCCCCCTGTGCTTTCAAATAATGTTTCTCCATCCTTCCAAGAAAATTAGTGATTTGATAACTAAGACTTGCGCTTTGCTAGGTGGAAAATACTTGTCTAAGAATCTTTGCTCCAATTGATCCTGTAGTTATACATACAATCTGAAGAGAGTGTAGCCAAGCTCTAGCTTTGTCCCAAGAATGAGAAAAGAAACAAGCGCAGTCTAATAGCATCAGCTGAGGCTCCATTCAGTTTTAAAGTTTCGCAAAATTCCAAAAATACTTCCAAGTGTAGATTTGGATCTTCAGTGAGTGCTCCTCCGAATTGATGCTGTTGGACCATGGATAGTAGAGCCGGTTTTAATTCAAAATTGTTCGCCTAATAGGGGTCTTCTAATACTCGATCTCAATCCTTGTACTAGGTGGCCGCATAATCCCTTAGAGGTTTATTCTCATTCCGATCACCATGTTGGAGGTCGATTTTCTTTCTCGCTGTTGAAATCGCCTTTCTAGCAAGGAACGTTCTCTCTATCTCAGGATCAATATCGATGATTTCCCTATTAAATCTGTGCATGCAACGACAAGAGAGGCTCCCAAAACAAGAATTCAGAATAGACAAAAAGAAAGAAAGAAAAAAAAACAAAAACAGAAATCTAGATTAACTAAATCACGCTCAATTCAATATTGAGTGCCAATCCCCGGCAACGGCGCCAAAAACTTGATGTGTTATTTTTCGCAAGTGCACGGTTGTCGTCAAGTAATAAAAATATCGATCCCACAGGGATTGGAATAATTACCGAATGATAGTGATACCAAGTTATCTAGTAAATCAATTTATGGTTAAAGCAAAGAAACTGAGCAGTCAATAACAACGAATGAGAAGAACGAGCTAAAAGTCAAGAGTTGAGGAGAATCTCAGGATATGAGTTTCACCACGTCGACGATTTATAAGGTGATTTAATTCTTTCCTAACCTTATTAGAGTTGTTTTGATGGAACCTATCCTAAGGTAAATCAACGGCCCCTTTCGAGGTCTACGTTAACTGTACCTATCAAACTCAATTTACCTGTCACGGTGTTCGAGCATAGGGGATCATAATCAGCTAAGAGGACCTGTCACGAGACCCCCGCAAACCTCCCTATGTCTTACCTCCGTTACTTGGTAAAAACTGGATTTGATAGATCCATTAAGTTCATGAGAGTTCCTCTAGAGTCAAATTTCCTCTTCACGGTAGGTTTGCACACGGGACCATAATCAGCTAAGGGGACCTGTCACGAGACCCCCGCAAGCCCTCATAGATACACTACCGCTACTAGTAGGAGTTATTCCCTAGTTGGTTCTGGCTTTCGGGAACTCGGGTTCACTGTTAGGTACTTCCCCTTTGCTCCTTAGGTTTATCAATAAGAATCCAAAAGAACCAGATCAAAATAAACAATAGTTCAGGTAGTATAGATTATATCATCCATCATAAATCGTCAAGGGCTACTCCCCCATCCTAAGATTACAGGATACTACTCCATAGTCTGACAAGAATTACTAGAGAAAGAAATTACGATACTGGGTGCCATCTCCTTCTTCTGCTGACTCCTTCTCTTTGTCTTCTTTGTCGTCGATCTCTGACCACCCGCCGTCCTCCCTCTTTAGGGTTAGAATATCTTCTCTTTTATAGCTTTGGCCTCCTCTTCAATTAAGGCAATAGATTCCCTACAGATTTCCGACGAAGATCCTGATTGTTGGTGCAGTGAGGCACCGAAATCGAACCTGTGTTTTGATTATAGCAAAGACACAAAGTTAAGTCTATTTTGTTTTCTCATGAGCTGAATCAAGTGTGCAGAAGATTGCTATAGCTGGAGCTGAAGGCTAGCGACACCCGGAGGAAGCCGCGGTGGTCGGGCGACACTCGAGTGATTTCGGAGAAAGCCGATGGAATCGAGTGGAAGGCCGGAAGCAAAAGCAACACGTAAGTATCGAGGTAAGCTCGTGTGTGTGAGCGTAAGTGAGGTCGTATCCTCTTTACGGGGATGATCTTAAGCGTAGATCCGACCCAAGACATCTCATAGGTAGTCTAGGTCGAGATCGGACGGTCGAAGACCGTCGGAAGTAGGTTTTTGTTGAGCTAACTTTGACTTGCAAGCATCACTTGGAGGACTCATCGCCGTGTATCGGGCCGATCGCTGAAGGTCATCAATCGGCCGATGTCGCCATGATCCGATCGATGATGGCCATCAGTCGACTGATGGTCAATGATCAGATTCGAGGAGTCAAGGCTTATCACTCCACCTCAAAACGGTTTGGTGTCCATTTGTGATTGGTTGAAGACCCACTCGAAAAGGGGCTCAAAGGCTATAAAAGGAGGGCCAAACCTAGGGTTTCATCAACAATTCTAAGCCTCCAAAAAGTCTCCGTTACGCTGCAACTCTCCGACAACGAAGTCCTTCCATTCCGACGTCTAGGTTTAACTCTTATTATTCTTGTATGTCGGTATTAGTTTTTCTTGTCATTTACATTTCCGGAGCTTTTATCGTATACGAGGAGAGGGGGAGTGTCCCTCTACCTCAAGTTTTTGTGGTTCCTTCTTGTATCGATTAACTCCTACCTCTAACGAGGAGGAGTTCCTTTAGTACTTTTGCCCTCCGTACGTGGTCAAGGACCACTAGGGCCTTGGAGTAGTAGCCTTCGGCTACGAACCAAGTAAATCTCTTGTGTCTATTGTCTCCTTTACTTTTTGTTTTGCTTATCTTTCCACTGCATATAAGTTTTCTTTTAAAACGAGTTCGTACGAGAAAAATTTTCTTTCGCTATTCACCCCCCCCTCTAGCGAACCGCATCGATCCAACAATTGGTATCAGAGCCGGGGGCGCTTAGATTTGGTGAAACCACCAATCTAACATTTTTTTTTACAGATTTGTTTTTCGTTCGTTTAAATTTTCCTCCCGCGCTACTAATCCAAGACGAAGTCTTGGTACTCTTCGTTTGATTTTGTTTTGCAAGTATTCGCTTTTGGAGTAGCCGACGGTCAAATGGGCATAACTTTTTGTACAAGTTGACCCACGACACGGTCTACCTACCAAATCGAAGCCCTCGCAGAGATCTACACTTCTTATGGGGTTTTACCCCCGTAACAAGTTGTTTTCGTCCTCAAAAATTGACGTTTAGTAGCCTTTTGGGGACATCGAAGGTTGTGAGTACTTACTTTTTATTTAATTTCTCATTTCTTTGCTTAACTTTCTATTTTTCGTTTGTTTCTTTTTATTTCCCACACTACTAATCCAAGATGCAAGTCTTGGTACTTTCGTGTTTTTTTAGTTGCTAGGTCTTCTTTTTAGTCTCCTTGTTTTTGTTCTAATGGCCCATCTCGAGGGTTTTAGCCGTCATCGACCTCCGTTTTACAACGGAGATGATTTCCGCTATTGGAAAGGTCGGATGGAATGCTTTCTCAAAACCCAAATCGAGATGTGGATCATAATCCAAACGGGTTTCACACTTCCGACTAATGAAGTGGGTGACTCCTTGGATTATGATCAATGGATCGTTGCAACAAAACGACAAGTCGAAGCCGACGCCAAGGCAACACAAATCCTTCAATGCGGCCTATCCAAGGAAGAGCTAAATCGCGTCGGCCCCTTCATAAGCGCAAAGGATCTTTGGACAAAGCTAATCGAGTTACACGAAGGATCGGATCAAGCTAAGGTTTGCAAACGTGATTTGTTATTCAATAAATTGTACACACTAAAAATGCAGGAACACGAGTCCGCGACGCAACTCCACGCCCGTGTCCAAGACATAGTCAACAACCTACACGCAATCGGGCAAAAGGTCGAAAACCGCGACCTTATAAGGTATGTCCTAAACTCTTTTCCGAGGACTACCTTATGGGCATCCATGGTTGATGCCTATAAGGTCTCCAAGGACCTTTCTAAAATTAGGTTAGACGAACTCTTTTCGGATTTCGAATTACATGAACAATCCAACTCGGAACCCGAGAGGGGTATAGCCTTGTTTGCAGGTTCAAAGAAGAAGAAAATCGCAAGCAAGCCACCACCACCCGAGGAGGAAGATGAGTCCGAAGAAGAAGTTGACCCAGAGTTGACTGCCGAACTAATGAACCTAGCTCGAAGGATAGCCAAGGGACGAAAGCGAACTACGACTCGACCCAACCAAGGTAAACCTAAAAGTTCTAACATTAGGTGTTATGAGTGCAACAGGTTTGGACATATCAAGTCCGAGTGCCCCAAGCTCAACCACCAAGCACCTAAGCATAAGAAGGCCCTCAACGCGACATGGGAAGAAGCGTCATCCGAAGAAGACGAAGATCACGTCTTCATGGCGAAATCAATTGAGTCAGACACGGAGACCGAACTTGAGTCAGAACCTGAGGATGACTCGGACTACGAAGCTACCTTCAAGTCAAGCCACGGATACGCATCCGGTTCAAAAGATACCCTTAAGGTGAGTCGAACCTTATTTAATACTTTACATAATACGGTTAGGTTTTTGTCTAGGAAGTTAGCTAAGTCCGAGTCCAAGGTTGAGACCCTGGTTGAGGAAGTTAAACTCCTCAAACACGAGGTCTCCCTAACCTCTTCGACTAGTCGAGTTCAAGAGAAGGACTCAACTCGGGTTGAAAAACTCGAAGTTGAGAACTCACTCTTGAAAAGTCAAGTCAAAGATCTTAGGAATACGTTGGAAAGGTTTACTTTGGGATCCAAAGGACTTGACCTCCTACTTGGATCGCAAAGGGCCGTGTACAACAAGGCCGGACTAGGGTTTAGCTCAAACACGACCAATAAGTCGTATATGTCAATCGTAAGTAGACATAAAAAATGTGTCCAAGCCTGGGTCCCTAAGATCACTTTGATTTCAACTCTAGGATCCAACTCGTACTGGGTTCCCAAGGACCAAATCCACTATGTGGATAGACCGAACCGATTCAACGGTCTAGGGGGAGCCAGTACAAAACATGTTTGTGTTTTAACTTAGAAATTGCATGCTTAGATTTTTTTGTTTTTTTTTTGTGAACTCACTTAGAACACGTAAATAACCCCGGCAACGGCGCCAAAAACTTGATGTGTTATTTTCCGCAAGTGCACGGTTATCGTCAAGTAATAAAAATATCGATCCCACAGGGATTGGAACAATTACCGAATGATCGTGATACCAAGTTATCTAGTAAATCGATTGTTGGTTTAAGCAAAGAAACTGAGTAGTCAATAACAACGAATGAGAAGAACGAGCTAAAAGTCAAGAATTGAGGAAAATCTCAGGATATGGGTTTCACCACGTCAACGATTTATAAGGTGATTTAATTCTTTCCTACCGCTAGTAGAGTTGTTTTGATGGAACCTATCCTAAGGTAAATCAACGGCCCCTTTCGAGGTCTACGCTATCTGTACCTATCAAACTCAACTTACCTGTCACGGTGTTCGAGCATAGGGGATCATAATCAGCTAAGGGGACCTGTCACGAGACCCCCGCAAACCTCCCTAGTCTTGCCTCCGTTACCTGGTAAAAACTGGATTTGATAGATCCATTAAGTCCATAAGAGTTCCGCTAGAGTCAAATTTCCTTTTCACGGTAGGTTTGCACACGGGACCATAATCAGCTAAGGGGACCTGTCACGAGACCCCCGCAAGCCCTCATAGATACACTACCGCTACTTGACAGGAGTTATTCCCTAGTTGATTCTGGGTTTCGGGAACTCGGGTTCACCGTTAGGTACTTCCCCTTAGCTCCTTAGGTTTATCAATAAGAATCCAAAAGAGCCAGATCAAAACAAACAATGGTTCGAGTAGTATAGATTATATCATCCATCATAAATCGTCAAGGGCTACGCCCCCATCCTAAGATTACAGGTCTCTACTCCATACTCTGACAAGAGTTGCTAGAGAAAGAACATACAATACTGGATGCCATCTGCGGTCCTCTCCCGACACTCCTTCTCTTTTGCTTCCTCGATCCCTTTGCCGTCTTCTCTCCTCCTTTTTGACCATCCGTCGTCCTCCCTTTAGGGTTAGAATATCTTCTCTTTTATAGCTTTGGCCTCCTCTTCAATTAAGGCAATAGATTTCCCTTTAATTCAGACGAAGATCCTAATTGCTCGCGAAAGGAATGGAATCAGGCCAACACGCCCGTGCCACATGAGGGCACAAGCGTGTCGCTGGTTTCCCACAGGGCGTGTTACGGTTTGAACTGGGGCGTGTCGCGGCTGCACTAGGGCGTGTCGGCTGCTGGATTCACTGACACGGGCGTGTTGTTCTTTGACTCGGGCGTGTCGTCCGCTGGTTCTCATGACACAGGCGTGTCGATTCCCAACACGGCTGTGTTGTTTTGATACGCCTTCTCCTTTGCCCTGTTAACACAAAAACACCCAAAAACAGTCTCTTCTTCCCAAAATATGCTAAACTTAACTGAATCATGATAAAATACATGCCTAGGATATGAAATGAGATAAAATGCACATATATAAAGTAGTAAAAACATAGCATGATTTACACACATCTCCTGGGTCCCTAAGACCACTTTGATTTCAACTCTAGGATCCAACTCGTACTGGGTTCCCAAGGACCAAATCCACTATGTGGATAGACCGAACCGATTCAACGGTCTAGGGGGAGCCAGTACAAAACATGTTTGTGTTTTAACTTAGAAATTGCATGCTTAGATTTTTTTGTTTTTTTTTCGTGAACTCACTTAGAACACGTAAATAACCAACTAAAAGCCTTCGAAAAGATTGAGCCTCGGGGAGCCTCTTTTCAAAAACATAACCAACTAAAAGCCTTCGAAAAGATTGAGCCTCGGGGAGCCTCTTTTCAAAAATAACCAGTTAGACTAGGAAATAATCTTGGGTGAGTCAAGTCATCATTTTCTTGGAAATGGCTTTGTCTAAGGAAGTGGTCGATGATCCGATAAAAGAAGGCCCCTGTGCCTCACCACAACCTGGAAGCCATGATCTTGAAAAGGTAAAATTGACAAGCCTAGGGTTAAATCCAAATCTAACATAAAATTACTTGAACCTAAATCCACTCAATCAACTTAATTGAAAGTCATCTAAAAAAAAACACATAAGTATAACATGCTTGATCATATAGACTCCGGTGAGATGACCTAGGGTTAACAACTTACAACCAATTTTCTTAACAAAAAATCTAACATCCAATCCAACCACCTTGTGTGTAGGATCAATGGATGTTGGACAGCAGTTGCTCCCGACACATGACCGGGGATCAACTCAAATTCGCAAAGCTTCGATTCAAACGACAAGGATCGGTAGCCTTTGGGAATAACGGCAAGCTCAAAATCATCGGATCAGGTGATATCGAGCTTAACACGAATTTCGTTATTAAAAATGTATTACTTGTAGAGAATTTTGAATATAACTTACTTAGTGTAAGCCAATTGTGTGATAATAACTATAAGGTTATATTTCTAGAAAATGAATGCATAATTAATACCAACGAAACCTCTAAAACAATTCTTAAAGGAACTAGAAATAACAACATTTATACGATCAACTTAACCAACTCCTCAACTAAGTGTCTTATGACACGGCAAGAGGAATCATGGTTGTGGCATCGATGACTCGGTCACTCGCACCCAAGACTCGTCCATAAGATGAGTCAAAGTGGATTAGTCAGAGGCTTACCCAACCTCAACAACTTGGTTAATAAAATCTGTAATGCTTGTCAACAAGGAAAACAACCTAGGACACAACACAAGTTAACTAACCAAGAACGAACCTCAAATGTACTTGAGCTCCTGCATATGGATCTATTCGATTCACATGGAGCCAAGTCACTCAATAGAAGTCAATATTGCTTAGTCATAATTGACGACTACTCCAGGTTTACCTGGGTTAGGTTCATCAAGCATAAAAGTGATACCCTAGATCAATTAATCAATCTATTCAAATTAATCGAGAATCAAAAAGACCTTAAGGTTAAAAGACTTAGAAGCGATCATGGTGGTGAATTCGAAAATCAAAGGTTCACCGACTTCTGTAACCTAAACGGATACCACCATGAATTCTCTTGCCCTAGGACCCCTCAGCAAAATGGCCTAGTGGAGCGGAAAAACCGAACTCTACAAGAAGCCGCTAGGACCATGTTTAACGAATACGACCTACCCGATAGGTTTTGGGCAGAAGCCGTTAGCACGGCTTGCTATGTCCAAAATAGGATCCTTATGGTAAAGAGTCACCTTAAGACCTCGTACGAGATTTATCACGATAAAATACCTAACATCTAGTACTTTAGGGTATTTGGGTGTAAGGTACATATCCTAAACACTAAGGATTACCTAGGGAAATTTACATCCAAAACCACGACCGGAATCTTTCTAGGATACTCGACTACAAGTAGAGCTTATAGAGTATATAACCACGACACCCTTAGAGTCGAGGAGACTATCAAAGTAGTATTCGATGAAGGACATGAACCTACAAAACCCCCGGCAACCCCAATTAGCGAGTCGATTCATACTAGACCTTACTCTGATCCGGAGATCAGGTCTAGTGTTAATCCTAACCTAAGTCAACCTAGTCACTCTATTGATCAAATGATAGATGACTCCAACCAAACTAGTGTTCAACCAAGTCACCCCATTGATCAAGCATTAGGTGACACAAACCCAACCCAATCTAGGACTCAGACTAACCACCCTATCGATCAAGTGATAGGAGATCCTAATCTAGGAGTTCGAACTAGAGCATCCTATAGGAACCTTAGTCAAATTTCCTTAATTTCAAAGATAGAACCCAAATCAATTGAATAAGCTCTTCTTGATCCCGATTGGATTATTGCAATGCAAGAAGAGCTAGCTCAATTTACTAGGAACGAAGTGTGGGAATTAGTACCACCACCTAAAGACAAAATGATAATTGGAACAAGGTGGGTGTTTCGAAATAAGCTTGATGATAAAGGTGAAGTAGTTAGAAACAAGGCTCGGTTAGTCACCAAAAGATTTAGCCAAGTCAAAGGCTTAGATTACGACGAAACCTATGCCCCAGTAGCTAGACTCGAATCCATTCGAATGTTGCTAGCTTATGCCGCACATCGAGGATTTAAGCTGTTTCAAATGGATGTTAAGTCGGCATTCCTAAATGGATACATTAAGGAAGAAGTTTATGTTAGCCAACCCCCCGGATTCGAAAATCTAGATAAACCCGACCATGTTCTAAAACTTAAGAAAGCTCTCTATGGACTTAAACAAGCTCCTTGAGCTTGGTACGAGAGACTTTCAATCCATCTTAAGTCAAAAGGGTTTAACCAAGGCTTAGTTGACCCAACTCTCTTTGTAAAAACCTTAGGTAAAGAAATATTCATAGCTCAAATTTACGTAGACGATATAATTTTTGGAACCTCTAACTCAGCCTTACTAAACGAGTTCGTTTCGCTCATGGAAAGTGAGTTCGAAATGAACTTGGTAGGCGAGTTAAGTTTCTTTTTAGGTCTACAAATTAAACAAACTAAGGATGGTATATACCTATATCAACAAAAATACACTAAGGAGTTAATTAAAAGATTTGGAATGCAAGACGCTAAGGTAATAAACACCCCAATGGCAATAAATGTTAACATAGGAGAAGACCTAGAAAGTAAGTCCATTGACTTAAAGTACTATAGGAGCGCAATAGGAAGTCTTCTATACTTAACTGCGAGTCGACCCGACATCCTATTCGCAGTAAGTATGTGCGCCAGGTTTCAAACCTGTGCTAAGGAGTCTCACCTAACCCTAGTTAAGCGTATCCTTAGATATCTAAAGGGTACACTTAATGTCGGTATTTGGTATCCTAGATCTACCGAGTTCGAACTAATCGGCCATACTGATTCGGATTATGCCGTAGTAAACTCCGATGAAAGAGCACGAGTGGTTGTTGTCAACTACTCGGACGAGTCTAGTGAGTTGGTGCAGAGGAAGCAACATTGTGTTGCCTTTACATCGCATGAGTGTGTGTCACTCAACTTCTTTGGATGAAGCACACTCTCCGCGACTTTAAGTTAGACTTTACGAATACTAAACTTCACGTAGATAACATTAGTTCAATTAATCTTACAAAGAATCCAATATGTCACTCTAGGACCAAACATATGGAAGTCAAACACCATTTCATTCGAGAACATGTGGCCAACGGAGCCATACAACTCGAGTACGTCGAATCGAAATCTAACCTAGCAGACCTGTTTACTAAACCCCTACCCGAAGCCGAATTTAGTCTATTAAGACGAAAATTGGGCATGTGCGTAATAGAATAAGAACTTGCAAACTATATTTTCTTACTACTATTTCTTATTTTTCATTTTGATGGAACTAGCATAGGACATACCTTAGATAATATGCACCTATAGATTTAAGGAGCCAGTACATCTCACAACACATAGGACTAATGTGTTGTGTACTTAGCCACGTAGATGGGTGTGAGATGTTAGGACCCTACTCCAGGTTCCAAGATGTAGATCAAGTGCGTCAATATGAACCTCGGAGTATAAATATGCAACTAATATTAACCAACTCTAATCAGGACTTGTTGATAATATCATTTCAATCAAGTCAAACTAGAGTTGAACATTTAGATGATTTATTTTCACATACTATTTTCAAAATCATCATGCTTGGACTTAAGGTACTTTTTCCTGATTTATGTCAAAAGGGGGAGAAAGAGCCAAAGTTAAGGGCCAAAGTTAGGGTTCAATTTCAAATTTTAACTTTGATTCTGGCCTAAGTTAAGGGGGAGTAAGGTTTAGGTTTCAACTCTTCGGAATTGAAAACTTTAAAGGCCCAAGTTAAGAAATCAAAAGTTAAACCTTTTGAATAATTAACCTTTTGACTTAACTTTTGATTACTTAACTTGCACTTATTTTTGACTCTAAGAAGGCTAAGTTAAGTAATGTCATTTACTTAACTCATTATCTTTTGTGTTTGGAGAACTAAAAGTCTTTTTCAAGTACTCACCCTCGGTCAAGGGGGAGGGTTCCTCTAAGGGGAGAACTTGAGAAATATTTTTACTACTCCTACTTTTGCTTCTTGTCTTTATTGTTTCATGCACTTAATTTCCTTAACTTTGTGTGTTTTTGCCATATATCAAAAAGGGGGAGATTGTTGGTGCAGTGAGGCACCGAAATCGAACCTGTGTTTTGATTATAGCAAAGACACAAAGTTAAGTCTATTTTGTTTTCTCACGAGCTGAATCAAGTGTGCAGAAGATTGCTATAGCTGGAGCTGAAGGCTAGCGACACCCGGAGGAAGCCGCGGTGGTCGGGCGACACTCGAGTGATTTCGGAGAAAGCCGATGGAATCGAGTGGAAGGCCGGAAGCAAAAGCAACACGTAAGTATCGAGGTAAGCTCGTGTGTGTGAGCGTAAGTGAGGTCGTATCCTCTTTACGGGGATGATCTTAAGCGTAGATCCGACCCAAGACATCTCATAGGTGGTCTAGGTCGAGATCGGACGGTCGAAGACCGTCGGAAGTATGTTTTTGTTGAGCTAACTTTGACTTGCAGTAAGCATCAGTCGACTGCCAGCTTGGAGGACTCGACTGCCGTGTATCAGTCGACTGCCGAAGGTCATCAATCGACTGATGCTGCCATCAGTCGACTGATGATGGCCATCAGTCGACTGATGGTCAATGATCAGATTCGAGGAGTCAAGGCTTATCACTCCACCTCAAAGCGGTTTGGTGTCCATTTGTGATTGGTTGAAGACCCACTCGAAAAGGGGCTCAAAGGCTATAAAAGGAGGGCCAAACCTAGGGTTTCATCAATTCTAAGCCTCCAAAAGTCTCGTTGCATACTGCAACCTCCGACAACGAAGTCCTTCCATTCCGACGCCTAGGTTTAACTCTTATTATTCTTGTGCACGGTATTAGTTTTTCTTGTCATTTACATTTCCGGAGCTTTTATCGTATACGAGGAGAGGGGGAGTGTCCCTCTACCTCAAGTTTTTGTGGTTCCTTCTTGTATCGATTAACTCCTACCTCTAACGAGGAGGAGTTCCTTTAGTACTTTTGCCCTCCGTACGTGGTCAAGGACCACTAGGGCCTTGGAGTAGTAGCCTTCGGCTACGAACCAAGTAAATCTCTTGTGTCTATTGTCTCCTTTACTTTTTGTTTTGCTTATCTTTCCGCTGCATATAAGTTTTCTTTTAAAACGAGTTCGTACGAGAAAAATTTTCTTTCGCTATTCACCCCCCCCCTCTAGCGAACCGCATCGATCCAACACTGATTGCTCGCAGAAAAGGAATCCTGGAATCAGGCCAACACGCCCGTGCCACATGAGGGCACTGGCGTGTCGCGCATTTCCCACTGAGCGTGTTGCGCTTGAACCGGGGCGTGTCGAAGCTAAACTGGGGCGTGTCGACTGCTGGAACCCTGACACAGGCGTGTCGATCTTTGAACTAGGGCGTGTCGGAGGTGGCTCTCATGACACGGGCATGTCAATCGGTGAGCCAGGGCGTGTTGGCTGCTGGCTCTCATGACACGGGCGTGTTGATTTCTAACACGCCTGTGTTATTTTGATACGCCTGTTTCTTCGCCCTGTTAACACAAAAACACCCAAAAGCAGTCTCTTCGTCCAAAATATGCTAAACTTTAACTGAATCATGATAAAATACATGCTTAGGATATGAAATTTGATAGAATGCATGTATATGGAGTAGTGAAAACATAGCATGATTTACACACATCAACTGCCATCCCTTGGCAGTGGACTGATTCTCCCAACAGTCGACTGATCAGCCACACTTGGTTCAGTCGAACACTGGTCGAACCCATACGACCTAGAGCAGTCGACTGGCACCTATGCCAGTCGACTGATGTCGGCTAAAACCTCAAACACAAAGTTGTTTGAGCGTCCGACACTCAGTCTTAGTCACTTGGCCAAGTCCAACTTATCCCTCATGGAATTCCCCACCGAAGCTCTCTTCCCTCGGCCTACGTCCCTTGGATGCGCCAAGCGCACGACTTCGCAATGCCATCCTTCGCGTCTCATGCCCTGAAGTATGCTTCCCTTTGGGCTCACTCCATTCGCTCCTCGTCCAGCGGTCCCTCGGATGCACCAAGCGCACGACTTCGAAATGCCATCCTTCACCGACTCAAGGACCCGAGCCTAGTGAACTTGCCAAGTTCTCAAGACTTCCCAAATGCACCAAGCGCACGACTTCGCAATGCATTTCTCACCAAGCACCAAGCGCACGGCTTCGCAATGCTTTGGATTTCCCATGCCAAGCACCAAGCGCACAGCTTCGCAATGCTTTGGACTTTCCCATGCCAAGGCTTCCCCCTTGGACTTCCACACCAAGCTCCATGCTTGGATTTTCCATGCCAACCCCATGTTGGACTTTCCCATGACAATCCCATGTCATGAGTTTTGTCTATCATCAAAATACTATCAAGGTACTGCTCAAGTCAAACTCGAGTCAACCTGGGTCGATTGCACCAACAATCTCCCCCTTTTTGATGATTGACAAAACTACCATCTCAAGTCTACCAATTCTCCCATATTGGCAATTCTCATATCCCAATGAGAATTCCAACGAACCCTAATTGGTAACTTGGTAACTTCTCCCCCTTTTTGACATTACATCAAAAAGGACTTCCCCAAGGGTATGAATGTCTCATATCCCAATGAGATCTTACAATCTCTCTCTTGGAGGAACACATGCCTACAATCTTTTTAGTGATCCCATATCACTTAAAGAGAGGCAACCCAATTTTCCTCCTATGAGGAAATACACATCCATCTTCCCATGATGGATACCTCCCCCTAGAGGCTTGCTCCTCCTTGACCATTGCACCAACAATGTCCTTGGAGAGTCCCTAAGCCAATAGGAACCAAACAAAATTAAGGCAAAGTTCAACAATGAACTCTCATCAACCTTAAAATTGATACTCACCCTCAACCCAACTCCTAATTCATATCTAATGGATTTCCACCCTCTCTAATGCTCTCCCAAGCATATTCTAGGGTTAGGAGTGGTTAGGGGACCAAAACATGGCTAAACATGGGCCTAACTATCAAGTTTATCCGAAATCAGCCCGTGCCAATCGACTCCGTCAGATAGCAGTCGACTGGACTTACCATCTGTCGACTGCCATTACAAGCAATCGACCAATAACTGCATTCTGTAGTTTTTCAGTTTCAGAAATGGATTTTCGAAATCCATAAGTAAATATACTTAATTTTTAAAATCTTTAAAATGCATACGTATAATACTTATCCTAAACACTATGGGTGAAAAATATTGGAAATTTATTTTACCCATTAAATTAGGAGATTGATACAAAGTTCAAAATTTAAGAAAAGCTTCAATAAAGAGTCATCTTTGTATCATCTCATTCAATGGTGATAGCTATCAAAAGATAGGCTTCACCAAGGTTTTTCAAAAAGTTTTCAAAATGTTTTTCAAACCTTTATTTTCTCTTTCCTAAACATCTCACCAATATCTAGATGTGTAAAACACATACAAGTCAAATTTTTGTAAGATGTGGGTTTTGATTTGTTTATGTTCTCATGCATATTTCTAGGCAATATTATTTGATTCCCATCAAATCATGCCATAGTCCTTAATTTCATTTTATTTATATGCATGATATGATTATGGCATAAATATGATTTAGATAAAAACATATGCCAATATCATGATGTCATGGCATGTGAATGAGAACTAAGCATACATGACATCTAAAAATAATTCTAAACATGATCATGACATTTTATAGATAAAAATGAAAATGATGTCATGACATGGTAAGGCAAACAAATCATGGCGAGTAAGGTATACTAAGGTATAAAATACCTAAGCGTTAAATCAAAATTGCCATTTCTATAGGTTAATTCAATTTTGCCTAAATGCCATTATCTCCCAAGTGTGCCATAAACCCAAAATGGCACACCAATACTTCTATGACCTAATTGTGCCAATTTAAATCATTTTAAACTTTTCAAACACATTGGCACATTCTAATGTGTCAACTCTACCATGGTTAGGTTAACTACCCATCCATTTAGGTTGACACACTTAACCCATCTAGCGTGAATCAATCACGCTTTTAGGAACCCAATATCTATTGGAGCTCCTTGGGTTAACAAGGTATTCCCTAGGGATAACTTCCCTAGATAACTTCCCTAGATACCTTCCTAATGACCCTTTTTGGCTTTGAAGCCTTAGTCAAATGGGTCTTACTTGGGTCAACTCTAGAGGTGACTCCTCCATTGACCTTCTTAGTGGCTACATTTGATTTCTTTGAGGTGTTAGCCACTAAACACATACCATGGCTAGACTTAGGGATGGCTTCCCTATTAGTCATGGTTTTCCTAGACCTAGATGTTGTTCCATAATTAAATGGAACATTATGATAAGTCTCCTTAGGCTTTGGTTTGTGACCCAATCCTTCCTTGCCCTTAGACTATTTTTTAACCTTAGGTCTTGACTTTTGGGCATTTGACCCTAGAATTGAATTTTCTATGATTCTAAGGGCTTTCTCCATTCTCTCAAGTCTTGACCTCAAGACTTGGTTCTCTAGCTCTAATTTTCCCATTTTTGAATTTTCATTAGGTTTTTGAGAAGGCCACTTCTTCTTAGGCATGTGCCTAGCTTTTTGGGATTAATACCCAAATTTTCTTCTACTCTCCTAATTGACTCCCTAGGCAAGATATTTCTAGAATTATGAGTCCTAGGTTTGTCCTTAGAGATATGAACATGCTTGGCACCTAAGCAATAAACCTTATTATTTCTCCTAGCATTCTTTTCATTGATAATAGCAAGAGAGCTAAAATAATTCTTAGCATGCTTTTTAACTCTAGGAATTAAAGGTGCATTAAGTAAATTTACCTTAGGGTTAGCTTTAGGAGCTCCCCCTACATGAGTTGCACCTTCTTGCCCTTTCTTCCTCCCCCTAGGGCATTGGCTTCGGTAATGTCCCCGTTGGTTGCATTTAAAGCACACAATGTGCTCTTTGCTCTTGATTTTGGGAACACCGGCATCCTTTGACTTTGGGTTGACTTTTGGTGTTGATGCCTTTTCCTTAGCCAATTTAGGGCATTTACTCTTGTAGTGCCCTTTCTCCCTACACTCAAAACATATTATGTGATTTTTATTCAAAATTAAAATACTTGAGCTACCTAGGGAGGTGGTGGAGGCCTCTTCTTGATCTTCACTTCTCCCGGATGTGGATGCTTCTTGTTCTTGCTCCGGGATGGAAGATTGCCTTTCCTCCCCCTCAATGCTAGAGGTGGAGGTCTCCACTAAATCATCAACATCTTCAAATGTTGTGGGTGCTTCTTCCTCGGCATTCACTCTACATGTGTCTTGGGAGTTTTCTTGAAATTTCATTATCTTCTCCCATAATTCCTTTGCATCCCTATAGTCACCCAATCTAGACCAAATATGATTAGGTACCAAATCACTAAGTAATTTAATTACCTCAAGATTTGTCTTGAAGTCCTTTATTTGATCTTGGGTCCACCTCGATTTTTCCATGGGCTTATTTTCTTTGTCCCTAGGCATCTTAAAACCATTTTCTATAATTAACATAGAGTCAAAATCAGTTTCAAGATATACCTCAATCTGTTTCCTCCACCAAGCAAAATCTCCATCGAATTTCGAAGACGGCCATTTTGTAGTGCTCTCGCGGCGGTTAGTCCTTGAAGAGTGACCTCGGCTCTGATACCACTTGTTGGGGGATCGAAATGGCCGGCTAGAGGGGGGTGAATAGGCCTCAATCGTTGGATGTCGTATTTTGCTCGTTCTCGTTGCGTTTCTTGTCTACGATTGTCATTAGTGCAGCAGAAACAATAAAACAATAATAATACTTACAACAAATAAGCACATGCAAACACACACGATATACGTGGTTCGGAACTGAATGGTTTCTAATCCACGGGCGAGCTCCTCGAGCTCTAGTTATGCGCACGACACTAACCAAACTCCTTCTCGACTAGACGTCGGAGGTGGAGAAACCTCTCACAATCAATTAAAAAAGTAATATACAAATACAAATAAGAATACAAATACAATACAAAAGAAACACTTTACATCGATTGCTTTTGATCACTTGTTTGTTGATAGCTTTGATTGGCTCTTGAAGATGGCCGAAGCAGAATTCCCCTCCAATAGCTCCACAAAACCATGGTGAAATCCTCCCTCTTGAGCTCCTTTATAACCTCGTGATCTGTGATTTATTTATCAATACCGACCGATCGTGACCATCACGACTAGTCCTCAGAGCCATTGTCTCACAACGCCAGATCCACATTGGCTAAGTTATAACGATCACACATCACCGATCGATGACACCCATCACCAATCGATCATCCATCACGAAAGGCCGGCGAAGCTCGACTACATTCTCGTGCTGCAGAGTGTCATCACCGATCCATCCCTTGGCAATGATCGATTCTCCAATAGTCGATCGCCTCCCTCTGATCGATCAGCCAGACTTGGTTCAGTCGAACACTGGTCGAACCCATACGACCTAGAGCAGTCGACTGGCACCTATTCCAGTCGACTAATGTCGGCTAAAACCTCAAACACAAAGTTGTTTGAGTGTCCGACACTCAGTCTTAGCCACTTGGCCAAGTCCACCTTATCTCTTATGGAGTTCCCCACCGAAGCTCTCTTCCTCGCCTACGCCCCTGATGCGCCAAGTGCACGGCCGCAACGCCATCCTTCGCGTCTCATGCCCTAGAAGTATGCTTCCCTTTGGGCTCACTCCATTCGCTCCTCGTCCGGCGGTCCCTCGGATGCACCAAGCGCACGACTTCGCAATGCCATCCTTCACCGACTCAAGGACCCGAGCCTAGTGAACTTGCCAAGTTCTCAAGACTTCTCAAATGCACCAAGCGCACGGCTTCGCAATGCATTTCTCACCAAGCACCAAGCGCACGGCTTCGCAATGCTTTGGATTTCCCATGCCAAGCACCAAGCGCACGACTTCTTTATGCTTTGGACTTTCCCATGCCAAGGCTTCCCCCTTGGACTTCCACACCAAGCTCCATGCTTGGATTTTCCATGCCAACCCCATGTTGGACTTTCCCATGACAATCCCATGTCATGAGTTTTGTCTATCATCAAAATCGAGTCAAACTCGAGTCAACCTGGGCCGATTGCACCAACAATTAATAACTCATCTTCTAATTCCAATAAGAGAAAAGAACCTTCGAAGATGAACCAAACATATCTTTGGCATCTTAGGCTTGGTCATATTAACCTAAGAAGAATTCAAAGGTTGATAGCTGATGGACCTTTGGGTTCATTAGTGGTGGATGATTTCCCAACTTGTGAATTTTGCTTGGAGGGTAAAATGACCAAGAGGCCTTTTAAGGCAAAGGGGTATAAAGCCAAAGATGTGTTAGAATTGGTTCATTCTGATTTGTGTGGTCCTATGTCTATCCAGGCTAGAGGTAGTTTCGAGTATTTCATCTCTTTTATAGATGATTACTCGAGATATGGATACATTTACCTGATGCGCCGCAAGTCTGAATGCTTTGACAAGTTCAAAGAATTCAAGGCTGATGTGGAGAAACGTCAAGGTAAAAGTATCAAGACACTACGATCTGATCGTGGTGGTGAGTACATCTTGGGAGAGTTTAGGAATTACCTATCAGAGGCTGGGATTCAATCCCAATTGACTGCACCTAACACACCCCAGCAAAATGGTGTAGCAGAGCGAAGGAATATGACTCTTATAGAGATGGTTAGATCGATGTTGAGTTATTCTGAGTTGCTAGATTCATTCTGGGGATATGCTCTAGATACAGCGGTGTACATTCTGAACATAGTTCTATCTAAAACAGTGCCTTCTACTCCCACAGAATTATAGACTGGGCGAAAGCCTAGTCTAAGACATATTCGGATATGGGGGAGTCCAGCACATGTGATAAGGTCATATGCTGGTAAGTTGGAACCTCGTTCAGAAGTACGCATGTTCATTGGCTATCCTAGATGAATGAAGGGTGGTCTATTTTATAGTCCTGGAGATCAGAGGGTGATCGTTAACACGAACGCTAGATTTCTAGAGGAAGACTATGTGATAGGCCACAAGCCCAAGAGTAAAATTGTTCTGGAGGAATTAAAAGGGGAAGTCACTTCTTTAGTACCACCGGTACAAGAGGATATACCACAAGTCACTGCACCGTGTGTCATAGAGGATACACAGGAGATGCCTTATCATAGTGGGAGGGTTGTTAGACATCCTGATAGATTCATGTTCTTGGGAGAATCTTCTGATTTGGTCCCTGGCAAACATGAACCTGATCCCTGGACATATGACGAGGCAATCCAAGATATAGATGCAGCATCTTGGCAAAGTGCAATGAATACTGAGATTGAATCTATGGATTCAAATCAGGTCTAGGAGCTAGTGGAACCTTCCGATGGTGTAAAAACCATTGGATGCAAGTGGATCTATAAAAGAAAGAAAGGAAAAGATGGGAAGGTTGAGACCTTCAAAGCAAGGCTTGTTGCGAAGGGGTATACTCAGAAAGAGGGTATCGATTATGAGGAGACCTTTTCGCCTGTAGTCATGCTTAAGTCTATCCGGATTCTCTTATGCATAGCAACTCATATGGATTATGAGGTGTGGAAGAGGGTTGTCAAGACAGCTTTCCCGAATGGAAGTCTTGAGGAAGACATCTATATGAAGCAACCATAGGGATTCATTGCTAAGGGCAAAGAGCATCTTGTATGTAAGCTTAATCGGTCCATTTATGGATTGAAGCAAGCTTCGAGGTCTTGGAACATCTGCTTTGATGAGGTAATCCAGTCTTATGGATTTATTCAAAGTCCAGATGAGTCTTGTGTATACAAGAGATGTGACGGAAATGTAGTAGTATTTCTTGTACTATACATAGATGATATTTTATTGATTGGCAACAATATCAAGGTGTTATCGGACGTAAGGGTATGGTTGTCCAAATAGTTTGATATGAAGGACTTAGGAGAGATGGGACACATCCTTGGGATCAAGGTTATAAGGGATCGCAGGAAAAGGATGTTGTGCTTATCCCAAGCTTCATACATAGACATAATTATGGATCGTTTTAGCATACAGAACTCCAAGAAGGGTTTTCTACCTTTCAGGCATGGAGTTCCTTTATCTAAGGAGATGTGTCCTAGATCATCTAAGGAGATAGAGGAGATAAAGGTGGTTCCTTATGCTTCAGCAGTAGGAAGCCTCATGTATGCGATGCTATGTACGAGACCAGTTATCTGCTATGTCGTGGGCATGGTCAGCAGATATCAGAGTAATCTAGGACAGGGACATTAGACTGCAGTAAAGCATATATTGAAGTACCTGAAAAGGACTAGGGATTATATGCTAGTTTACCAGGCAGACCAATTACTCCCTGTGGGTTACACGGATTCCGACTTCCAATCTGATAGGGATAATAGTAAGTCTACCTCAGGTTTTGTGTTTACTTTGGGAGGTGGAGTCATTGTATGGAGGAGTGTCAAGTAGAAATGCATGGCGGACTCTACAATGAAAGCTGAGTATGTGGCAGCCTCTGAGGCGACCAAAGAAGCTGTGTGGCTCAGGAACTTCCTGATGGACTTTTATGTGATTCCTGGTTTGCCCAGAACTATCACAATTTATTATGATAATAGTGGTGCAGTTGCAAACTCGAAGGAACCACGAGCCCATAAGGCTAGTAAACACATAGAGCGCAAGTACCACCTGATATGAGAAATTGTAAAGAGTGGAGAAGTTGTTGTGACCAAGATTGCATCGGAGGATAACCAGGTAGATCCTTTCACTAAGGCCCTTTCGGCGAGAACTTTTGATAGGCATGTGGAGGGAATGGGGATCATATGTATGGCAGTTTGAGGACAACATAGTCTTTTAGTATAAGTGGGAGATTGTTGGGATGTATACTGAAAAGTCTATCTTTTATATGAACATCTTTAATTTGAAATAAGAATCACATGAACATTGTTTGCATATTTTTATGACTATGCATATTGTCTAATACATTACATTGTAGATAACATGGTGTGTGGTGTCACACGAGAGATCATGTTATCAGCTCCTTGTAAAGTATAAGTAAAGGCTCACAACCGAGATGACTTTGGACAAACCATCGGAATGGTTGTAGTGTGATTTGGTATTGGTTTGTCTTGACCATAGAATCACACTAGTGCACTTTGTGTGTATTGAGCAAGACCGACTTAGAGGTGATTCGATTTATTGCTGACTACATAATCGAATCGGACCTCAGATATTATTTTGTACATGCTAGTAATCCCGATATAATAACGGGCACATATACTTAGTATTCATCTCATTGATTTACCAATGGACGAGATTTATAGATTAAATCGATAGGCTCGGTAAGTTGGGAGATGATATTATTTATATGGTGTGTCGTTGATTATAGGAGGAAACCGTGTCCTATATATTAGGATGATGATGTCCCCTTGAGGAGCTCATAAGGTTCATCATGTAAACCCTGCAGGTGGACTTGGTCCGGCATGATGATAAGGATGAGTGGTACTACTCATGGAGTTAGATGTTGATTAATTAATTGTCAGTAAATTAATTAATTGATGGACATTTGAGGTCTTAAATACGGGGGGAAAAATGAAAGACAACCGAGGTGAAGTGGGAAGCGAAGTTTCCCCTCACGGATCAATGAAACCAAACCTTCAAAGACATCATCAAAATGAGATTAAACCATAATGAATTGTATAAAAGAAAAAAATAAGGCTTAGTCTTGATTTAGAAAGATCTTGGAATGCAACTCACATTCAAAACTGGAGTGGAAAAGAAAAAATCTGCATAGCACTGATCCTGACAAATAGATGATCTATGAAATGGTAGCCTTTGTGGTTTGGGGGCCCTTTGATGACCCCCCTTCGGGGGTTGGGAGCCTTAGTGCGGATCTCCTCGTAATCCCTAACTTCTTGGATGAGTTTAGTTTATATAGAGGTGGTTTCGACTTTCCATAAATGATCAAAAATACTTAATTCGTCGAAATAGTAGCGCCGCCACACGACCTTGTGTGGTACACACGACTGCTTGTGTGCAAGGCTAGAAACTACTAAAATTTAGGCCGAAAATCGGTCTGGAAAAACACACGGCAGTGTGAACTTCACATGGTCGATTGTATGTCACTCTGAAGCCTCCATTTTGATCCTTTTTGCTTGAGGCACATGCCCGTGTCTTGGGACAGGACCAGAGCGTGTTCCCTAAAATTCGTACTCCATATAAATTCTTCATTTTTTCCCCCAAATCTTTGCCATATCAATAAGAAAATAATGAAAGTATATCTCCGAATTATAAAATAGCAAATAAGTGCAAAGTGGAGTAAACAAAGATAATATGCAATGAATATCTTAAAAACGAGGCAAAATGTGTGCCAAAATGACAACTAAAACTCTATATAAAATGCCCACATCAGTAATTGACTTGTGTTCTTTTCCTAATGTTTGTGGTCCATTTCTACGGATCTAACAACTCTCCTAAATTGTCTACCAGAGAAATAAAACCTTTCCTAATTGAAAACCAAACTTCGAGATCGATTTTCAAAAAGCACTTCATTCGTCTCTTCCAATAACTAAAGTCCTCTCCATTAAAGAGAGGAGGGAAAACGGTGCTATAACCCCCTAAATGAGATATTTATAAATTTTAAAAAGATTTTGTAGAATTATTAAAATATTCCTAGAATTACAAAAGTAGAGAAAACTTATACTAGTGTAAAAATTTGAACTTAAGTTATATTAAAGCAAGATGAATAAAAAATAAATCTAATGAAAAAATTAAAATTGGAGCAATATAAAATATAAATAAAATTCTAAAGGCTTACTTTGGTGGTTTCACCAAAATCGTAGCGCCCCCGCTCTAATACCAATTGTACGATCCAAATTTCTGAGAGAGGAGGGTGAATCTCGGAGATTATAAAATTTTCTTTTCTTACTTTAAAAACTATTCTTTTGTCTTTTTGAAATATAGAGTTATTGCAGCGGAAAATGAATACAAACTAAAATAAATAGGCAAGTTCTTTTTTACTTGGTTCACAACTCGAGTCGGATTGCTACTCCAAGGGTTGTAAACCTTCCTAAGGTTACTTCAGTGGACAATGCACTAAAAGCCCTCCTATTCGAGATCTCTCAAAGTTGAAGGGTATTCTCTTTTACACAAATGAAGGATGAGGTAACACACTATTTATCCTTATAAAATTAAGTACAAGTAAAGCGAAAGAAAAACAATTTTAACTAAGTATACCGACACTTATAGCATTTGAAATGGAGCTCGGAGTGTCAGATATGTGGAATGACGACGTGAAACAACTTCTTGCAGATGAGTAATGATGGCGACAACACTTCGACATTTTAGAATTGTCATCTTCAGAGCTGGTCCTCCATTTCTTTTGTAAGTCTTTTCTAGTCGGCTGGAACACCCTCTAGTTGACTCTAAATCAACCTGTCGATTTGGTATTCTGGACTTCCCAATCAACTCCAAGCTGGCTGGCGCCACTCCTTTGCTGTTCAATAAATTTCCTATCTCAGTCGAATGGACCTCCTTAGTTCATCAAATTCTTGCCATCTAGGTCGCACAATCTCCAGTAGATTACCATCCTACATTGCCAACTCGACATACCAGTTGAGTGGACCATACCTAATCAACTGGAAACATTCCAATCACCTAGAGACTTACAAAATGAGATTAACAAAATATATAATATAATATGATGTGGCAGTAGTAATACTATCCGATCTCAACTTCCGAGTTCAACACAAACCCTTCGTCGGATCAACACCTAGATTTGTCCCCTAAAGAGGACTCGACCTCACCTCTTCACTCGAGGCTTACTTGTCGGCTGTCCAGCCGAACCTACCATGTTTGACATCCGATCTGACCTACTAGGGCTTCATGCCAGCTATTTGGTCTCTCTGATTGAGTTGGACTTCCTACTGGTTGTCTGGTCTCCTGACCCAACCGGTCTTCTACCATATGTTTGGTCCTCATGACCCATCTGGACTTCCTGCTTGGTGTCCGGTCCTCCTGATCTTGAAGGGACGAATCTTCACTTCTCGCTTCATCTTGGTCTCTTGTGCATGGCAATCCCATCTACGTCCCCTAATTAAAAATTAATCCTTGACGAAGAGGGATTACCCAAGCAACCGATCCATCGTCGTGCTATTCGATTAGAGTGGTCACTTGAACAAACTTGTTGTTCAAGCAACCTACCTCTTTTCTTCGATTAGCCGCAGAATAGACGATGTACGGATCGCCGGTTTTTATGTTTATCTTCGGGGTTCAAGTAAATTAGCCACATGCAATTACATACATCATACAAAGAAACAAAAGGAAACCAAAACAAGAATTATACCTCTTGTTTACCTCTTAGTCTTCTATCGTATGTCCTATCCTCCTCTTAGACGTTGTATGGGCAACGATCCTCCAAGAGATGAAGCCTCCTAGATCATGTATCTTTCTTTCCTTGTTCGCTCCGAACAAAGGAAGATAATAAGCTCCCTTCTTCTCCTATCTAGTTCTGGACACAAACCCTTTGGAGAAAGATCAAGCCACCTTCTCTTCTTTGTTGTTGCCGCCGGCCACCTAGGAGAGGGAGAAGGAATAATGGGAGCCGGCCAAGAGCTCCAAAGGAAGAACCTTCACCCTTGTTCCCGCCGACCAAGGAGAAATATAGGAAGAGGTATGGGTGCTGGCCAAAGTGAGGAGGAAGAGGATGGGCGCTATGGCTACACCTTAGGAAGAGACTAAAAACCCTAACCCTTCCACTTATTGCCGCCCAAGCCTTTTCCCAAACCCTAGCTGCCCAAGCCAAAACCCTAATCTCCCAAAGATTCATTGCCGCCCATGCCTTAGACTCCTATTTATAGATTTAGGCTTAAGCCTCCTTTTAATCTCCACCGTCGAATCTAGGGATTCAATTCCCACTGTCGGATTTAGGATTTCATTTTCCACCGTCGGATCTAGGCTCCATGAGGGTTTTAATAGGCTACAATAGGGACCATGAGTAGGAGTTGGATCTTGGCCACCCAATGGATCTAGCCCACATAAAGTTCGATCCATTAATGATAATCCATTCCACTAGAGGATTATCATTGATCTACCTCACTGATGTGAGTGAAACATATAGGGTTTTAGGAGTATTTTTCGCTCACATCTCATTACATTTTATGTTAGTTTCATGCATATGTCACTCTATTTTGCATGCATTTCCTATTTTTTTGGTTCGGAGGTCTGCTCTTTGTACTTTTGTGTGCAGGATAGCATTTCGGGGGAAAAGGCGCACTTTCGGAGCAAAAGAAGGACATTTTGTAGCTAGACGCAGAATGGGACATGGCCAAGGCGTGTGGCTACACACGGTCGTGTCCAATGGGCGAGATCAACCACCCCAGGGCCGCACACGACCTAGCCGTGTGTTTCCACACGACCATGTGGCAACCTGCCAGATTTGCATGACTAGGGTTTTTCCGGATTTTGCAGTGGTCCGAGGTGATGTCTATATAAGGATGACTCCGCCCAAACCCTAGGCAGGAGGTACGATGGCCGGGACGACACACAAGTGCCCTAAAAAGCACCGGGAACTCGCAACGGAGAAGAAGGGAGACACTCGAGGATCAAGTTCTGTACCTCAATGCTAGAGAGAAGGGTTGCATAGCATTGTAATTCATATTCATTACACATCTATTATTGTATTCATGAATTCCATAATGCTTTGTGATTCCCTTCTGTTGGTGCAGTAGGCACCTAAGTCGAACCTAAGTTTTGATTATAGTAAACGATACAAAGTTAAGCATATATTGTTATCTCATGAGCTAAATCAAGTGTGCAGAAAAGTCTCAACGCTGGAGCTGAAGGCTAGCGACACCCGGAGGAAGCCGCGGTGGTCGGGTGACACTCAAGAGACTTTGGAGGGAGCCGAAGGAATTGATTGGAAGGCCGGAAGCAAAAGCAACACGTAAGTACTGAGGTAAGCTCGTGTGTGCGAGCGTAAGTAAGGTCGTATCCTCTTTACGGGGATGATCTTAAGCGTAGGTCCGACCAAAGACTTCTTATAGATGGTCTAGGTCGAGATCGGATGGTCGACGACCATCAAAATTATGTTTTTGTTGAGCTAAACCGGCCATCGCTAATAGCACTGATCGATCGCCGCCATCAATGATCGATGATGGCCATCACCGATCGCCGGTCAAAGGATCGGCCTCGAGAAGTCAAGAGTTATCACTATTTTTCAAGGGGTTTTGTGCCCATTTGTGATTGGCTAAAGACCCATTCGATGAGGGGCTCAAAGGCTATAAAAGGAGGGCCAAACCTAGGGTTTTGAATCAATTCAAAAGCTTCGCTTCCGCCCGACTCTCCGACATCCCTACGACGAAGCACTGCCGAGACGACGACTAGAGCTTCAACCTCCAACCTTTAAAGTCGTCGGTAACGAAAGTTCTAAATTGTATTTCAGTTTATTCCTTTTAGTAAAGCTTTCATTATAATGAGGAGAGGGGGAGTGTCCTTCTACCTCGGGCTTTTTGTATCCGTCTAACTCCTACCTCCAACGAGGAGGAGTTCTTTAGTAGTTTGCCCTCCGTACGTGGTCAAGGACCACTAGGGCCTTGGAGTAGTAGCCTTCGGCTACGAACCAAGTAAATCTCTTGTGTCTATTGTCTCCTTTACTTTTTGTTTTGTTTATCTTTCCGCTGCATATAAGTTTTTTTTAAAACGAATTCGTACTAAAAAGTTTCTATCGCTATTCACCCCCCCTCTAGCGATCCGATCGATCCAACAATTGGTATCAGAGCCGGGGGTTGCTAAGATTTGGTGAAACCACCAATCTAGCCTTTTTACAGATTTATTTTTCTTTTAATTCTGTTTTTTTTATTTATTTCGCTTTGTTAAGTTTTTCTCCTTTTTACTAATCCAAGACGCGAGTCTTGGTACTTGCTTTCGTGTTTTTGTCATTGCTAGTTTCTTCGTCTTTGTCTCCTTTGGTCTTTTGTTCTAATGGCCCATCTCGAGGGTTTTAGCACCGTCCGACCTCCGTTTTACAACGGAGATGACTTCCGTTATTGGAAGGGTCGGATGGAATGCTTTCTCAAAACCCAAATCGAGATGTGGATCATAATCCAAACGGGTTTCACACTTCCGACTAATGAAGTGGGTGACTCCTTGGATTATGATCAATGGACCATTGCAACAAAACGACAAGTCGAAGCCGACGCCAAGGCAACACAAATCCTCCAATGTGGCCTATCCAAGGAGGAGCTAAATCGCGTCGGCCCCTTCATAAGCGCAAAGGATCTTTGGACGAAACTAATCGAGTTACACGAAGGATCGGATCAAGCTAAGGTTTTCAAACGTGATTTGTTGTTAAATAAATTGTACACA
>CM046001.1:98685804-98808716 GCA_025175895.1 Wurfbainia villosa
CCTCCACCTTATCCTTCCTTTTCTTTAAATTGGGAGGCTAGTTTTCAACGTTATCCTCCCGCAGTTATTGTAATATGATAGCCTATTTTGAAGCAGAATTCCTTTCCATCTTTTCTTTTTTTCTTCAAGATTTATTAACAATAATGTATTGCTTTTGTAAATAACCCTTAATGAAATTTGGAGAGTACTTACATCTAATTAATGTAATCAATCCAAGAAGTACCCCTTGAGTCTCATAATTTCTCTTCTTCCATTCCATATTTCTCATACAGATGTGAAAAGTTTTAAATGAAGGCGTTCCAAGGTCGTGGAAGCTCTTTGCCTTGGTCATCTTTCGATAATATCGACCACCTACGCGCGTTATTTTATAGGGTCCTTCCGATTTGGAGCCACTTTCCGGATCTCAGTAGATTAACCTTACGCAAAACCCAATCCCCTTCTTGAAATCTTCGAGGCATCACCTTCTTATTAAAGGCTCGTTGCACTCTTTGCTTGTAGAATTCCGCTCGCCTCTGTGTCATCTCCCACTTTTCCTCCACCAAGTCCAATTCGATGCTTCGGAGGAGCTGGTTCTGATTTGGTTCGTATGCCTTTATCTGAGCGCTATTTAACAGAACCTCGACTGGAATAACAGCTTCCGTCCCGTACACTAAACTAAAGGGAGTTTCTCCTGTTGGTGTCTTGGGAGTGGTTCGATAGGCCCACAGGACGCCTAGTAACTCTTCTACCCAGTTCCCCCTCTGAGCCCCTAATTTGGTCTTTAATCCTTGAATGAGGATCCTGTTAGTTACCTCCACTTGCCCATTCGCTTGAGGATGAGCGACCGAAGTGAAAGCTTGCTGAATGTTGAGACTCTGGCACCATTCTTGGATCTTTTTTCCCTGGAATTGTCGTCCATTGTCACTGACTATTTTCCTAGGAATACCGTAGCGACAAACAATGTTTCTCCATAAGAACTGTATTATGACATTCTCAGTAATTCTGGCTAAGGGCTCTGCCTCCACCCATTTGCAAAAATAATCCACAGCCACTAATAAAAATTTCTTCTGTAAAGGCGCTGCTGGCATCGGACCTACTATATATCCATTCCCACTAGGAAGAGATCACCGCTTTCATTAACTCGGTGGCCGTTGAGCGGTTGCTATGTTTCGACAAGCGAGACAAGCTTGCACTATACGAGCGGCATCTTCTTTGAAGAGTACCAAAAATATCTCGCCAAGAGGACCTTCCTTGCTAAAGCTCTCCCTCAATGATTCTTTGCAGCAACCTTCATGAATCTCCCGTAGTACTCATTCCGCATCCTCATTTCCCAAGCATTTCAATAAGTCGTCAGAAGAAGTCTTGTATAAGTCCCCATTTAAGAGTGTGAACCGTTTGCTTTGGCTTATTAAAGCGGAAGCTATTTTTTCTTGAGGATCTTCCGTCGTAAATAAGCTATGATGTCGGTCCTCGATCAAGCTTGAGGCTTGATTCGGTGCGTCTCCTCCTGTTGTATATTGCTAAGGAAGTATGAATTTTCGTATGGACCGTTTCGAGGACTTCATTTCCTTCCATAGCACTAGCCAACCATCAAGCAATTCATCTGCCTTCGTTGTTCTCTGGGATCTGCTTTAAGAGGACTCGTGAATTGAGCTTTTCTTTCTCAAAAGCCTTCGTGTATTTATGCAGCCTTTCCTCTCGAACCGTGAAAGAACCTTGGAGTTGCGATATCACTAACTGGGAATCCGAATGGATTATAATGGAAGAAGCCCCCACCGCTTTAGCAGCTTGCAAGCCCGCTAAAATGGCTTCGTATTCCGCCTCATTATTAGATGCTCGATATTCCAGGTGAACGGCTAATCGAGTTTCTTCACCACCAGGGGAAATTAATAGAACACCGACGCCCGTAGATCTGAAGAGTCGTCCACGAATATACTCCAGGCCTCTGATCCCTCCTCGTTGGCTATCGAACCCTCTTTCGAAACGCAGGGTACCTCTGCTAGAAAATTCACAAGTGCTTGGGCTTTGATAACCGTTCGAGGTTGGTAGCGAATATCATATTCGCTTAGTTCTACCTACCCATTTGGCCCAATCTTCCGAGAGAAATTGGGCTTAGTGGCGACCTTCCCAATTATTTGTGGTTAGAGCGGTGATGGGATGAGCCAAAAATACGACCTTAACTTTGCGGCGGTTAGCACTAGGATATATGCCAACTTCTCTAGCTGTATAGCGAATTCCGCCCCTTAAGGATATGGTGGTGTAATAAATAAATTCGATGAGAACCTTCTTGTTTTAATAATACCGAACTAATGGCTCCATCTGAGACGGCCAGATACATCCATAAAGGTTCGCCGGCTATTGGTTTGGCTAGCAGTGGGAGTCCCGCCAAATATTTCTTTAACTCCTAGAAAGCCCGTTCACATTGATCATCCCACTGAAATTTGGTAGCCTTGTGAAGGACCTTGAAGAAAGGCAGCCCTTTGTCCACCGCCGATGAATCGTGATAAAGAAAGCGATCCACGCCCACGGCCTCTGTGTTTCCCGCAGATTAGCGGGTGAATTCATATTGCATAATGCTTGGACCTTCTCAGGTTTGGCTTGCAACCCTTTCTCAGTCACAATGTAGCCCAAGAAATTGCCGCTGTTTACCGAGCGGCATTTATTAGGGTTTAACTTCATATTAAACCGCCTTATAGCGAAGGTTTCGTTTAAGTCCTTGACTAAATCGAGTGGCCTTGATTTGACTAATATGTCATCCACGTAGACTTCCACATTTTTCCCTTTTACGTCAAAGAAAGATTTTGTCCATAAAGGCGATATGTAGCCCTGCGTTCTTTAATCCGAACGGCATTACCACATAGGCGTATAACCCTCCTCGGTCACAAAGCTAACCCTTTTGATCTTCTTGGGTATTTGATGATATCCTTGATATGCATCCATTAGAGACATCACTTCATATCCCACAGTAGAATCCACCAGTTGATCAATACGAGGCAAGGGGTAGCAGCCTTTAGAGCATGCTTTATTTAAATCACGGAAATCAATACACATCCTCCATTGCCCCGACGGCTTGGGGACCAGGACTACATTAGAAACCCATTCGGGAAACTGGATTTCCTTTACATGACCCGCTTTTAGCAGCTTGTCTACTTCTTCGGCTATGACCTTGTCCTTTTCTGGTCCAAAATGTCGCCTCTTACATTGAAGCAGTCGGGCTCCTTTAATGATATTGAGACGGTGTTCAGCCACTCGAGGGTTGATCCCCGTGAGATCGTGCACGTCTTTTGCAAAGATGTCTTCATTCTCCTTCAGGCAAGCCACCAGCTCTTCTTTGATTTCCAGTTGTTGTGCTATCCGTGTGGCTTTTCCTGGAGCGATTTTCACCAGTTCTCCTTCCTCTATTTTGCCAGCCTTGGGGATTCTTCTAGACGCCTTGCCGTCGATGATGATGACTTTGCCGTTGAGGTTGTTGGTTCGGGCTTTCTTCTGGTCGTCCCGAACCATTTGCACGTGACTCTGAGGCCTTACATTCTCCACGAACTTCTCCTACCAATTGACCCACTGGAAATTTCAGCTTCTGGTGGTATGGGGAAGCCACGGCCTGAAAAAGGGTGAGGAAAGGACGCCCAAGAATAGCATTATAAGTGGACGGAGCGTCCACAATGAGGAAAGGGATTATACTGGTCTTTTGGCTGGGCTTTACGTCCAGAGTCAGAGGCAAGGAAATCTGCCCCGTAGGGTGTACTACATGCCCCGCGAATCCAAAGAGGGGGTGGTCACATCTTCTAGTTGGGCATTTCCCAGCTGCATCTGTCCGAAAGCTTCCTGGAAGAGGATGTTGACGGAGCTTCCCGAGTCAACTAGCACCCAGGCCACTTCATAATTGGCCAAGGATATGCGAATGACCAATGCATCCGTGTGGGGCAGCAGGACACCTTGTAGATCTTCTGGCCCGAATGAAATGGGCGGTGCCACTTGAATAGTTTGGTCGGTGACGATGGTCAAACTCTCCATGAGACGGGCGTACGACTTCCGCGCCCGGTTAGAGTCCCTGTCGGTAGGTCCTCCAGCTATAACATGAATAACTCCCCGCGTGGGAATGTCATCTAGATTGGATGAAGGGCCCTCACCTGATAGACCTTCTTGAGAGACATCCTCCTGGGATGGCGTTTGGGGGAAAGTGACCCGAGGTTGTTGATTATATGGCCCTGGACGGGTTACATCGGGTCGGGGGCCTCGCCGGGCCGGTCCTCCTGCCTGGAACCTTACTTGCGGATATGCAGTATGGAGGCGATCCAATTCCTCTTGTAACTTGAAACATCGGCCACTACTGTGGTCGTATTCTGTATGATATTGGCAAAAGAACGGGGCTGGGAGGTTACGTGGGATCCCCCTGTGTCCTAAGGGTCGTTGCAGCAGACCCTGTTGGTCATATAATTCCATTTCCCGTTCTTTCCAAGTCCTCACGGGAGGACGCGCTTGTGACCATGATTTGTAATGGTGGGGGACGGCGAACTCACCGCAACATCGGACGAGGCCTCGGGACCTCTTGTCGAAAAGGTCTTGGATACTCCCGCCTGAGAGGCGCTTGGGGAGCAGCGGGGCCGAGCTCTTTGGGGCTATGCGGCGATTTAATCCTTCTTCTTCGCGGATGAGCGCTTCACGGCAGTAGCTCCTCATAACTCTCCACAAATTGTCTTATCAAGCAACTGAGGAAGGGGCCCTCCTTCAGTCCGTACTGAATAGCACCTCTGAAAGATTCGGATCGGGCTGAAGGGATTCCCCTAGCTGCAGAAGTGAATCGATGAAGATACCCCCTAAGGGATTCTGAAGGTCCCTGGGTGATATGCATTAACATAGAGGCGTCTTGTCTATACGCCTTGCAGCTGACAAATTCCGTGAACATTCTCTGGAAATCGGTAAGCAATTGATAGACCACAGGCGGTGGTATTGAACCACTTTTGCGCTGAGCCAGTTAGGGTGGTTCGGAAGACTCGGCGCAGGCGTCGGTATAACAATGGAGCGATCTCCGTCAGTCAAATTGAGATATGTGCTCTTGGGATCTGTCGACCGTCATACTTATTAATCGAGGATTAGGAGTAGGATGGAGAGGAGCTCAGAGAATGTCCATTGTGAAGGGACTGGGATCGTATACTTCCGGAGGCCTGGTTGATTGACTTTCGCCATGTTCCTCCCTGCGCGTTTGGGTGAAGGGCATAGTGTTCTGAGGCATTCTTCCCCCGAGTCCGCCTCCAAGCAATGTTTCCCCATTGACGGTTGTACGAGAGGGAGGAGGCATTTCTGGGGGTGGGTCTCTGGAAGAAGGTTCCCCGGAATGCGGATGCAGATATCCGATCCTTCTCCTTTCCCTAGCGAGAGCTTCTGTGATAGCGTCATCCATCAGGGCTTTCAACTGCGAGGGTAGAAGGATGATGGGACGCTCCTCATTCAAGTAGCGGGGTTGTACTTCTTCCGGTTGCATCTCGACGTCCAACTCAATGTTCCCACAGACGGCGCCAACTGATGCGGAAAGAGTGAAAACCTGCTCGCTCCGTTTTCAATGCAGTGAAGCACTAAGGGGGGTCTCAGAGGGTCCTCACCGGCCGCAATCAGTAAAGAATAAGAAGATGAAATAGGTGAAACGCAAGCAAACCAACGATAGCAATCGAGATTCAGACACAAGATGTAACGTGGTTCGGAATAAGGATTCCTACTCCACGGAGGTGAACTTTCTCACCGGAGGCGATGCCTAAGCACTTTCACTATGAGGGTTCTCCTTTACGGAGGGTAAATTTCCGAAGGTGGAGGATAGAAGACCTTTTACAGTGATATCGTAAAGCGAGAAAAATACAAGAGATGTGACAACGATAGATCTCCTTCCTTCTTCTCCGGTGAGGCGACTGTGGTTCTCCTCTTCCTCTTGCGTCCTCTGCTCTCTTGCTGGGTTGGAATGATTGTCGGATCCTCTTTTCCTCCTTGCTCCCTCCCTTTTATCTTCCCCCTTCCTTCATCGTAACGTCGTAGGTTATCTCCGTCGTACACGTGGCCACCATCTTTCCCTGGAGAATAATTCTGTTATAGATATCAGGAGTAAAGACTTCTTGGAATATTATGTGGGGCCTCACAGGTCGTTGCCTAACACATTTTCCTCTATTTTTCGGAAAACTAGGCTAGACTATCTCCCTCAACCTTCCGTGTTGAGGGAAGCTAGTTTAGGTCTATAGCCCACGGGTGACCTAGCCCTAGGGCTTTTTATCAACCCGAACCAACTCCTCTTTTCCCCATGTCAAATTCTCTTTGTATTGATCAGATTGGACCGACCTCTTGGCGAAGCACCTTCCGTCTCTCTTTTGCCGTATCAATTGTTTTCATTAACTCTCCCGTACCAATGACTTTTAATATTCGCCCGTGTTAATGGCTTCTGATATTCGCCCGTGCCAATGACTTTCAATATTCGTCCGTGCCAATGACTTTCAATATTCGCCCGTGCCAATGACTTTCAATGTTCGCCCGTGTCAATCTTCCTTTCTTTTCTTAGCTGAGCCGTGTATTTTGGATCGGATCTTGGATCACCTGCTAACCCCTCTATCGGGGATTATATAGGGAAGGTACCAATAGTATCACAAAAGATGACTCATGACAGTTGAAACCCTAAACCTTATAAAAGAGTGAGTCGCACTCAACTATATTCAGACTTATTCATTTTTTTTTCTCATATCACTACTCTAAAAGACAACTCACGTAAAAAGAGATGAATGACCATTGCATTAATCCAATCTGGCTTACTCAGCTGGCTCTAACCTAATCGACTTAGTTTGTTCAGTCAAACCAGCCTATTCCACTTGGCAAGCCCAGTGAAATTAAATTATGGGATGACGACGCCTAACTGAGCGCACCCATGCACAATGGTTGGTGCGTTTGTTCAACAAGAAACCCTCAGCACTATCTGAACGTCAACGTACAAAGACATACAATTCCAAATACTACAAAACAAGACAGGGTTAACAATGCCGCTGGCAGTGCAGATGGCATTACAATCTTTTTCGCATTCATCATGAAACCTTACAAAGTAAATTTGAAGCCCCTCAAACTAGATACATTGATTGCTCTTGAAGCCTAGAGAACAAGTCAAATCAGGAGCTTATTTTCAATATATGCTTCCCTAATAAACCTGCATTATTTCATTCCTCCTGTCAATTCATCCTTTCAGTTTAAGCAAACCAAGCGTGAGGGTCCCAACCAGAACTTGCCCCTATCCAGAAGCTAATGAATTCTTGTTGCCATTAGGATTAATAATGCCTACGCCCACTGTGAGCTGGGGCTGTCCCTCTTTGCTTATTTCTGTTCCACTCCAATTAATTCCAATTGCACACAACTGGTAAGAGAGTTGGTGAAGTTGGTCAATAGGTCCACTCCTCTGGAAGGCAGGTCGCAGTGGCTGCAGGCTGGCCATGCCTTTGGCTCCTCACAGCGTTTGTTCTTCTCATAAATGGATCTGAAGCAATTTAGCCGATTCAGGAATAGTGCACAAGTTCAGCAAAGAAAGAAAATGGTTTTATTTTTTATTTTTTTCTTACTTTGGACTGGAAGAGGCCTACGATCGAACACCTAGACGACTAGTCGGTTGATGTTCTGCGACAAGAAGTTTACCTGGCTTCTTTTGCTGCTCGGGTTTGTTCCCGGTCGTCCGTGGGAGGAAGACTCCGGTGCCTGCGGATTCTTTCCTCGCGCCGGAGTGGCAAAGGAAGAGCGCTCTCGTGCCGGATCCAGGGTGGGGCTGGTGGTGGAGTGAAAAGGGAATCCGCCGGGAAGAAGGCAAGCATCTTTTCACTTTGTTTTGTGTTTCCTCCCATGCGGCGTGCAGTTGCTGCTGCAGTAATTGCTGCTTCTTCAGGTGAAGGATCTGGAGCAAACAGGGTTTAGAATTTGAAGAAACACCGGATAAAAATGGCATTTTTAATGGGGAAACTAGAAGAAGCAAGACGCACTCGAGCCGCCTGCAGCTGATGCAAAGCGAGCAAGGGACCGAGGGGGTTCCCCGAAGGTTGGTTCAGAAGCCCAAGCTCCTGCTTGCTCCGCCGTCGGTGCTCAGCACCGGCTAGCTCGGACTTGATTGCGCCCCGTCCGCCGTGCTCAGCGTGCAGATTCCACGCCTGCAGAGGCAAAACTAACACCAGACGCGCAAGAAGATAACTCAAACACTTTGAGAGAGACAAACTCAGCCACCTCGCCGTCGTCCTGGAGGAAAAAGCGAGCCATCCCCATGCGCCTCACAAGGCCGGCCAAGTCGCCGCCTTTCTCGCCTTTGCTCCCGGCGGCAACACTCGCACCGCGCTCCACAAAGAAGTCGTGGAAGAATCCGTCATCGAGCAGATCGGAAGGAAGCTGGAGGTCCTCCGCCATGCCTGAGGCACTGCCACCGCGGAAGAGCAGAGCAGGTGTCGAGTGTGCGCTCGATAACCACAAACCGTGGCATTTTATAGACGTCGCATAACACAAACAGAAGACAAATTAGAGAAAACGTTCAAAATATAGAGTATATTTGAAAAAGAAAAAAAAAATACATTTTTTGCCTCTTATAGAAAATTCCTCAATCTCGATACCTTGGATACCTTGTTTTCCTTCAGTTACTCGAACCATTAATATGAGAAAAGAGGAAAATATTTCTATATATATATAAATATAGAACAAAGAGATAATGACAAAAAGTGTATGAGTTGAGTTGTCAAATCAGATTGGATCCTAGTCCCGAAGAGTGGAAGACAGATCAGGATGGCCCTTCGCCTTCAGACAGTAGTAAACGCTTCCTCGGCCCGTCGAATCCGTCCGTTGAGATGCGAGAGGGCGAATCACGAGGAGGATGTGGAGGCAACGGATGCCGTCCGATCGCTCGCCGCCCTGCTACCTTTGGTGGCCTCTTCAGTCGTCGTCCTCGTTCCGAGGGAATGGCAACGAGATTTTTGGCACCATTTTCGCTCAAAATAATTTGAAATTCCCGCTAACTCGGCTCGGGTCAAATGATGAAATTGCTCATTTAAAAAAAAAAAACCTATATTTTACCAAGCATCGATAAATTTTTTACAACAAATTTAAAAATTTTAAAATTGAAGAGTTTTAAAAATATAAAAAAGATATATAATCTTATTTTTGAATGTGGATGTCAAATATTTAAAATTATAAATTGATTATGATATTGATTTTTTAAAATCAACATCATTATAATATTTATTTTAAAAAACAATATTAAAATAGTATTGATTTTTAAAAATCAATATTAAAAAAATGAAATAGATATTATAATTGACGTGAATAATATTTTTAAAATTAAGTGTGTTTTTTGGTCAAAAAAATAAATTATGATGTCTCTTTTAAAAATTTCTAAACTTTGAATGTGCTCTTTTATAAAACACTGAAAATAATTTTATACTTTTGTAGTTTTGAATCTTGGCGTTCTTTAAATGATATCAAAAAAATTTGATTTCTTTAAAAATAATGAAAAACAAAAGTGATATAAATTTTTGAAATCTCTTAAGTTAATTATACAATTTTAAACTATATTTTTTAAAAGAATAGATAGTAATTTATAAATAAAAAATAAAAAACTGCTACATACATAAATTACAAATTTAAAAATATTACTAAAAATATCTTTTTTTGAAATAAAAATGACAGTGTGGCAAAGAATGTGGTTTAGAGCTTAGAGCATCTCTAAGGGTAGAGCTCCTACCTTAATATTTTATTAAAAAAAAATAAGAAAACATGAAGGAGCGCTCCCCAATTGAAGAACGCTCAGAGAGATGTCAGATCATCACAATGGGAGCTCAACCATGTGTTGTGCACTGTGATGCTCTTTAACATGGCAAAATGAGAGTATAAAATACAGGGTAAAGTAGTCTTGTAATATAATCAAAATTATATTTATATAATAGATTATTTTATTTATTATAATTTTAAAATTATAATTTAATATAATTCGGATTACAAAAGTAATGAAATTTTGTAATCTGGATTATAAAGACGATCGACGGTCGATAATCGACGACCATCGACGACCGACGACCATCGACGACTGACAACCAATGATGATCGACGACAGGTGGACGACGACCGATGACTACTAGCAACTGGCAACCTTAAATTCGACCAAATAGTCGAGTCGGCGTTAGTAAGAATATTTTTATCATTTTATAATAATATAAATTACATTATTTATTAAAAATAATGAATATCAAATAAAAAAATATAATAATCTTAATCAAAGATTACACATCGATCGACGATCAAACATAGTAATATAATATAAATTATATTATATTACATTATAAATTTTATTACATTGTAAGCTTGATTATATTACCCCGTATCAAATGCAACTCACGTAGCTGCTAAGATCTCAAATGTTGCAACCTTGCAAAATCATCGTATGGGTTACAAAATGTGGAGGTGATCAATATTAGAATCATTGCATCGTCACTAGAGGGGTGAATAGTAATTCTCATCGATTATTTGATTCTATGTACTCATTTACAAATGATTAGTACATATGGAAAGAAAAACATAAAATAAAATACACGCACATAGCAAATCAAAAGTTTAGTCTTAGATGGCACTATTATTACAAATGATTTGAAATGCCCAATTGCTACTAATATAGTCTTAGATGACACTACTATCTTTTCTTCGTCTTAAATATCTTTTGAAAGCAAAGAAACTTTTTACAACATATTCTTTTTACAACAAAATACAAGTATAAATCGAATGATACAAATGAAATATAAAATGCAACGTAAATAATAATTTACAAGTGTGATTTTTACTTTCTTATTATTTGATTACTTTAGAATACTTTTTAAAGATCTGGAATAATAATAATTCCTTTTCAAAGTCTTCGAGAATCAATACATTCAAATATCTTTGAAATTCTCTTTTATAAGTTGTAGATTAGGTTGACTTTCACTGAATAGTTGACTAGTAAAATTCATTAGTTAATTACTCTACTATAGATCCAAATGTCGCACTTGTAGAATAATTTTTTATAGCTCAACTTTGACTGACATCAATTGACTGATCATTATCATCAGTTGACTGCTCTTATGTATAAATCGACTAATGATGATCAATCTAGTTTAAAATTATTTATTGGTTGGAATAATAGCATCAGTTGATTGCTACTCCATAATAGCCCCTGTAAACATTCTAAAACTCTCAATCTATGAGTTTATAGTTCAGTAGTCGATTGCTACTCTACAGTAATTAATTGATACTGCTATTTCAACCATTTAAAGGTTGAAATATCACTTTATATAGTATTTAATTGATGACAAATTATTGTTGGTGCAATATACCCCAGGTTAATATCGAGTGAGACTCGAGTAATATTTTGATATTTTATAATGGGTTTTGACCATTGTTTAATTATATGGTTTGACCATATATTGATCATATGACTAGTAGATGATTGGGATATCCAAAGTCATATGGAGGAGATTATTTGGGGGAGATTATTGAAACAATCAACCTCAGAAGTTCAAGTTTTGATACTTAGCAAGGAAAGTCGAAATATGAATATTTGGAAAAAGAAGTCTAAAGGTAAAGTTTTGACAACATAAGTCCAAGTGTATAGTTTTGGCAGCGTAAAGTCCAAGTGAACTTTTACAATTGGGAAGTCCAACATGGAATTGACAAAGAAAGTCCAAGAATAGTTTTTTCATAGAAAGTCCAAGCATGATCTTGGCAATTGGAAAGTCCAAGTCATGAGTACTTAGCAATTGAAAGTCCAAGTCATGGGTACTTAGCAAAGGAAAAGTCTAAGTTTGTAGGTTTGACAACGTAAAGTTCAAGCATGTAGTCTTGGCGGCGTAAGTCCAAATGGATCTTGACAAGGAAGTCCAAGGATGAGATGTCAGCAGCGTAAAATCCAAGCATGTGGTCATGGCAGCATAAGTTCAAATGAACCTTGGCAAAGGACCCAGTTAACATGACATAACCGATGGAAGCACCAGAAGGCTAACACGAAAGATCGAGGGATCCGAGAGTCATGAGGTTGATGAAGGTGGCTAGAATGCTTAGGTCTAGGCTATGGATGAGTATCAAGTATGAGAAGATCATAATTGGGTTAAATCTCATGTTTAAGATTTACCAGTCGATTGTGTTTATGGACTAGTCGACTGATCGAGTGTTTGTTGGGGATCCTTAGATGGCTAGAGGGGGGTGAATAGCCTTTCTTGATTTCTACAATTAGATTAGCGGAAGCAAAAGAAAATATGAAATGAAATCAAAAGACAAAAGAATACAAGCGCTAACAAGAGTGTTTAACGTGGTTCGGAAATTATGCCCATACTCTACGGCGATCCGTAAGGTGGATCAACCTTAGCAAGTCTTCACTAAGAACTCCTTTTGATGATCACACCAAGGTGGAGAAGCCTTCATTACAATACACTTCTCTTCTTACAAATGATAAAAGTGAGAATTAGAGAAGAGGAGATTAAAACACACTAGAAAGCTTGAGGAGACTTGGAGAGATTGAGAGTATAGTTAGAAATGAGAGCACTAGCCCTCTCAAGCTCCCCAATGCCTCTTTTTATAGAGAAAATGTTGATTTTCCCGTTGGGGCTGCAGCAGTCGACTGATCGAGCCATCAGTCAACTGATGTTGTAGCTGACCTCATCCAACGGCTTTTGACGAAGCCTGATCTGCGGTCGTCACACCTCAATCGAACCTTAATCAGTTGACTGATCACACTAGCAGTCGACTGATCGAGTCATCAGTCGATTGCTCTAAGCAATCAGTCAACTCAAAATATTTCTGTGCCTGTGTCCACTTATAATAGTCATTCTTTGAGGTATAACGATCGGTGATGGTGGACTAATGGATCAAACCCTAGCGATGATCATTGTTGGACCATAGAATTCAACCGTCTTTAGTTGACTGACTGATCAATCGACTGAGACAAAGCATCCGTCGACTGACACACTTCAAGTATGATCAAATCATACTTGAAATCGACTCCTTAGACCTAAACTCAACCTTCTAGCTCTTTCTTCAACCTTGTGCCTCCAAGATCCCTCCGAGTCCGCGACTCCTTCATCCTTGCACTTTCTTCCAAAAGCTTTCATCGGTTTCGTCATGTATTGGGTTTTTCTTTTTTCAAAGTCCGCTTGGACTTTACGCTGCCAAGACTACATGCCTGGATTTACGCTGCCAAGACCTTGCCTTTGGACTTACTTGCCAAGGTCCACTTGTACTTTATGCTGCCAAGACTACATGCTTGGACTCATACTGCCAAGACCTATCCTTGGACTTCCCTTACCAAGATCACACTTGGACTTTCCTTTACCAAGTCTTCACACTTGGATTTTCCTATCGCTTAACACATTCACGGTTAGATCACAAATATTGTCTAACTATAAATGATTATCCAAATATCAAAATACATAAATGCTTAGGGCATTGTTGCACCAATAATATTCAATACTTGAGAGCTCAATTAACTTGTAGTAATCAACTGGGATTATGACCAATCGACTGGCAAGTAGTCGACTGTAACTCAACTGTTGTTGTGTGTCACTGGTAATCGACTGCCATGTATGGGCAGTCGACTGGCCTTGAGCAACTGCCATGGATGGGCAATCCACTGATGACACTGTAGCAATGCACAGATTATTACATAGTCGACCATTGGGCAACAATCGATTGTTGGGATATTCATTGGGCAGATTCCAACATGGATGGAGATGTTGTGAGACAATGGATATCCTAGCAATTAACTGTTGGGATATCCGTTGGACAGATTCCAACATGGATGGAGTCATTGTGAGACAATAGATAGGCTACTAGTTGACTACTAGGTGCGAAATCAACCTGATGTAGGTTATAAAAGGAGCAACTTTAGGAGGATTTTGTAAGCGATTTTTGGAGCGATTTTTGAAGGGGAAGTGTTGTTTCATTCCAGACTTTCAGGAGCAATCCAAAGTAATCAACAAACAAGCAATCTAAAGTTCTTCTTGTAAAGTTTTTTTTACTAAGTGTTGTATTTGCTTCTTATTTTTTATTGTAGTTTATTGTTTATTGTTGTAAACATATTGTAAGAGGTTTCTCTACCTGCGGTGTTATACCGAGAAGGAGAAGTTTGATAATGATGGTGTGTATCACTAGAGCTCAATTAGAGCTTGCCCCATGGAATAGGAACCCTAATTCTGAACCACGTAAAATATTCTTGTTGTGTGTTTATGCTTATTTTTATTCTTGTTGTGCATTTCTATTATTGTATATTCCGCTGCACATTAACAAGCTTTGTAGACGAGCATACGAACGAGCAAAATTGAAATCGCTATTCACCCCCTCCCCCTCTAGTGCAATGTCATAGACCCTACAATTGGTATCAGAGCAAGGTTACTCTTTTATGGACTCACTGTCGAGGGAGCAAAGTGCTAGAGAAGCATCTAGAAGAATGAAGCTTCAAGATAAACTAGGTCACGACATCACGATTCCACCTTCCTTCGACCGCGAAGACTTCACATATTGGAAGGGGAGGATGGAACATTTTATAATGTGTGAAATAGAAAATTGATTTGTTTTGATGCAAGGATTTGAAGCTTCCATGGACAAGAAGGGTAAAATTCTTAAGAAGAGAAGTGGACGGAGGAACAAGTCCAAAAATCCGAAACCAACGATAAGGTAATTAAAATTCTATTAAACTTAATACTTAATGATTTCTTATCTAGATTAGGAGAATTTAAGGATGATAAGGAGTTATGGGACAAGTTGGTTGAGCTCCACGAAAAACCCTTACCGACGTAAGATAAGGAGGAAGCCAAGGAAAGCTCATCATTGACTCAAGAATGTGAGGATTCAAAAGTTGAGAGATGCTCAACATCCGGGTTGGTAGAGGAGATTGAAGGAACCTCCACTTCAAGGATTGAGCAGGAGATTAGGCCTTCAATACCAGAACAAGAGAAGGAACCCTCTACATCCGGACAAAGTGAAGAACAATCTCAAGTTCCTACAACAACCATGATGGGTAACTCGAATGCATGTATTAAAAATAAAAATTATATAACTTGCTTTGAGTGTAGGGAGAAGAGACATTACAAAAGTAAATGCCCAAAAAAAGTCAAGAAGATGACTCAAACGCCCAAGGGAAAGGAGAAGGCAAAGGAGTCAGAGCTCCGACACGAAAAGGCAAGGAGCATATAATGTATTTCAAATGACAACAAAATGGGCACTATTGGAGCCAATGTCTTAGGAGGAGTCATTCAACTAAGGGCAAAGGAGGAGTTTCACATGTAGGGAAGCTAAGGCAAATACTAAGGTAACATTTAATAACGCTTCTACCCTAAGTAATGATAGGAAGCATGCTAGAAATTTACTTGTTATCGTTCATGATAAAAAGCATTCTAGTAGTAAGCCTAAGGATCAATCTAGAAATAAATATTTTTATTTAGGTGCTAAATATGTTAATTTGCCTAAGGGCAATTCTAGAACCATCCCATCCAAGGATAACAAGAACCTAGGCATAAATTCCAAGAAAATTAGACACATGCCTAGGAAGAAGAATATCTCAAGAAATGATGGAAATTCAAAAAATGAGGTATTAGAAAAGGAAAAGCAAGCCTTGATGTCAAGGCTTTAAAAATTAGAAAAAAAACACTTTAAATTATGACAAATTCAATTAAAGGGTCTATGAGGCAAGCATTACCTAAGGGCAAGAAAGACTTAGGTCACAAGCCTAATCCAAGGAGGTAATGCCAACCTATCACAATGTTTCATTTGACTATGGAACTAAGTCTAGGTCTAGGAAGGTCAAGGTCACAAGAGAGGTAATCCCTAGAGTTGACCTTAGGAAGACCGAAGTGACTAAGGCCTCTAAAAGGCCTAAGAAAGTCGCTAGCAAGGTTACAAGGAGAGTTACCCCTAGAGTTAACCTTGAGAAGATCCAAATGATCAAAGCTTTAAAGTCTTGGAGAGTTATTAAGAGGGTAGCTAGGGAAGTCATCCCTAGTGAGTACCTAGTTAACCCAAAGAACTACAATAGGTATTGGGTTCTTAGGAGCACGATTTCATCATGCTAGATGGGTTTAGAGTGTGTCCACCCTAAATGGATGGGTAGTTAACCTAACTATGGTAGAGTTGATACTTTAGGACATTTTCAAAGTTAAGTGATACCTTGAAAATGTATTTAGAATTATATCATAAAAGATTTTAGGATGTGCCAATATAAATTATGGAAGTTGAAAATTTGATCAAAATTGGATCAATTAGATATTAGAGTCATAGTGTGTCATTTTGGATTTTTTGACACACTTAAGGGAATTTAGAGATTATGAAAAAATTGATACAATCCTAGTAAATGACCATTAGGCTTGAAATCTAGGTATTCTTATACCTTTATATTTTATTTGTCATATGTCATATCATGACATTATGCTTCATATAATTATTTAAATATCATGATTATGCTTAGGGTAATATATGTCATGTTTATATTTAGGTTTATATGTATGCTATGACATTATGATTATTCACAAATGTTTTAAATTATGCATATTTTTATGCCAAGATCATATTCATGCATTTAGGACAATTAAAATGATATTAAGGACAATGACATGATTTGAAGTTCCATGATAAGGGAATCAAATAGAGTTGTCTAGATAAAATACATGAGACTTTAGATAAGGAAGAACAAAAACTCACATCTCACAAAAATATTAAATTGACATGTGTGTGTATTGATACACCCAAGACACATGTAAGATATTAGGAAAATGAGTTAAATTCAAGGTGCATAGTTCTTGCATCTAGATAGACTCAAACTCATAATATGTCATTGATGAATCATGAGAAAAGTTAATGTACAAGTCATGTATATTTAACTCATAGACCATGGTTTAAAATAAGGTTTAAAAAATCTTGGTGAAGTCTATCTTTTGATAGCAATCACCATTGAATAAGTTGATACAAAGTTAGGCAAAAACATTAAAGTTTTTAATGGTCTTAAACTTTGTATCAATTTTATAATTTAATGAGTATTTTAATTTAAAAATATTTTTCACCCATTATATTTCATGTAAGTAATGTAAGTATGAAGTTTCATGATTTTTCAAAATGCATATATTAACTTATGATTTATCAAAATTCGATTCTAAAATTTGATTTTTGTATTTTGCAGAAACCAGTTGATCATGGAGCAATGATCGGTGGTAAGGTAATTTGATCGATGGTGTTGATTTTGATTGAACAAAATTTGTTTAGCCATGTATCAGCTACCCTAGGTCACTCTAACATCTCTTAACCCTAGGATATGCTTTCGAAAGCATTGAAAGAGTAAAATAATCATTGAAAATGATTAGGAGAGTTATTTAGGGTGGAATATCGAATTTTAAGGGAGGTTAAAGTTCAAATTTGAACTTTTGTCCTTATTTTTGATGGTTTAAGTTTTCTATAAGTTTAGAAACTCTTCAAAGACATTGTTGGTGCAATGGTCAAGGGGAAGCAAGCCTTTAGAGAGAGTGTGTCCATCAAGAGATGATAGATGCAATTTTGACTAAGGGAGAGAAGTGAGGGTTTGGTAAACCTTCATTATGGATTGTCTCTCATTTAGTGATAAGGGGATTATCATTAGGAAAGGTGAAGGCATTCAAAATGTTTTTGGACCAAGGGGGAGAATGTAGGATCTCTTTGAAAGATGAGACATTGAAAACTTTGGTAGTCTTTTTTATGTATGTCAAAGGGGAAGAAGTGAGGTTTAAGTTAGGTAAACCTTCACTATGCTTTGGCATTGGAATAGTTAAGTTGGATTATTGTTAACCTAACTTAAAGGTATTGTCAAACATCAAAATGGGAGAGATTGTTGGTACAAAGGGTCAATGTTGACCAAACTCGAGTGGGACTAGAGTAGTGTTTTGATGTTTGACAATGAGTTAACAATGGATTTGACCATTGTTTAATTATATGGTTTGACTATATATTGATTATATGACTAGTAAATGATTGGGATATCCAAAGTCATATGGAAAGATTATTTGGGAGAGATTGTTGGAGCAATTAAACTCGAAAGTCCAAGTTTGGATACTTGACAAGGAAAGTCCAAATATGAATATTTAATAAGGGAAGTCCAAAGGTAAAGTCTTAGAAGTATAAGTCCAAGTGTGTGTTGGAGGATCGGTGGCCGGCTAGAGGGGGTGAATAGCCCTTTTCGCGTATGATGATGGAAATCGATCGCTCGTACGTGTCGCTTATCTACAATTGTCGTTAGCGCAACGGAAACAATAGAAATACTAAACAACAATACAAACACACACAACTACAATACGATATACGTGGTTCGGAATCTTAGGGTTTCTACTCCATGGGGCGAGCTCAACAAGCTCGTGTTATGCTTACGACACTAACAAAACTCCTTCTCGACAACAAGTCGGAGGTGGAGAAACCTCATACAAACAATTACAATGTAATACAAAAGTATAAGCAAATACAAAGACAATACGAAAGAAAACTTTACACAAATGACTTTGATCACTTTTGCTTGTTGCTTGCTTTGGTTTGGCTCTTGAAGGATTGGAATGCAGCAGCAATTCCTCTCCAAAATCATCCCAAAAACTCTTGCAAAATCCTCCATCTCGAGCTCTATTTATAACCTGCATCGAGTTGATTTCGCGCTAATCAGTCGACTGATCATGACCATCAGTCAACTGTTCCTATAGTCGTTGTCTCACAATGACTCGATCTACGCTGGACAAGTTCCAACGAATCCACCATCAGTCGACTGATCATGCCCATCAGTCGACTGGTCAGGCTATCAGTTGAGTGGTCGACATGATCACTCAATTGGAAACCCTTTTGTGCCTGAATTTACCGTGATCAGTCGACTGTCATCCCTTGGCAGTCGACTGATTGTGTCGACAGTCGACTGTCAACCCTTGGCAGTCGACTATTCAGCCAAAAACATATCAGTCAAACACCAGTTGAACTCATTCGACTTGGAGCAGTCGACTGATGACGGGTAAAACCTCAAACACCAAGTTGTTTGAGCATCCGATCGTCGGGTAAAATCTCAAACACCATGTTTGAGCATCTGACACTCAATATTAGCCACTTCACCAAGTCCACCTCATCTCTCATGGAGTTCCCCACCGAAGCTCTCTTCCCTCGGCCTACGTCCCTCGGATACACCAAGCGCACAACTTCGCAATGTCATCCTTCGCGTCTCTTGCCCTCGAAGTCTGCTTCCCTTGGGCCTCACTTCATTCGCTCCCCGTCTGGCAGTCTCTCGGATGCACCAAGCGCACGACTGCGCAATGTCATCCTTCACTGACTCAAGGACCCCGAGCCTACGAGACTAGTGAACTTGCCGAGTCCTCAAGATTTCTTATTGCCAAGGCTACACACTTGAATTTACCAACACCAATCCCCATGCTTGGATTTTCCCATCACTAAGTCCTATGCTTGGATTTTCCCAACACCAAGCCCCATGCTTGAACTTTTCACAACCAAGGCTACGCACTTGGATTTACGTGGTCAACCCATGTTGGACTTCTCATGACAATCCCATGTCATACATTTTGTCTAACATCAAAATACAGTTTGAGTCAAACTCGAGTTCGGTCAATCATGACCTGGGTTGATTGCACCAACAATGTGTAGTCTTGGCAACATAAAGTCCAAGTGAACTTTGGCAATTGGAAAGTTCAACATGGAGTTGGTAAGGAAAGTCTAAACATAGTCTCTGCATGGAAAGTTTAAGCATGGTCTTGGCAATTAGAAAGTCTAAGTCATGGATATTAGGCAATTGAAAATCTAAGTCATGAGTACTTGGCAAAGGGAAATTCCAAGTTTGTAAGTTTGGTAGCGTAAAGTCCAAGCATGTAGTCTTAGTGACGTAAGTTCAAATGGATCTTGGCAAGGAAGTATAAGGGTGAAATTTTAATAACATAAAGTCCAATCATGTAGTCTTGGCAGCATAAGTCTAAATGAACCTTGGCAAAGGACCCGGTTAGCATGATATAACTAATGGAAGCACCTGAAGGCTAATATGAAGAATGAAGAGTCACGAGCTCGAGGGATTCGAGAGGCATGAGGCTGATAGAGGTGGCTAGAAGGCTTAGGTCTAGGCTATGGGTGAGTATCAAGTATGAGAGGATTATACTTGGGTTAAATCTCATGTTTGAGGTTTACCAATCGACTGGATTTATGGACTAGTCGACTGGCCGAGTGTTCAACACTCAAGAGCTCAATTGACTTGCAACAGTCAATTGGGATTATGACCAGTCGACTGTCATTTAGGTAGTCGATTGGCCTTGAGTAGTCGACTGTCATGGATGAGCAGTCGATTGATGATACTGTAGCAGTGGATAGATTATTGTGTAATCAACTGACCAGTCAACTACTGGGCAACAGTTGGCTGTTGATAAGGGCAGTCGACTGCTGGAGCATCTGTTAGGCAGATTCGAGTGTGGATGGAGTTGTTGTGAGACAACGAATAAGCTAGCAGTTGACTGGTGTCTGGTTACAATCAACTATTAGGCACGAAATCAATCCAATGCAGGTTATAAAAAGAGCATCTTAGGGAGAATTTTACAAGCGATTTTTGGGATGATTTTAAAGGCAAAGTATTGTTACATTCCAGACCTTCAAGAGCAATCCAAAGCAAGCAATCTAAAATTCTTCTTGTAAAGTTTTCTTTACTTAGTGTTGTATTTGCTTCTAGTTTTTTATTGTAGTGTATTGTTTATTGTTGTAAACATATTGTAAGAGGTTTCTCCACCTCCAGGGTCATACCGAGAAGAAGTTTAATAGTGGTGGTTGCATCACTAGAGCTCAATTAGAGCTCGCCCTATAGAGTAAAAACTCTAGTTTCGAACCACGTAAAATACTCTTATTGTGTGTGTGATTGTTTTTATTTTTGTTATGCATTTTTATTGTTGTATATTCCGCTGTACATTAACAAGCTTTATAGACGAGCATACGAACGAGCAAAATTGAAATCGTTATTTACCCCCCTCTCTAGCACGACGTCATAGACCCTACAATTATCAGGACTTCTCTTGCTTAGTATTCAGTCATATTTGACCTACCAAAACTTTACTTGCCTGGCATCTAAGCAACCTTGACATGCCAACACTTAATTATTGTTAAACATCAAATTTTCCTTGACTTCTTTGGACTTTTCTTCTCGTGCTAAGCATTTGGTCACTATTATTGAACATTCGATTCTTATTGACATGTTTGGGATTTCTATCTCATACCTAACATCTAGTTCTCAATGATTTATTAGGGTTTCCATTTACTTGCCTCAATTTTATTGGGGCAATCAACCTCGAGTCAAGATTGACCAAGTTCGAGTGAGACTCAAGTAGTGTTTTGATGTTTGACAATGAGTTTGATAATACGTTTGACTATACATATAATTATATGACTAATGGATAGTTTGGGACATCCAATGTCATGTGAGGGAAATTATTAGGAAGAGATTGTTGGAGCAATCAACCTCAGGTCAAAGTTGACCAAGCTCAAGTAAGACTCGAGTGGACGTCCGTTTGGAGACTTAGTAAGGGAAAGTCCAAGTATGAATACTTGGCATGGAGAAGTCCAAGAATGGATTCTTGGCAAGGGAAAAGCTCAAGTGTGTAGTCTTGGTCATGTGAGTCCAAGTGTATAGTCTTGGCTGCGAAAGTCCAAATATAGATACTTGACAATGGAAAAGTCCAAGTATAATCTTGGGTGTGTAAGTCTAAGGGTATAGTCTTGATGACAAAAGTCCAAGGGAAGACCCAGTAGCATGATAAAGTCGATCGAAACATTTGAAGGTTAGTGCAAGCGTGAGGAGTCATAGACTCGAACCAAAGGTGCGAGGGCGATGAAAGTGACTTGAAGGCTTAGGTCTAGGCTAAAGGTGAGTTTTAAGTATGAAAGAATCATATTTGGTGTTAAACCTCAGTTTTGAGGTTTACTAGTCGACTGGTGAGCTAAAATAATCGGGCAGATTATTTGGCAGTCGATTGGGGCTTTGAATCAATTGACTGGTCGAGTGCTCAACACTCGAAGGACTTAGAAGACTTGAGCAGTCGACTAGGATTATGACTCAGTCAATTGTGACTTGATTGCTAACTTATGCTCTTGTAGTCGACTGGTGTGGGCACTAGTAGTCAACTAATCTTAAGTGGACAGGACACAAAATATTTCTTAATCGACTACTGGCTTATTACAATCGATTGATGGCTATGACAGTCAACTGTTGGGTCCAGACAGTCAATTAATTGGGCAATTTCTAACGTGGATTAGTCTGCTATGAGACAATGGTCAAGCAAACAATCGACTGTTGGGTAAGGTCAGTTGACTACTAGGTGGAAAATTAACTCTAGCGAAGCTTTAAAATAGAGATCGTAGTGGAGGAATCAGCTGTTGATTCTTGAAGTTTTTCAAGGGGAATAATTGCTGCTTTCCAAACCTTTAAAGTCTTTTAAAGCAACCAAATCAACAAGTAATCAAAAGTGCACTTGAAAGTATTTTGTTTTGTATTCTTTCATTTGCTTTGTATTTGGTTGGTGTATTCTTCTTGTAATCTTCATTGTAAGAGATTTCTCTACCTCCGAATTATTTCCGAGAAGGAGAAGATTTAGTGGTGGTGTGCATCACTAAAGCTCACTCTAGAGCTTGGCCGTGGAGTAGGAAATAGGGTTCCAAATCACGTAAAATCTGTGTCAGTTTGTTGTGTTGTATCTTGCATTTGTCTCTACTTGTATTTGTTTTGTGTTGTTTGTGTTTGTCTTATATTTCTGCTGTGCTAACATTGTTGTAGACAAGCACAATCAAAATGATCGAACGACGAAATCAAATAATGTTATTCACCCCCTTTAGCGCGTTATCAAGATCCCAACAAATTTGATTCTTCATGATTTGTTAGGACTTTTGTAACTTGTCAAGTGTCCATTCTCCACGATCCACTTTATCTTATCTTCTCGTCTTGTCTTAAGCATTTGATCCTCTATGACCCATTTAGGCTTCACTTCTCTCGTGCTAAGTGTTCAGTGAATTATAATTCATTTGGACTTCGTCATTTGTCAGTTCATTGTTGGACTTTATGATTGCTAAATGTCCAGTCAATCGTGATCTATTTGGACTTCTCGTTCAACCATTAATATTGAAATCTTTATCCGTCTTGGTCAACCTAACTCGATGTTGATTACGATAATAATTTCTCTCTAGTAATTTCTTCTTCTAGGCCGAGTTTGATCTTTTTAACCAACAATCTCCTCTATAGGACATCATTCAGTCATCATCGTATATTGTTCAAATATCAAAACCTAATTCGAACTCAACTGGAGCTTAACCAAGGCACTAGTCCTTGTTGGGTCATACACTGCCTATACCCCATAACTAATACTGATTTACTCCAAGTCAACGTGTCCCAAATCATATCCTTGCTTATGCCGGCAAGGACTAAGTCATGAGATCTGAACTTATCCACAGGTCGACAAGGATGATAATTATGGAGACTCAGAGTCACTGGTTGAGTCCTTTCGAATTTTTCCCTTTGAGTTCCCGAGTTTCTGGATTCTCCATTTTGAGCCGCCCAAGTTCTTCATGGCAGAGAGTTCTCGCCTTTGAGTTCCCAAGCTCCCTGAGCTCTTCGTGCCAAAATCTTCGAGTTCTCCCCTCTGAGTTCAATAGGACATGGGTCTTCATGAGATGGCTCTTCAACTTGTGCAACCATTGACCTCAAGTGGATCCAGCCTCAACCATTATTTGTGAAGTTATTGACCCATATATAATGGCCAAATGGAGTTAATAACCCATGACAACATAGACTACTATGATTAATGAGTTATTTAAATGAATGAGTGGCTAAAATCATAAAATGGTCCTTATTTTAATTTTCTGAAGATCGTAGTCATGATCTTCGTCAGTTCTCTTTTCCTTTTTCCACTATAAATACTCAAGCATATTTGCCATGACATTCAAAATCTCACTTTAGTTCTTTTCTACGTTCTCTTTACTTCCTCTATTCTTGAGTGACTTGAGCACGAGCTTTGTTGGAAATAACTCTAATGCATCCTACGTGTATTCGTGAGTGTAAGTAGGGTGTTCCCACGGAAATGATGTAGTAACTAAGATACAGCGGAGCTTGCGAATAAAACAATGATCGATTTCGGAGGAGGTCTATAGTTCTTTCCTGAATTCAGATGATTTTCATATATCTTGGTCATCACATCAAGATTTATAAAATTTTTTATGATTTATCTCTCTCATAATGACCATAGAACAGATCGATAAGAATTATTAGGTTAACGGATTTTAATCTTTTATGAATGAGTGTGAGTAGGGCTTACTTCCATTTCAATGGTTGACCTGCCGAAGATCCCCCTGAACTTATTCTCTAGCATCCACTTGACACTCGATTTCTGACTTCATTGCCGCTGTAGGAAATGAATAGAACTGATAGCGATACAACTCTCTATACCACTGCTATTCTGATTTTAAATAACCAAAGCAAGCCTGTACAAGAATAACGTTGGATGTGAAGGCCTAAAGATTATACCACACCACTCTAGATAAACAAGTCAATGGTTTTATGTCTGCATAACTGGCAAGACTTTCCTTTTAGATTCTTCCTCAGAACTAGCTTAGTACACCGGACTATCTTCTTTTTATTAATGTACAGTTTACTATATTTCAGCCTAAAACATATGAAGAAAAGGTGAACTTGACAAATGATTGAACCAAGAAGCACATCAAGCACCACCATCAACATTTATATCTTTGTTAGCACATTGTGGAAATTGATATTAACATCTCAGTCCTCCCTTCAGGCAGAAAAATATATAATGAACAGAATGATAATGAAAACACACCTACTATTTCTTGGCGGCAAAAGGCGATATCCCTCGCGCTCAGGCCCCCCCACGATCTGTCTCATGGTCATTATGGAAGGATGGTAAATCACGCGGGTCAGCACCTACTACTTCCAATTCTTGGTTTGTTTAGTCAATGAATTCGATATTTCGAAAAGAAGTTTGATAAATAATGGCGCACAAAGTTGTGCTCATGTTCAGAACAGCATTAACCAAGTCCATCAAATGCCATCACTAACTCGAGCTACCATTGCAGAAAATAGGACTTCCATAGAGTGTACGTTTAACCTTGAATCAAACGATTACATCAAGATTTTCATTTGATTTCTCCATTTGCTTTCTAGTATCACTGTATCAGTCAAGTATGCTTTCAAAGAACCATGAGCACGGCTCTGTAGAAGAGGTTTGATTGTTGTTGACAATCTAATGCACTAAAGTCTGATCATCACCCACACACTGACTCAACAACTAATTCCAATCTTACAAAGTGAGCATTCCTCTCTGTACAAAAGGAAAGCATATCGATATTGACTCTTCACCAGTACTGAGAATCTGAAAGAGTAAAATCAGCAAGCACAAAGCCGTTACTTAATCATGAAGCAAAGGCATGATAATTGGATTTAACTCATTCACTTCTATGAGCAACGTTAGGTCGAAGTGTCTTATCCCAAATAGTAAATATGGAGATGTGTATTGTATGAGGTTCCGAATTTGATTCCTCCTCACAAAAGTCTTTGTTGACTGAGATACAGGTACTCTTATCAATACAGTGATACTATGACTCCAAAAATCCCTTCGGGGGTTTCTGATATGGGGCCGTTTCGATGGTGGGGCTAGTCACTCTAAAAAGTTTACCCATTACAGTTTTGTCAAAGTGCCTTTCCCAAGTGGTAAGCATGGAGACGTGTGTTGCATGAGGTTCCGGGTTCGAGTCCTCCTCGCAACAAGTCTTTGTTGACTGAGATACTGGATCGACCAGGTACTCTTATCAATACAGTGGTACTATGCCTCCAAAAATCCCCTCGGGGGTTTTTGATATGGGGTCGTTTCGACAGTGGGGCTAGTCACTCTAAAAAGTTTACCCATTACAGTTTGTCGAAGTGCCTTATCCCAAGTGGTAAGCATGGAGACGTGTATTGCATGAGGTTCTGGGTTCGAGTCCTCCTCGCAATAAGTCTTTGTTGACTGAGATACTGGATCGACCAGGTACTCTTATCAACACAGTGGTAATATGCCTCCAAAAATCCCCTCGAAGGTTTCTGATATGGGGCGGTTTCGACGGTGAGGCTAGTCACTCTAAAAAGTTTTCCCATTACAGTTTTGTCGAAGTGCCTTATCCTAAGTGGTAAGCATGGAGACATGTGTTGCATAAGGTTCCGGGTTTGAGTCCTCCTCGCAACAAGTCTTTGTTGACTGAGATACTGGATCGACCAGGTACTCTTATTAACACAGTGGTACTATGCCTCCAAAAATCCCCTCGGAGGTTTTTGATATGGGGTCGTTTCGACGGTGAGACTAGTCACTCTAAAAAGTTTACCCATTACAGTTTTGTCGAAGTACCTTATCCCAAGTGGTAAGCATGAAGATGTGTGTTGCATGAGGTTCCGGGTTCGAGTCCTCCTCGCAATAAGTCTTTGTTGACTGAGATACTGGATCGACCAGGTACTCTTATCAACACAGTGGTACTATGCCTCCAAAAATTCCCTCGGGGGTTTCTGATATGGGGCCATTTCGGCGGTGGGGCTAGCCAATCTAAAATGTTTACCCATTACAGTTTTGTCGAAGTGCCTTATCCCAAGTGGTAAGCATGGAGATGTGTGTTGCATGAGGTTCCGGGTTCGAGTCCTTCTTGCAACAAGTCTTTGTTGACTGAGATACTGGATCGACCAGGTACTCTTATCAACACAGTGGTACTATGCCTCCAAAAATCTCCTCGGGGGTTTCTGATATGGGGCGGTTTCGGCGGTGAGGCTAGTCACTCTAAAAAGTTTACCTATTACAATTTTGTCGAAGTGCCTTATCCCAAATGGTAAGCATGGAGATGTGTGTTACATGAGGTTCCAAGTTCGAGTCCTCCTCGCAATAAGTCTTTGTTAACTAAGATACTGGATTGATCAGGTACTTTTATCAACAAGGTGGTACTATGTCTCCAAAAATCCCCTCGAGGGTTTTTGACATGGAGCCGTTTTAGCGGTGGAGCTAGTCACTTTAAAAAGTTTACCCATTACAGTTTTCGTCGAAGTACCTTATCCCAAGTGGTAAGCATGGAGACGAGTGTTGCATGAGGTTCCAGGTTCGAGTCCTCCTCGCAACAAGTCTTTGTTGACTGAGATACTAGATCGACCAGGTACTCTTATCAACATAATGGTACTATGCCTCCAAAAATCCCCTCAGAGGTTTCTGATATGGGGTCATTTCGGCGGTGAGGCTAGTCACTCTAAAAAGTTTATCCATTACAGTTTGTCCCCACGGGGATGACGCGATGGTAAGACAGGGTGTCACTTGCGGATTGGGTAGGGTTCTATGCCGGATGAGGGGTCTAAAATGCTCCTGGTTTCAGATGGACCCCTCCTTGCCTTGCCACCGTGTCAAGGGATTTTGTCCCCCCCACCGCGATTTACCTTCCTTTTGCCAGTGCCCTGGGACGGATGACAAGGGGTTGCTAGTTGGGTAGATTCTCAACTTTTGCGGAACGTTTGTGTCGTTCAAGTTATTTCATCCATCTACTTTGTACTGGTATAATATATAACTAATGTTAATCTAGCTTGGATTTCTAAGCAGAGGCATTCTCACAAAGTCTTCCTAAATGAGGCAAGGATTTTCTGTCTTTTCTAAATGAAAGTACTGAAAAGGATTAGAATTCTCTCCCTCCGTAATAGTAAATAAGAGAACGATGACAAAAGATTTAACGTGGTTCGAAATTCAGATTCCTTCTCCACAGATGAACTCTAAAATGAGCTCCGATGCTAGACACCTTTACTACAATTTCTCCTTCCCAGAAGTACTTTTGGAGGTGAAGAAACCTATTACAGACAAGAGTTTATACAAAATAAAGGAAATGATATACAGATAGTTCTCCCTTGACTTTGCCCCACCGATGATATTCTTTTTCCTTGCCGGTTCACCTTTTGATCCTTCCCCCAATCAATATCCTCCGATAAAGAAGAAATACCCGAAACATGCTGGCGTTCTCTCCTCCCCTTTGAAGCGGCGAGTCTTTATAGAGAAAAAAACTAATGAAAGAGAAAAACCCCCTCCTCCTTTCGTCTTCTTTCTTTTATATCTGCTGCTCCTGAGGTCAGCTATCGTGTAACAAATCGTCGGGATCACCATTCACGTAGAGGGTCATGCAGGTTCAAGGAATCGTATTGTTATGCCGTTAGTGAGTGTGCGCTATCAGGAGCCTTCTGTGGGGCCCCACGAGATGTCTTAGATGGTTATAAGATATAACAAACTTCCTACGTGTCATGGGATTCTCTCTTTCCCTCATTTTACCTACGTACCATTCCTTCAATCAACTTTTCTTGCTACTTTTCCAACTTAATCCTTTTCCCCGAGTCATCATTTTCTAGTTTGACTTATTTCTCTGAGTCGCTATTCGACGTTATTCTAGTCATCCAGTCGATATGCTTATAACTCAATTCGGCTCCTCAAGTTGCAATCTCCTCAGTCCAGTTTAACCTTTCGAGTTAAGTCTCACTTGACTCGGGTATATATCATGAGTTGCAGTCTTATTCATCTAATCCTACCTTCCAAATCTCAACCCTTCATTTTTTTTTCTTTTATTTCCTAAATTGAGTTATAACAGTATCACTAAATAATACACCAAGAAATGTAAACATACCTTCTTTGTTGCCATGGATGATCAGAATGAACCAAAGTAGGGTGACTCTGTACATATATGCATTGGATATATGCATTGGGATAGAGTGGCTTCCCATATTTATTCTGCCCTATCTGTTTTCTAGCTGAACAGCTATAAGCTTCGCATGCAGTCTGAAAATTTACGTCTGTATCAGGCTTTCTGAGAATTTTGCAATCTGAAAGTTGGGATCCTTGTGATGACTGTGGCATGCAACTTTGCTTTGCCTTTCATGTGTTTGGTCAGATTCCACATGATGGTCTAGAGATCACAAGGAGTTGACTATACTTGCATGCCATGCATACAAGAAAAAAAGTTCTGAAAGAATATATATATATATATATATATATGAGTTATATATGTCCACTTGCTGATTGAATTCAACCATGGCAAGTGGAGTAGTATTGACTAAGCCATGACTAATGCCCATAAGAATCTTAATACATGCCTTTAAAAAATAAATGAAGCAAAGAATTAGGATACGTAGGAGTCTTAACCGCGGTTCAAAATTGATGGATTGATGATTCATGAAAGATTAATCTTTAACCTTAACCTCTAAGACAATTCCAGTTTAGGGTTCGAACCTGTAGGTTAAGGTTCAATTTATGATTCTAACTTGATTCAAAGTTATTATTTTTTATTTTTTAAAAAATATTTTTTAAAAAAATATATAAAAAGGATTTATACTTATTTAAGTACTTAGATATCCCCTTAGGATATAGAGGAATGAAATCCTACTTAATTCACTTATCTTTTTTTCTTTTATTATTTTAAAAAAAGTGACATTATTATACACTTTCATCTTTTTATGATCATAATATTAATTTCTTCGGTATCAAATTCTTTTACTTTATCGTCAGACAATTACATTCCTTATATATTTTCTTCCAACTCTTGTTCAATTATCAAGTAATATTAGTGCTTCCAAAGAATCAAGAAACAAAGTAGATCATTATTAATATAATATATTACCTTCAAAATTAAACATTTTTTCTACAACAATAGTTGACGGCGGACAAGCTAAAATTTCTTTTCTACGATGAAGATGATAAGAAAACTTTAAGTATTCTGAGACCACCATCATAAAATATTAAAATTCATATTGCTATTTGTTTCACTAAAATCAAAGTGGATCCGACGTGGATTAAGTCATTATGAGATAGCAGATAAGTGACCAATCAACTGGGGGTAAGACAAGTCGACGAATCAGTGGAAAACATCCCGACGGGAGCTTATAAAAGCAGGAAAATGAGGAGGATTTTGGCGGCCAATTTTTGGTGACTTAGAAGAGGAATTGTTGTTGCATTCCAGATCTTCCAAAGCCTTCCAAAGCAACCAAACTCAAAGATCAAGCAAGCTCACTTTGTGTAAAGTGTTGCTGTTTCATTCCTTTCATTTGTATTTGTATTTGGTTGTTGGTCGTTGGTTTTTCTTGTAAGCTTCAGGTTATTTGTAAGAAGTTTCTCCACCTCCGGTATGATTCCGAGAAGGAGAAGTTTTAGTGGTGGTGCATCGCTAGAGCTCGGCCGCGGAGTAGGAACTAAGGTTCCAATCCACGCAAAAAATCTGTGTTATGAGTTGTGTTTTGTATTTAGGTTATGCTTTTTGTTTCCGCTGTGCATAACTTTCTGTTGGAACTTCGGTGAGCGCTAGAGAGGGTGAATAGTGTGCTCGTCGTTTTTCGGAATTCGATCATGTTGCTTGTCTATAATTTTCGTTAGCGCAGTAGAATATGGAAATACTATTGGTGCAATCGACCCAGGTCACGATTGACCAGACTCGAGTTTGACTCGAGCAGTATTTTGATGTTCGACAAAATATATGACAATGTTATTGTCATCAAAAGTCCAAGTCTTGAGTACTTGGCAATGGAAAGTCCAAGTTATGAGTACTTGGCATGGAAAGTCCAAGTGGGACACTTGGCAATGGGAAAGTCCAACATGGGTTAGAATGGAAGGTCCAAGCATGGGTCTTGGCAAGGGAAAGTCCAAGCTTGAGTCTTGGCAAATGAAAAGTTCAACATGGGTTGGCAAGGGAAGTCCAAGGGTAGATATTGGAGGCGTAAAGTCCAAGCGGGAGTCTTGGCAGTATAAGTCCAATGGCTGACGGTGTAAAGTCCAAGTGTGGTCTTGGCAGCGTAAGTCCAATGTGCCTTGGCGGTGTAGATCAGCTTAGCACGACAATAGCCGATGAAAGCACCTAAAGGCTAGCGTATAGATGAACAAGTCATGGATGACTTGGAGGGATCCGATAGATGTGAGGCTGACGAAGGTGGCAAGTATGGGGGCACCATACTTGGGATTAAACCTCATGTTTGAGGTTATCAGTCGACTAGGGTTATGAACCAGTCGATTGGTCAAATGTTTTGACACTTGGCAGCCGAGTCAACTTGTAGCAGTCGACTGAGATTATGATCAGTCGACTGTTGGGAGTTGACTGGCATACAACTACGGCAAAAGGCCTTGGCAGTCGACTGATGGCTTGATCAGTCAACTGCCATGGAGAGAAGTCGACTGATGGTCGAGGAAACGGGCACAGAATATTTTCGAGTCGACTGTTAGGGTTTGACAGTCGAGTGAAAGCATGATCAATTGACTGATGGGTATGATCAGTCGACTGATGGTCTATCCGTTGGAACTTATCCAACGTGGTTCGAGTCGTTGTGAGACAATGGCTACAGGAGCAGTCGACTGATGGTCGCGATCAGTCGATTGCTAGGCGAAATCTAGCCCAAATGTAGGTTATAAAAGTAGCTCGTGGAGGAGAATTTGGCTATAGTTTTTTGAGGCAATTTGGAGGAAATTTTCTGCTGCAATCCAGACCTTCAAGGCTTTTCTCAAGCAACCAAAGATCAAGCAATCAAAAGCTCTTTGTAAATTTTTCTTTACTTACATTTTAGTGTACTTGCTTGTATTTATCTTGTATTACTTTTGTAATCATTGTAAGAGGTTTCTCTGCCTTCGACTTGTTGTCGAGAAGGAGTATTTGGTTTAGTGGTGGTGTTTGCATTGCTAGGGCTCATTCAAGCCTAACCCGTGGAGTAGGAGCCCTAAGGTTCCAAACCACATTATATCTTGGTGTATTTGTGCTTGTGTATTTGTATTTGTATTGTATTTTCTATTTCCACTGGGTACTAATATAATTGTAGCAAGTACGCGATTGATTTTCATCTTTGTCAATGAAAAGAAGCTATTCACCCCCCTCTAGCCTTCCAAGGATCCCCAACAAGTGGTATCAGAGCGGATCGCTCTTCATCGGCTTCACATCCGCGGGAGCAAACATGCTAGAGGGCAAGATGGAGGTTCAAGAGAAATTGGGTGACGACATCAATATTCCACCTTCCTTCGACTGCGAAGATTTCATATATTGGAATGGTAGAATGATGCACTTTCTTATTTTGATAATTAGATTAGTGTCATAGTAAGTTTCGACACTCCAAAGGACGAAGAAGGAAGAAAACTCAAGAAGAAGAATTGGAGCAAAGAGCAACTCCGATACTTTAACATAAATAATAAGGTAATGAGTATATTACTTAGCATAATTCCTAATGATATATTGTGTAAGATAGGAGATTGTAAAGATGCCAAGGAGTTTTGGAGTGAGTTGACAAAATATCATGAAAATTCATCACCGACACATGAAGTAGAAGAGGAGTACAAGGAGGAGTGCTAATCTTCTCAAGCTCAAAAAGAAGTAAGCACATCTTTATCCTAGGAGCTTGAGGATTCGGAGGTTGATAGGGAATCAACATCCGGATCGAAAGAGGTGAAAGAAGTGGAAGAAGTCTCCACCTCTAGGATTGAGGGGGAGGAGACTAAGTCATCTTCAATACCGGAGCCAACTCAAGAGGAACCATCTACCTCCGGTCTGGAAGATGAAGAAGTCCAAAATTTCACCACCATTGCTCTAGGTAACTCAAGCACATTAATTCAAAATAAAAATCATATTATGTGTTTTGAGTGTAGGGAATATGGGCACTAAAAGAGCAAGTGTCCGAAAAGAGTCAAGAAGACTCAATCGGTGTCAAAAAGTCAAGAAAAAGTCAAGGATGCCGATGCCTCAACACATAAGAGCAAGGAGCACATAGTGTGTTTCAAATGCCATCAAAAGAGGCATTATAGGAGTCAATGCCCTAGGGGGAGGAAGAAAGGCCAAGAATGAGTCAACAATGTAGGAGGAGCTTCTAAAGCAAACCCTAAGGTATATTTTCATAATGCTCGTTCTTTATGTAAGAATCAAAAGCATGCTTTTAATTCACTTGTAATTTATCATAAAGAGCATGCTAGAAATATACTTTATTGTTTAGGTGCTAAGAGTTGTAACCTTAGAACTAAGGAGAAATTTGGGACTAATGTTCCTAAAATAATTTTATCTAAGGAAACTATTAGGATGGTAGAGAAGCATCTAGGCTTTAATCTAAAGAAATCTAGACATATGCCTAGGAAGGGCAAAAATAATCAAAGAAACAATGGGCTCACCAAAATAGAAAAATTGGAGTTAGAGAATCAAGTTTTGAGGTCAAAACTTGAGAAAATGGAGAAGACCCTTGAAAAGATGCAAAATCAAATTAAAGGGTCAAATTGTCAAAATCTAGGGTATAGGAGACAAGAACCATCCAAGGAAAAGAAAGGTTTGAGTCACAAATCTAAGCCCAAGGAGACTTACCACAATGTTCTATTCAATTATAAAATTAGTACTAGGTCTAGGAAAACCAAGGTTACTAGAGAAGTCATCACTAAGGGTAACCATGATATGTGCCAAGTGGCTAAGGTTTCAAGGAAACATAGGGAAGCCACTAAGAAGGTTATAAGGGGAGTCACCCCTAGAGTTAACCTAGGCAAGACCACAATGACCAAGGCTACCAAGCCTAGGAGGGTCATTAGGAGGGTATCTAGGGAAGTCATCCCTAAGGAATACCTAGTAAACCCAAGGAGCTCCAATAGATTTTAGGTTCCTAAGAGCGTGATCGATTCACGCTAAATGGGTTAGGGTGTGTCAACCCTAAGTGGATGGATAGTTAACTTAACCATGGTAGAGTTGACACTTGAGGACATTTTCAAGATTATGGATACCTTGGAAATAAGTTTGAATCTTAAATCTTAAAAGATTTTAGGATGTGCCAATACAATTTATGAAAGTTAAAAAAAATCAATCAAGTTGGCACGAATTAGGTCTAGAAGTCTTAGTGTGTTATTTTGGATTTTGACACACTTTGGAGATAGTATTAATATGACAAAATGAACTTAATCCCAACAAATGACAATTTATACTAAAACTTAGGTATTCTTATGCCTTATATTTTATTTGTCATGCCTTGATTGCCTTATAACATGTCATGACATTATATTTCTTTTTAATCATATAAAATGTCATGATTATGCTTAGGACTATTTTTATGTCATGTGTATGCTTAGATTTATATTTATGCCATGACATCATGATTATTGGCATATATTTCACTTATGCTATCATTTATGCCATGATCATATTTCATGCATTAATAAAATTGAGTTAAGGACTATGACATGACTTGAAGTCCCATGTATAAGGGAATCAAGTAGTGTTGCCTTAGAAAATACATGAGACCTTAGATTAGGATGAACAAAACCCATATTTCACATAAAGCTGTCAAACGGGCCGACCCATGGCGGGGCGGGCTAACCCGTCGTAAATCCAATATTTAGCGGGGAGGGGTGGGCCGACCCGCCATCTCGGCGGGTTGAGAAATCTCCAACCCAACCCAACCCAAGGCGGGTTGCGGATTAGGCGGGCCAATCCGCGGGCTAAAAAAATTTAAAAAAATATATCTAAAATTAATGAGACATTTAGGGCTTGAGATAATGATTGGTAAGACAGATAGGGTATCATGATTAAAAAATAAATATTTGAAGTAACTAAAATCTTATAATTGAGATTCAATTATCGACCTATAAAGTTGAGTACCGATGTTTTTTATTCCTTTTCAATGTTCCAAAATATCCAAATCTTGATAATATGCAAATGTAAATTTTTGCTCCTTCAAATAGAGATTCAATTGAGATTTTTTAGTCCTTGTAATTATTTGATTTTGATATGTCATTATTTTCTACATTGATTAGAATAGTAGTGACAAGATAATATAAAATAATTAAAGTATACAAAAAAATAGAGTACTTCATCAAATATTCTTTTGTTTTTTCCTCTTAACTTCTTTTATACTTTGTTGAGATGTATGTGTGATAGAAGAAGATTGTGATGGTGAAAAACTTATCTTGTTAATATTAAAATATTGGTCAAAAAAACTTATACAATTTTATTCACATGTTCCATCTTTTGGAATTTCTCAACTCGCGGGCCAACCCATGCCCGCGGGCCAACCCATTCCCATGGTGGACCGACCCGTCTAGACCCGCAACCTGCGCAGGTCGATTCGTTTAGGCCCGTCAAAATGGCGGGTTGATAAAATTTTAACTCAATTCGCTTAAATTATTTAGCGGGGCGAGCCAACTCGATGGGCCCAACCCAACTTGACAGCTCTAATCTCACATCACATTGACATGTGTGTGTATCTATACACCCTAGACATATGTGAGATGCTAGGAAATGAGTTAAGTTCAAGGTGCATAGTTTTTCATTTAGATGAACTAAAACTTATCATATACCATGGATGAATCATGAGGAAAGTTTATGTACAAGTCATGTGCATTAAGCCCATAGACCATGGTTCAATATAAGATTTCTAAAATATTTTAAAATCATTTTAGAAAACCTTGGTGAAGTCTATTTTTTGATAGGAATCACCATTGATGATGTTGATTCCAAGGATCCCCAACAAATACAATATGAAGACAAAGATGCAAGCACAATCACAACACATAAATATAACGTGGTTCGGAACCTTAGGGTTTCTACTCCACAGGTTGAGCTCAAATGAGCTCTAGCGATGCCAAACACCACTAATCAACCTCTCCTTCTCAAAAAACACTCTAGAGGTAGAGAAAACCTCTTACAAGGGATTACAAAAGTAATACAATGAAAATACAAGCAATTACAAATGAAATATAACAAATGATGTAAAGAAAACTTTACAAGAGATCTTTTGAATGTTTACTTGTTTGGTTGTTTGAGTTGCACTTGAAGATCCTGAATTGCACCAGCAAATCGCTCCAAAATCGCCCTAAGAACCATGACAAAAAAACCTCCTCTTTGAGCTCCTTTTAAAGCCACAACTCGGGCTAATTTTTTCCGAGCAGTCGACTGTCAAAAGACCCCAGTCGACTGTCCCTGTAGCCGTTGTCTCACAATGACATAATCCACGTCGGCATTCCAGCCAACGGATACACTAACAGTCGATTGCCATTCCAGCAGTCGACTGCTCAAGCTCATAGCTGACTGCTCAGTCGGCTACCAAGCGTTCTACCTTTGTGACCAAAATCGCACGATTGATCGATTGCCCTCCGACCGCCATGCTCATCACGATCGCCAAGTCTATTTGTCACAAATAACACTAGTTGACTCTCGGCTACGATCGATCATAATCCCGATCGCTTAGTGTCGACTCAACTGTCAAGTGTCAAACACTTGACCAGTCGACTGGTCCATAATCCCAGTCTCTAAACTTCTCCCAAAGTGCCATACACGATTTCCTACTCTTCTCACTTGCTTTTACTTCAATCTTATTGTAAGAAGAGTGCTCTTGGTTGTAAAGGTTACCTCCACCTAGCTTGGTGCAAAGGAGAGACCAATAGTGGATTGGTTTTGGCGGAGTGATTCACCGAGGACGAATCGGGTCGTGGATTAACGGCGTAGCCGTGAACCACGTTACATCCTTGTTAGCATTGTTTGTTTATCTTTTGCTCTGTCTATTTGTATTTGTATATTCCGCTTGCACTAACGCTTTGTAGACGAGCAATTTACGACATCCTTGTACGAGGGCTATTCACCCCCCTCTAGCCGGCCAATCGATACCCAACATTAACTACCCATCCATTCAAGGTTGACACAACCTAACCCATTTAGCATTAATCGATCACGCTCCTAGGAACTCAAAACCTATTGGAGCCCCTTGGGTTTACTAGGTATTCCTTAGGGATGACCTCCCTTGATACCTTCCTAATGACCCTCCTAGGCTCAGAAGCCTTGGTCATTGTGGTCTTGCCTAGGTTAACTCTAGGGGTGACTCCCCTTGTAACATTCTTGGTGGCTTCCCTAGATTTCTTGGAAACCTTAGCCACTAGGCACCTACCATGGTTAATTTTAGGGATGACCTCTCTATTAACCTTGGCCTTCCTAGACCTATGGATGGTTCCATAATCGAATGGAACACTATGATAGGTCTCCTTGGGCTTAGGTTTGTGACCCAAACCTTTCTTGCTCTTGGGTGAACCTTGCTTCATAGACACTAGGTTTTGACTCCTAGACCCTTTAATTGAATTTGTCATTCTTGCAAGGGTCTTTTCAAGTTTCTCAAGCCTTGGCCTCAAGGCTTGGTTTTCTAATTCTAGTTTTCCCAATTTTAATTTTTCATTAATCTTTTGGGAATGACACTTCCTAGGCATATGTTTATGGTTCTTAGGATTAATGCCTAGGTGATCCTCTACCTTTCTAATACTTTTCCTAGATAGAATAGGTCTAGAGTTATTGGTTCTAGGTTTATCCTTAGTCCTAAAATCGACATGTTTAGCCCCTAAGCAATAAAATTTATTGTTACTAGCATGCTTTTTATAATCATGAGCAATTGCAATAAAATTTCTAGCATGCTTTTTAACATTAAGGTGCATTAAAATATACCTTAGGGTTTGTTTTTAAAACTCTCCCTACATGTGATGCTCCTTCTTGGACCTTCTTCCTCCCCCTAGGGCATTGACTCCTATAATGTCCCTTTTGATGGCATTTGAAGCACACCACGTGCTCCTTGCTTTTCTTAGTGGGGACACCGACATCCTTAACCTTTGGTGTCGGTTGAGCCTTCTTGACCTTCTTAGGGCACTTGCTCTTATAGTGCCCATATTTCCTACACTCAAAACACATAATATGATTTTTATTATTTATTAAGGTTCTTGAGTTACCTAGGTCAATGTTGGTGGAAGCCTCTTGATATTTTTCATCACTTCTTCCGGAGGTGGAGGCTACTTCTTGATTTTGCTCCGGAGTGGATGGTCTCTCCTCCCCCTCAATCATAGAGATGGAGGCTTCTCCTACTTCTTCCACCTCTTCTACCGATCCGGATGTTGAATCCCTCTCGACCTCTGAATCCTCACTTTCTTGTGAGGATGAGCTTTCTTCCTCCTCCTCTTCTTGGACTGAGTGAGGCTCCTCATGGAATTTTACCAATTTGCTCCAAAGCTCCTTGACATTCTTATATTCACTTAAACTACACAAAATATCATGAGGAATTAAATCAACCAAGAATTTTATTACCTTCTTGTTTTTCTTGAATTATTGGAGTTGTTCCTCGGTCCATTTCTTCATCACGAGGAATCCTCCCTTTGACCCTCTTGGATATTCAAATCTTTCCATCAAGGTGGGCCAATCTTCAAATTCCCTCATCATTATGAATTCTTCAATACTTCCCTTCCATTGATTAAAGGCTTCTCGTCCATAGAGGGTGTATGGAATTGGCGTGTTGATGTCCCATCCAAGTCCATAGTTCGGCAACTCCATCCTCTATCACGTTTACTCCCGGTTGTTAATCCGTAGAAGAGCTCCTAGCTCTGATACCACTTGTTGGAACTTCGGTGAGCGCTAGAGGGGATGAATAGCGTGTTCATCATTTTTTGGAATTCGATTGTGTTTCTTGTCTACAATTTTCGTTAGCATAGTAGAATATGGAAATACAATATGAAGACAAAGACGCAAGCACAATCACAACACACAAATATAACGTGGTTTGGAACCTTAGGGTTACTACTCCAGGGTTGAACTCAAATGAACTCTAGCGATGCCAAAAACCACTAATCAACCTCTCCTTCTCGGAAAACACTCCGGAGGTGGAGAAAACCTCTTACAAGGGATTACAAAAGTAATACAATGAAAATACAAGCAATTACAAATGAAATACAACAAATGATGTAAAGAAAACTTTACAAGAGATCTTTTGAATGCTTGCTTGTTTGGTTGCTTGGGATGCACTTGAAGACCCTGAATTGCACCAGCAAATCGCTTCAAAATCTCCCTAAGAACCATGGAAAAAAAATCTCCCCTTCGAGCTCCTTTTAAAGCTGCAACTCGGGTTGATTTTCGCCTAACAGTCAACTACCAAAAGGCCCCAATCGACTGCCCTTGTAGCCGTTGTCTCATAATGACTTAATCCACATCAGCATTCCAGCCAACGGATACACTGAAAGTTGACTGCCATTCCCAGCAATCGACTGCTCAAGCCCGTAGCCGACTGCTCAGTCGGCTACCAAGCATTCTTCCTTCATGACAAAAACCTGCATCAATCGACTGCCCTCCATGGCAGTCGACTGCTCATGGCCAGTCGACTGCCAAGGCTATTTGCCGCAGTCGAATACTAGTCGACTCCCGGTAGTTGACTGATCATAATCCTAGTCGACTGCTCAGTGTCGACTCAGCTTCCAGGTGTTAAACACTTGACCAGTCAACTGGTCCATAACCCCAGTCGACTGCTACACCTCAACCATGAGGTTTACCCCAAGTATGATGCCCTCATACTTGCTAGATCACCCTTAGCCTATACCTAAACCTTCTAGCCACCTCCATCAGCCTCACGCCTATCGGATCCCTCTAAGTCATCCATGACTTGTTCATCCATACGCTAGCCTTCAGGTGCTTCCATCGGCTATTGTCATGTTATGCTGGTCTACACCGCCAAGGCACATTGGGCTTACGCTGACAAGACACACGCTTGGACTTTACGCCGCCAACCATTGGTCTTATGCTGCCAAGACTCCACCCTTGGACTTTACACCGCCAATATCAAACCTTGGACTTCCTAATTGCCAAGTACCCATGACTTGGACTTTCACCGCCAATACTCCACCCTTGGACTTACGTGGCCAAGACTACACTCTTGGTCTTTCCTTGCCAACCCATGTTGGACTTTCCAATTGCCAAAACTCAAGCTTGGACTTTCCATGCCAAATGTCCCACTTGGACTTCTCCATCATATGGTCAACCCCATATCAACCATATAGTCAACCCATTGTCAAACAAAGGTCAACTCATTGTCAAACATCAAAACACTACTCGAGTCTGGTCAATCGTGACCTGAGCCGATTGCACCAACACTTTCTTATAGACAAGCATGACGAACATGACACAAACGAATGAGATCAATGAACAAGTTCACGATGATATTCACCCCCCTCTAGCACACATCAAGGTCCCAACAATTGGTATTAGAACAAGGTTGCTCTTTACCGGACTAACCGTCGAGCGAGAACGCGCTAGAGGATCTGTCAAGAGCTATGGAGTTCAATGATGGATTGGGATACAACATCCTAGTATGGGAAGTCACTCCAAGAAGGACAAGGGAGGAGCTACAAATGTCAATTGTAGGAACTAATTTGTTCGCACTAGAGGGGAGTGAATAGCGATTTCTTCGATTTAGTGGATCGATCGTGTCATGCTTTTCTACAAAAACGTTAATACACAGTGGAATACAATATAAATAAAAATAAAGACAAAACACATGCACAACATAATATTTTACGTGGTTCGGAACTAGGGTTCCTACTCCACGGTGACGTTCTAGCGATCTACCCTCACTATGAACTCTCTCATTTTCAGTATAACACCGAAGGTGGAGAACCCTCGTACAGTAGATTTACAACACAAAGCTTACAATAAATATAACCAAAATACAAGTATACAAAGAAAATGAAAGAAGGAAGTGAAAACACTTTTACAAGATTGCGATGTTGCTTGCTTGCTTTTTGATTATTTTGGATATCTTTTGAAGATCTAAAATGTAGCATCACTTTACCTCAAAATCGCCTAAAAACCGTTGTGGAAAACCTTCCCATCAAACTCCTTTTAAGTCCTTTGTCGGGTTGATTTTTTGCCTAGCAGTCGACTTCCCATAGTGTTGTTGTCTCACAATAAACTAATCCACATTGACATTCCTGCCAATGGATACCTTAGCAGTCAATTGCCCTTACCAACAGTCAACTGCCAACCCAGCAGTCGACTAGCCAGTCGACCATGGGACATTCTATACTCATGCCCACAAACTCCAGTCGACTGCCTATACATGGCAATCGACTGTCGTAGACCAGTTGACTACTAGAGCACAACTCTAATAGTCGAGCCTAAGTCAAGTACATGACCAGTCGACTTCCCGAGTCAACTAGGCCTCTCGAGTACTGAACACTCGATTAGTCGACTGGTAAACCTCAACAATGAGATTTAACCGAAGTATAATCCTCTCATACTTGATAATCACATATAACCTAGGCTTAAGCCTTCTAGCCACCTCCATCAGCCTCATGCCTATCGGATCCCTCCGAGTCCTCCATGACTCATTCACCCATCACACTAGCCTTCAAGTGCTTTTGTCAGCCTAGTTATGCTAACTAGGTCTACCTTTGCCAAAGTTCACTTGAACTTTACACTGCCAATGTTGGTGCAACAATGCTCCAAGCATTTATATATGTTTTGATGTTTGGATAATCATCTAAGTTAGGCAATATCTTGTGATCTAATTGCGAAAATGTTTAAGTGACAGGGAAGTCCAAGTATGATCTTGGCAAAGGAAGTCCAAGTATGATCTTGGCAAAGGAAGTACAAGGGATGGACTTGGCAAAGGAAGTACAAGGGATGGACTTGGCAGCGTAAGACCAAGCTTGTAGTCTTGGCAGCGTAAAGTCCAAGTGAACCTTGACAAAGGAAGTCCAAAGTAAAGTCTTGGCAGCATAAGTCCAAGCTTGTAGTCTTGGTGGCGTAAAGTCCAAGCATTTGGCAACCCAAGACATGACGAAACCGAAGGAAGCTCTTGGAAGCAAAGCGCAAAGGATGAACAAGTCGCGGACTCGGAGGGATCCTGAAGGCGCAAGGCTTATTGAGGAGCTAGAAGGTTGAGTCTAGGTCTAGGGTATAAAATCAAGTATGAATTACTCATACTTGATGAGTAGTCCGATGTATCGATTGTATCGACCGTCGCGCTCGATCGAGTCGGTGAAACCCTAACCATCGATCCGCTGGAAGCGATCGTGATACTATGATCGATCGGCCGACGCCAAGGGCATCACCGACCGATCAAGGGAATATCGCCATAGAATGCGGTCTCGCTCACTGATCGCGCTTGATCACTCGATCGATCACTATCGATCGGTGATGGAGGGATCAGTCGACTGATCACCTGGCCGTTAGAGATTGCGGCTACGAATCTCCGTGGAGATCGCGTTTCAGAAGCCGTTGGCTTCGGCGGCAGTCGACTGATGGTAAGCATCAGTCGACTGATCGAAGCCCAACGGGAAAAACAACCCCTCTTCTATAAAAAGGGGCCATGGGGAGCTTGGTGAAGCTAGTGCTCTTGCTCCAAACTACACCTACGTGCTCACCAAGCTTTCCAAGTGTTTTTAGCAATCCAAAACCTCCTCTTCTCTAATCCTAATCTTCCATCATTGTAAAGAAGAGGAGTGCATTGTAAGATAAGGTTTCTCCACCTTGGTTCATCCAAAGGAGGTTCTAGTGAAGATTGATTAGGGCTAATCCACCTTACGGATTGCCGTGGAGTAGGAGCGTCATCTCCGAACCACGTTACATCGGGTGTTAGCTTTGTTTCTTGTTTTTGTTTGTGCTTATATTTGTATTGCTTCCTCTAACATTTTTGTAGAAAGAAAGAAAGGCTAATCACCCCCCCTCTAACCATTCCAAGGGTCCTAACAAGTGGTATCAGAGCCCGGATAGCTTGGAAGATCTCAACATCAACCAAGACATCAATGGCTCTTCAAGAGGGATATAGCACCGCTAAGCCACCGCTCTTCGATGGGAGCCATTTTGCGTATTGGAAAGGTAGGATGAAGTACTATCTTATGAGTAATATTGAAATTTGGCATAGTATTGTAGATGGCTTCGAAGAATCGGTGGATGAACATGGACATCCTATTCCAAGCAAGGATTGGACAAGAGAAATAAACAAGAAATTTGAATCAAATGCAAAGGCCGTCCTCACCATCCAATGCGGCGTCACAATGGAGCAACTCAACAAGGTGGGGCCTTTTGAATCCGCCAAGGAGCTATGGGAAAAGCTCATTGAGCTAAATGAAGGTTCCAAGGAATCAAAGAGGGCCAAGAAGGACCTATTAGTTGGACAACTTCAAGCCTTCCAAATGAAGATGCATGAAACCGTAAGTCAAATGCATGGAAGGTTCAAGGAAATTGTGAACGGACTCCATATCATAGGTGAGCGAGTTGACAACCGGGATTTGGTAAGGTATATTTTACAAGCATTTCCTAGAAATTCTTTATGGACTTCTATAGTTGATGCCATTAAGGTAACTAGGGATCTTTCGCAAATTAAAATTGATGAATTATTTTGTGAGTTCGAATTACATGAGCAAACTAACATGTCCTCTAAGGAAAAGGGTTTAGCTCTATTTGTTGAGAAGAAAGAAAAGAAGAAGAAGGAAAGAAAAGAAGCATCATCATCATCCGAGTCCGAGAATGAGTCAAGTAGTGATGAAGACTCATCTAGTGAAATGACAAATTTTGTCAAGAAGCTTTATATAAGGTCAAAAGAGTTCAAGAATAGAGAAGCAAGGAAGGGATCTCATTCCTCAAAAGGTAAATTTAGTGGTAATTCAAGTTTTAGTAATAATGTGATTTGTCATGCTTGCAACAAGAAGGGACACATAAAGCCGAATTGCTCGGAGCTAAAGAAGAAGGAGGAAAAAGAAAAGAAAAAGAAGGACAAAAAGGAGAAGAAGAAGAAGGAGGCTATGGTGGCTCAAACCACATGGGACACACCAAGCGTTGAAGACTCTTCCTCCGATGATGAGCTTTGCCACATTACACGCCATGTGGCACTCATGGCATTAGAAGATGATTCCGGCACATCAAGCCAAGAAGACTCTTCAAGTGATGAATCGTCATCTAGTGACGATGAGGTAATGAATTCTCCCAAGATTAAGCTTCTTTATAAATCAATTGCCTATCTTAAAGAAGCTCTAGATAAGTCAAAATCTAAGGTTAAGAGCATGAAGGTAGAACTAAAGGCCATTAGGGATGAAAAGCTTTCACATATTGACTCTTGCATGCTTAAGGAAGAAAATGACAAACTTAAGGATGAGGTTAGTGAATTGAAAGTATGTTTAGAAAAATTTTCAAATGGCTCAAAGTGTCTTGATATGATTCTTAGTAGGCAAAGAGCGGTTTATAACAAGGCCGGTTTAGGATATAAGCCAAAAGAAAAAGAAGTTGCTTATATTTCATTAATAAATAGGAAAGCAACTATTAAGGGTAAGGTTAAGAAAGTTTGGGTACCTAAGAAGTTTTTACTTAATGTTACCGGTCCAAATGTTTGGGTACCAAAGCTTGTGTTTTTCATGTGATTTAGGTAGGAGAGCGAGGTATGTGGATTGTGGATAGCGGTTGCTCAACACATATGACCGGGGATGTGAGCAAGTTCTCCACAATTAAATATGTGAAGAAGGGAGCGGTGTCCTTTGGGAATAGTGGAAAACTCAAGATATTAGGTAGAGGAACAATTGAGGTATCCCCCAAAATTGTTATTCACAAAGTCTTGCTAGTTGAAAATATGAAATTTAATTTATTAAGTGTTAGTCAACTTTGTGATGCAAACTATCATGTCTCCTTTGAATCCTCTAAATGCATGATTAGACACAAGGAATTAAATGATTGCATGTTAGTTGGATATAGGAAATCAAATATCTATTATGTTGATCTTTCATATGCTTCTAACATTTTTACTAAGTGTTTTGTTGCAAAAGAAGAGGAAAGTTGGCTATGGCATAGAAGATTGGGGCATATCAACATGAAAAACATAGCCAAGGTAGCCAAGATGGAGTTGGTCAAAGGGCTACCAAAGATCAAGTATGTCAAGAACAAATTGTGTGATGCATGCCAAGAAGGAAAACAAACAAAGGCATCACACAAAGGTAAAACCCTAACCAATACCTCTTTACCATTAGAATTATTGCATCTTGACTTATTTGATTGCCATAGTACTCCATCTTTAAATGGTAATAAATATTGTTTGGTTATAGTAGATGATTTTTCTAGGTATACTTGGGTCTATTTTATGAAACATAAGGATGATACCTTAGAAATAATCATAGGATTTAGTAAAAGGGTTGAAAATGAAAAGAGTCTCAAAATCAACCGGATCTGTAGTGATCATGGTGGTGAATTTGAAAACCTAAAATTTTTACAATTTTGTTTAGAGCAAGGGTACAAGCATGAGTTCTCTTGTCCTAGAACACCCCAACAAAATGGGGTGGTGGAAAGGAGAAATCATGCCCTACAAGAGGCGGCTAGGACCATGCTTAATGCATATTCTCTACCTAGCTACTTGTGGGCGGAAGCGGTTAATACCGCTTGCTATATCCAAAATAGGGTTCAAATCCATAGGTTTTTAGGAAAAACACCATTTGAATTATGGAATGAGACTATACCCACAATTCATTATTTCAAAGTCTTTGGATGTAAAGTTTATATTCTAAACACCAAAGATAACTTAGGAAAATTTGAATCAAAAGTGGATGAGGGAATCCTAGTTGGATACTCATCCACAAGTAGAGGGTATAGAGTCTACAATAAGAGAACCAAAGGGATTGAGGAGTCTTCCAATGTTCAATTTGATGAAACTACTAGTACCTACCCTAGAAAGTCCTCCATTGATAAGAATATTAATGACAATAATCAAGACATTACCCAAAAACTTCAAAATTTGACCATTAGGGGTAATGATCAAGGGGGAGGAAGAGGAGACTCCGATGATGAAAGAAGGGTGGAAGATAACAATGATCAAATTGAAACCCCTTCTAGAAACTTAAGAATTCATCAAGATCATCCACTTGACCAAGTAGTAGGAGATCTATCTCAAGGAGTAAGAACTAGGTCATTTCATAGACCTCCTACTAGTCAAGTTGCTCTTATCTCACAAATTGAGCCCAAATCGATCAATGATGCATTACATGATCCGGATTGGATTTTGGCAATGCAAGATGAATTGGCTCAATTTGAGAGAAGTCAAGTGTGGGAATTAGTACCTAGACCCAATGATAGCACCATAATTACTACAAGATGGGTCTTTAGGAATAAGATAGATGATCAAGGAAATATCACTAGAAATAAGGCTAGGTTGGTTGCTAGGGGTTTCAATCAAGTTGAGGGGCTTGACTATGATGAGACTTATGCCCCGGTTGCAAGGTTAGAATCTATTAGGATTCTCTTAGGGTATGCTTCCTACATGGGATTTAAACTTTACCAAATGGATGTTAAATCGGCATTCTTAAATGGTTTTATTAAGGAGGAAGTATATGTAGAGCAACCACACGGATTTGAGAACATAGATTATCCAAATCATGTATGTAAGCTTAGGAAAGCATTATATGGGTTAAAACAAGCTCCCCGGGCATGGTATGAAAGATTGTCATCCTTCTTAATTTCTAAGGATTTTAGAAGAGGCCAAGTAGATCAAACTTTGTTTATAAAGTCAACATTAAAAGATATATTCATAGCCCAAGTATATGTTGATGATATCATTTTTGGGTCAACAAATGATGATCTTCTTCAAGACTTTATAAAAAATATGGAAAATGAATTTGAAATGAGTTTGGTTGGAGAGCTTACCTTTTTCCTAGGTTTACAAGTCAAACAAACCAATGAGGGTATTCATATTTATCAAACCAAATATGCAAATGAAATGATCAAGAAATTTGGTTTGGAAAATGCCAAAATTGTAACCACTCCTATGGCCACTAGCACTAGAATAGATAGTGATCATGAAGGTAAATCAATTGATCTTAAACTGTATAGGAGTATGATTGGTAGCTTACTATACCTAACCACTAGTAGACCCAACATTTTATTTGCGGTAGGTATGTGTGCAAGATACCAATCTTGTGCCAAAGAATCACATTTGGTAGCCGTCAAAAGAATATTAAGATATATCAAAGGCACCCTAAATGTAGGACTTTGGTATCCTAGGACTAAGTCATTTGAATTGCTTGGTTATACCGATTCCGATTATGCCGGATGCAAATTGGATAGGAAGAGTACTAGTGGTGGATGCCAATTTCTTGGGTCCTCCCTAGTTAGCTGGAGTAGTAGGAAGCAACATTGTGTTGCTTTATCAACCACCGGCCAATATGTGGCTATGGGTGGTTGTGTAGCTCAATTACTTTGGATGAGACATACTCTTGTGGACTATGAGCTACACTACTCTAACATTAAAGTTTATTGTGATAATGTGAGTACCATCAACTTGACCAAAAATCCGGTACATCACTCTAGGACCAAGCACATTGAAGTGAAACATCACTTCATAAGAGATCATGTGGCAAGAGGGGATATTGAACTTAATTATGTAGAATCTAAGTCCAACCTTGCCGATATCTTCACCAAAGCTCTTCCCGAAGCTGAATTTTCATCATTAAGGAGAGAGCTTGGTATGTGCTTTCAGAGAGTAAAATTCTAGATTTGCATGATCCTATACTTATATAGCTTCTTTAATACCTTGATGCATCTCACAAAAGCCTTAAGAAACCTTGATTTTTGTATTGAAATACTTAGAAACATGTGAGATGATAGGGAAGGTGTACTTGACTCATCATGCTTGTTATGATACATTACTATGAGCCAATACTACACCTAGAGACATGAATACCTTATGGACCAATCATTGGGAAGGCTTGTATTCAAGTAATGAATACATAGCTCAAAGAACATGGTTAGAAATTCCAAATAATATATATTTTAAACTATGTTCATCATATTTTGACAAACAGTTTTCAATTGGAACACAAAAGTGATACAAAGTTTGCAAAATCTTTAGAACTTTTGATAGGTTCCAAGTTTGTATCAATCTTGTAATCTGGAAAACATATATTTTTCAAATTATTTTTCCTTGATAAAGTATGAATTCAGAAATGTGTACGCAAAATTTCGTGATTTTTCAAGAATTCTGAAATTTCTACCGCATTTCTGAAATTGGGATGAAAAGGCTGAAATTTCGGTTTTCAGCCTAGATCGATCGTTCGTAAACCACTGACATGATAATCGTGGTTTTCTGATAATAAACTCCATTTTCTGATATTTGGTATATCTTTGATGTCCTAATACTATAGTATGATAATATTGCGTATAAACAAGATTTAGGACTGACTAATGCAGTGTTTTAGGGGGAGTTTTCATAAATTATATCTTTTTCATCCCCAAAACCATTGTTGGTGCAAAGTTAGGACTTAATTTTTGAATTTTTGGTATGCTTTGCTTCAACTATTGTTTACACATTATAAAACATATCTTGGATTAAGGGGGAGCTTAATTTCAATATTGTACCTTAGTCTAAGATCTAACACATTATTTCCTTCATGTTTGAATCCTTTTTTTTTTTTTTTTTTGATGTATGTCAAAGGGGGAGAAGGAGTGTTTAAGTTATAATTCATATTGAAAATTTAATTATGTGTGTATTTAAAGACCTAACTCAAATGATTGTCAAACATCAAAAAGGGGGAGATTGTTGGTGCAACAATGCTCCAAGCATTTATATATGTTTTGATGTTTGGATAATCATCTAAGTTAGGCAATATCTTGTGATCTAATTGCGAAAATGTTTAAGTGACAGGGAAGTCCAAGTATGATCTTGGCAAAGGAAGTCCAAGTATGATCTTGGCAACGGAAGTACAAGGGATGGACTTGGCAGTGTAAGACCAAACTTGTAGTCTTGGCAGCGTAAAGTCCAAGTGAACCTTGACAAAGGAAGTCCAAAGTAAAGTCTTGGCAGCATAAGTTCAAGCTTGTAGTCTTGGCAATGTAAAGTCCAAGCATTTAGCAACCCAAGACATGACGAAACCGAAGGAAGCTCTTGGAAGCAAAACACAAAGGATGGACAAGTCGCGGACTCGGAGGGATCCTGAAGGCGCAAGGCTTATTGAGGAGCTAGAAGGTTGAGTCTAGGTCTAGGGTATAAAATCAAGTATGAATTACTCATACTTGATGAGTATCAGTCGACTGATACGATGTATCGATCCGACCGTCGGTCGCTCGATCGAGGTGAAACCTAACCATCACCGACCGCTTTGGGCGAGCGATCGATATCGGATCACCGATCGCCAAGGGCATCACCGATCGATCAAGGGAATATCACCACGTAATGCGCCTCACTGATCGCCGCCTTGATCACTCGACTGATCACCCCATCAGTCGACTGATGGAGGGATCAGTGGACTGATCACCTGGCCGTTAGAGATTGCGGCTACGAATCTCCGTGGAGATCGCGTTTGGCCGTTGCCGGCAGATGATCGATGGTAAGCATCAGTCGACTGATCGAAGCCCAACGGGAAAAACATCCCCTCTTCTATAAAAAGGGGCCATGGGGAGCTTGGTGAAGCTAGTGCTCTTGCTCCAAACTACACCTACGTGCTCACCAAGCTTTCCAAGTGTTTTTAGCAATCCAAAACCTCCTCTTCTCTAATCCTAATCTTCCATCATTGTAAAGAAGAGGAGTGCATTGTAAGATAAGGTTTCTCCACCTTGGTTCATCCAAAGGAGGTTCTAGTGAAGATTGATTAGGGCTAATCCACCTTACGGATTGTCGTGGAGTAGGAGCGTCATCTCCGAACCACGTTACATCGGGTGTTAGCTTTGTTTCTTGTTTTTGTTTGTGCTTATATTTGTATTGCTTCCGCTAACATTTTTGTAGAAAGAAAGAAAGGCTAATCACCCCCCTCTAGCCATTCCAAGGGTCCTAACAGCCAAGACTACACACTTGGACTTACGCTGCCAAGACTTTACCTTTGAACTTTTCCCTTGCCAAGTATCCATTCTTGGACTTTCCTTGCCAACTCCATTTTGGACTTTCATGCTAAGACCCATGCTTGGACTTTCCATGCCAAGACCATTCTTGGACTTTCCATGCCAAGTACCCATGACTTGGGCTTTCCAATTGCCAAGACCCATGCTTGGACTTTCATTGCCAAGTACCCATGACTTGGACTTTCCCATGACAATCACATTGTCAATCCATTTTTCAAACATCAAAACACTACTTGAGTCCCACTCGAGTCTGGTCAATCGTAACCCGAGTTGATTGCACCAACAATCTCCCCCTTTTTGATGTTTGATAACATATTTAAGTTAGACTATCCCATAAGCCCAACTCCCCATGTCAAGTATCCATACTTGAACTTCTTATGCCAAAGCATAATGAAGATTTATCTAATTTAAATCATTCATTTCTCCCCCTTTGGCATACATCAAAAAGACTACCAAGATTCTTAATGTCCCATCTCTCAAAGAGATCCTACATTTTCCTGTTGGTCTAAAAACATGTAGGATGCCTTCACTCTTTATAGCGATAAGTCACATATTACTAAATGAGAGACAATCCTTAATGAAGGTTTACCTAACCTTCATTTCTCCCCCTTTGGTGAGCACAATGAGGGTTTTCTAACACAAACCTTTCATTTCTCCCCCTTTGAGGAAAAACCATCCATTATCCCTTGATAGATAACCTCCCCCTAAAGGCTTTATCCCCCTTGACTATTGTATCAACAATGTCCTTAGTGAGTTCCTAAGCTAATAGGAAACTTAAACCATCGAAAATAAGGGTAAACATTCAAACTTAGACTTTAACCTCCCTTAAAATTTGATACTCCACCCTAAACACCTCTTCTAATCATTTTCAGTGATATTTCACCCTTCCCATGCTTTTCAAAGCATATCCTAGGGTTAGGAGACGTTAGGGTACTTAAGGGTGTTGATAATTGGGTAAACAACTCTTATTCAACCAATATCAGACACATCAGTCGACTGATTTCGGCTACCAATCGACTGAAAATACCACCAGTCGATTGTACTCTAATTTTTTCATAAATCAGAGTTTTCAGTCGAATTTTAGAAATTCATAAGTAAATATATATACTTCAAAAAAATCCTGAAACTTCATACATATATTTCTTACATCAAATACAATGGGTAAAAAATAGTTTTAAATTAAAATACTCATTAAATTACAAGATTGATACAGAGTTCAAAACCATGAAACCTTTCAATGTTTTGCCTAACTTTATATCAACCTTCTCAATGGTGAGTGCTATCAAAAGATACGCTTCACCAAGATTTTTTAAAATGATTTTAAAATATTTTCAAAATCTTATATTGAACCATGGTCTATGGGCTAGATGTATATAACTTGTACATTAGCTTTCCTCATGATTCATTAATGCCATGGTATATTATGAGTTGGAGTTCATCTAGATGCAACATCTATGCACCTTGAATTTAACTCATTTTCCTAACATCTCACATGTGTCTAAGGTGTATCAATACACACACATGTCAATTTAATATTTTTGTGAGATGTGGGTTTGGGTTCTTTCATAATCTAAGGTCTCATGTATTTTATCTAGGCAACTCTATTTGATTCCCTTATTATGGAGCTTCAAATCATGTCATTGTCCTTAAATCAATCTTAGTTAACCTAAATGCATTTGATATGATCATGACATAAATGATAGCATAAATAAAACATGTGTCAATAATCATGATGTCATGACATATTAACCTAAGTATTATCATGACATTTTAAATGATTAATATGAAGTATGATGTCATGACATGGCAAGACAAACAAAGCCTGAAAAATAAAATGTAAAGGTATAAGAATACCTAAGTTTTAACCAAAATGTCATTTTCTAGGATTATTCCAATTTTGCCATAATAAACTAAATTTCTAAGTGTGCCAAAGACCTAAAATGACACACCATTGACTCTAAGCCTAATTGTGCCAATTATGATTGATTTTTCAAACTTCTTAATTTTTTATTGGCACATCCTAAAATCTTTTAGGATTAAAATCTAGTTTTATTTTCAAGATATCACATAACATTGAAAATGACCTAAGGTGCCACCTTTGCCATGGTTAGGTTAACTACTTATCCATTCAAGGTTGACACATCCTAAACCCATCTAGCGTGATGGAATCATGCTCCTACGAACCCAAAACTTATTTGAGCTCCTTGGATTAACTAGGTATTCACTAGGGATGACCTCTCTAGATACCTTCTTTATGACCCTCCTAGGCTTTGAAGCCTTGATCATAATGGTCTTGTCTAGGCCAACTCTAGGGATGACTTCCCTTGTGACCTTCTTAATGGCGTTCCTAGATTTCTTTGAAACCTGGCCACTAGACACTTGCCATGATCAACTCTAAGGATGACTTACCTTGCGACCTTGGTTTTCCTACACCTAGGGTTTGTTCCATAGTTAAATGGAATACTATGGTAGGTAGACATTACCTTCTTGGGCTTAGGTTTGTGACCCAAACCCTTCTTATCCTTAGAGGATTCTTGTATCCTAACTCCTACATTTTGACTCATAGACCCTTTAATTGAGTTTGCCATAATTTGAAGGGTCTTTTCTAATTTTTTAAGCCTTGACCTCAAGTCTTGGTTTTCTACCTCTAATTTGTCTAATTTTGATTTTTCATTAATTCCTTGGACATATTTCTTCCTTTTAGGCATATGTCTACCATTCTTAGGGTTGATGTCTAAATTGGTCTCTATCTTCCTAATGGTTTCCTTAGGTAGAATAGTTCTAGGATTGTCCTTAGGCAAGTTGACATGTTTAGCACCTAAGCAAAAAAATCTATTATTACTAGCTTGCCTTTCATGATTTACAATAGCAAGAAAATTCTTAGCATGCTTTTTACTATTGTATAAAGGAAGAGAATTATTTAAATTTACCTTAGGGTTTGCCTTAGCCACCCCTACATGTGATGCTCCTCTAATATCCTTGGTTGAGTTCCTCCACCTCGGACATTGACTTCGAAAATAACCCCGTTGTTGACATTTGAAGCATACAATATGCTTCTTGCTCTTGTGTGTTGGGGCTCTAGTCTCTTTTGACTTTTCTTTGGCCTTTGACACTTGACTTTTCTTCTTAGCCAATTTTGGACATTTGCACTTATAATGCCCTTTCTTCCTACACTCAAAGCAAATTATGTGATTTTTATTTTTAATACATATGCATGAGTTACCTAGCTCGGTGGTAAGAGAATCTTGACACTACAAAAAAGCATGGATTTGGCAACGAATTAAAAATTCGTTGCAAAAAATTTTTGCAACGAAATATTTTTCATTGTAAATAATTCACCGTAAAAAAAAACCATCGCAAAATTTGCAATGAATAAAATTTTCGTTGCAAATTAATTGCTATTTAGCGATAAAAATGGCAACAAAAATAACTCGTCACAAAATTTGGCGACGAAAATAATTATTCATTACCAAATTTGGCGACGAAAATAATTGTTCATCGCCAAATTTGGCGACGAAACATAGTTCGTCGCCAAATCTGCGACGAAAACATAGTTCGTCGCAAAAGACTAATAAAAATTACTTTGCATCGGAAATAAATTTGACGACGAAAATAATTATTCGTCGCTAAATTTGGCAACGAAAATAACTATTCGTCGCCAATTTTAGCGAAGAAACAAATGTCGTCGCCAAATTTAGCGACGAATAATTATATTTGTCCCCAAATCTACGACAAAAATATAGTTCGTCGCAAAAGACTAATAAACATATTTTGATGAAAGAAAATAAATTTGGCGATGAATAATTATTTTCATCACCAAATTGCCACAAATTGAGTTTTCGTTGCAAAATATTCAAGGTTAATCGACTGAAGAATATCATCAGTCGACTAGTCAGTCGACAATCAAAGTTTCTGTAAGGTGCTACAAGAATAGCAATTGGATCGATCGTGTTGATCACGATCGACAACGATCACCAACTAGGCTTGGCTAAATAAGGTCTTTGTAAAGCGATAAAGAAAGGCCGATCGATCATGTTGATTAGTCGAATTGATAATTTGTGACAAATTTTTTTTTCGACGCAATTTCTGTGACGTAATTTTTTTTGTCGCAATAATGCATTCATCAGTCAACTGATGGTCGACTTCACTCGACTAGTGGTGAAGAGGCGGATCACAGAATATTTTTTAGTAGACTGCCCAATCGACTGATAGTATACCAATCGACTGGTCACATGAGGCAGTCGACTGTTGCTTCTTTTTTGCAATGAAAATACTTTTTCGTTGCCAATTTTGTGACGAAAAATGGGTTTTTATCGCAAATCTGTCACGAAATTTATTTTCGTTGCTAATCTGGGAAAAAAAGAGATCATAATAAATTCTACTATTTTTCTTGTTTTACAACAAACAAATATAACAATACATATCAAACTTCATAATCATCTAATAAATGAAAATAATTCAATACCAAATCAATATATATATAACAAACATAAACGTAACTTACAATACATAGATATCGAATGTGATAAGTCAAGTAACATTTAAATACAATAAATTCAAACGTAACCACCATCGTCACCATCATCATAAAAAAATATATCATCATTGTCATTATTACAAGGATCAGCAGGAGGACCAGATCGAGAAGGAGGAAGTCGACTTAAACTAGACATTAATTGAAGATGCTGCATAATTAACATCTGTTGCCTCCAAATTTTGTTCATCTGTTCATTTACTTCCTGCTCTCTTTGTCTTGATTCATTTTCCTTTTGCGCTAGTAACTCCCTGATAACTGTCATTTTGTCGTGTAATTTTGGTCCTTAATATCACTGTTTTTATCCTCTCGAGTGATTAATTATCGATTATTTACATGTTTTATGAGTTTGATATATTTTTGGACCTAATTGTAAATTCTCCTAAATTTTGGACTTATATGCAAAATTTGTCTTTATTTGTAGGAGATCGAGATGAGCCACTGGACTAGACTCAAGTTGGATCAAATATGGCTTCATCTAGGGCTAGAAGGATCATTTCAAATTGGATTGATCTAGATCCTTCATCATGATCGAAGATAATTTAATCAAGAGATTAGATTTGAGTGATATGGACCATCCATGAAAGCAGCTTGATTCTGAGCCATCTACCCAGATCTGGAGAGATCCAGTCCATATATTTAGATTTGGACATCTTAGGCCTTCATCCAGATTCGACCGATCGTGATTATCTCTTCAGATGGATCAAATCCATCTATTCAAAGTCGGATAATTCTCAGCCGTTGGATCACAGCCTAGTTCATGGATTTATCAAATACAATTAACCTAGCTTCAATTGGACGGTTGGGATTGGATCTTTCTTCGATCGGACGGTGGAGATAATTCATTTAATGTTTCTTCGAGCAAGCAATCAAGGTAGTCGACATTCTTCTTCTCCGCGACAAGCACCCGATGCCGCCTTCATCCGTCGCGCTAAGCCCTTTCCCCGCCGATCGTCAGAGAGGGAAGGGGATCCCCTCCAATCTCCGGTGATCAGTGTCACTCCAGCCACCTCCACCGTCGACAACCATCATCTCCACCCCATCTTCACGCGTCGGCACCGCCGACATCACCATCAGCAGCCACCACATCTCCACCGACTGCAGCTCTAGTTTCATTTCATTTCATTTCCAGTCCACTCTCCATCCGCTCCGCCCAGCAGACCAGCAACTCTCCGACAACTTCTTCGTTTCGTCCGACAGATCCTCTTTAAGTTTCCGGCAGATTATTTCCAGCTTCCGATGGCAAATTTAGCTTCTGATGTGTTTTGATTATCTCTTTTGCTTAATTTGTTGAATGCCTATAATCAATTTACCTTCCATGTTTTAAATTGCACGTATTTAGTTTAATTTGTTTAATGCTTACATCTTGTTCGGTGAAATGCTTCTTAAGTAATTAGGTTATAGTTGTTTAGTTTAGATTTAGTTTAATTGCTCTCTTTTAATCATGTTCATGCAGTAGATTTCGTTGATGTATTATTTATTTCATTATGTTGTTAGTTAAATCTCTTCTTCCCTTGAGTCTTAGCAGCCGCCTCCACCTTCCTTCCATCCATTGTCCTCCACGGATTCAAGGAGGAACCGCTTCATCGAGTGATTTCGGCGACGTCCTTCATCTCCACAGCTCGTCCACCTTCTCTTTTGGATTCGAGGAGGAGTTCCACCCCGACGACACTTCTTCGAGCTCAACCGGATCTATGAGAGTTCGGAGCATCCATCAAACTACTGGATTCAGGAGTTTGCATCATCCCACATCCACTACCATTTGCGAAGTCTCGATCGAGCTTCGTCGGACTTAGTCTGAGGAACTTGTTCATTCACCGAGCCTATCTTGGGTTGATCAGATTAGTTCCTCTTTCAGTTTTTATTGCTTTAATTCCTACTTTGTTTTATTTAGTTGTCGCATTTTAGTTTAGAGTTTTAGTTACCTTGCAGTCGTAGGTTAGAGTTCAAAAACCCAAACCCCCAATCTTCAATAGAAAACCCAAAGTAATAATTGGAAATCCTAAGTTTACTATTCTGTCGATTACACTCGTTGGGAAATGATTCGGGCCATCCACTATGCTATATTAGTGTAGTTAGGGGGTTCGGTAATTAATTTAAAACGGTACCACGACATACAAATACTGCTTATCACTTCCTCAAATGAGTAACCTCTTCGGTCAATTGATTTATTTTTGCTCTTACTGTCGGTGAGGATGAAGAAGAATTACCAGGGGCTTTATAGGTTTGACTCAAAGAACCGAGTCCAATTATTCTTCCACTTTTCGCCCCTCCAGTTCCTTCGAGCCAAAAATTGATATTGCTAGCAGAAGGCTCAGATTCGACTGCACCATCACTTGCACCTGAATTTATTTGTGCAAGTTCATCGTATTTCTCCTGTTTTGAAAAAAAGTTAAATAATAACAAAATACCGTAAAACTTTTAAAATCATAAACCTTCATTGTTCTAGTTCTTTCCCCACTCCACTACTTATCTTTCTTTTGGAATGTATGGGTGAAAGTGTATATAAATGATGGCTCAGTTCCCGTTTTCTGGGCATAAACAAACATCGTTATAATTTATAAATTAGTGAGTATTAGATTACAAAATTAGGATTTGAAAAAACTCACCAATCGATGTCTATGTTCATCGATATTTATTGAGCCTCCTGCATATGTGGCAGACATAACGCCAAAATTACAATGTTGATTTTTCTTATTTTGCTCACTCCTTCATTTGCTATCCTCAGATTCCCAATATGCAATAATCTTATTCTAATTCTCCTCGGTTATGCAGTGTGGCTTTTTACTTCTATTTTTTGCATGACTGAGTATGTTTTTGATATGGTTGCCACACTTTTTCTTGAAAATCCTCCTTATCTCTAGTGTTTCACTCTCCTCTCGCGTATCTTCCCTCTCAACCAGTGAATGATGTATTGGGGAAGATACATTAGCAGGGATCTGTTGAGAACCAGAAGATCCTACAACTAGAGAAGAGCTCAAGGACACATTTCCTACAAGAGCATTAGACTATGTAGGGGTTGAACCAGAGGAAGACTGTGATCTTCCATCGCTACTCCGTCTATGACCACCATGTCGAAACTAACAATCATAATTATTAGAAGAATATGAAAGTAAAAAAAAAGAATTACATTTTCATATCGAATTTATAATATGAACAATACGAAAAAATTATCATATTTGAAGCAACTGGATAAGTTATAAAAAAAACAGTTCATTAATATATCAAATATATGAAATTTAGAATTAGACAGTAAATAGAAACATAATTGATACTGAATAAAAGTTACCCATAATTATAAATCGAAGTCCTCATTGTGAATTTCATCATGGTCATACGTATCTTCGATCTCATCATCCTCATCGTCATCGTCATCGTCATCATCATCGCCATTGTCATTGTCATCCTCTAAATTAAATTCCTCATCTTCATCCTCATTCATTTCACTTGCATCAACGTCTATTACTACGCCGCTGGGATCTCGTAACGTTGAAATATTATATTCTTCAATGTGAAATGTATTAACAACTTCATCTTGTTGATATGTTATATCTTCCCAATGTTCCTCAATTTTGTTTACGTGCTTTTGTTTTACAAACAACCCACCAATCACTTTTGTCTCTTCTCAGACTAGGATATGAAGCATAAAATACTTGAATTGCTTGTTGTGCTAACATAAATGGTTCATACCTCTTGTATAATTTTTTGTGATTTATTTCAACCAAATTAAACTGTGGATGCACCCTCATGCCTTTGATAGGGTCAAACCAATGACACATAAATAAAACAACTCACAAATCTGAGCCTGGGTACTTTACCTCTAAAATTTCATCTAACAAATCATAAAAATCATTCCTTGTACCTCCATCATTAGATGACTGAACACAAACCCAACTATTTATTGTAGCTTTGCCCATACCATATTCTTGAGTATGAAAATTATATCCGTTTATGAAATATGTCAGCCAAGTTTTCACCATTGAGTTTGGACCCCATAACAGATGGTTTACTAATTCTTTCTCAATGTGAGCGTGATTATCAAAAAGCTAAAGTCAAATAAGTATGTGTTAAAGTCAAGATTTAACCAATTTATTATCATAGACTACTTACATATTTTTTTTAAACTATGGTGCAAATTCTTCATCGCAGAAACGATCAAACTCATGCTCCGGAAGCTCAGAATATAGGATTTGGAAAATCCTACCATAAAAATAAATATAACATGAACAATAATTTTCGATATATGAAATATATAATATAACATGTATATACTCACTCAGAATACGACGTTACTTTTGGACAATTCAGTAAAATATATGTGTGGGTTGTTGGATCGAAGCGGATCGCTAGAGGGGGGGTGAATAGCGATAAAACCTTTTTCTTTTCTTTTCATTCGTTAAAACTCGAGAGATAATTAATTGCAGCGGAAATGTAAATGTAAAGTAAAAAGAGACAAAGGAGTTTTACTTGGTTCGTAGCCTTCAGCTACTACTCCAAGGTCCTAGCGATCCTCGACCACGTACGGAGAGCAAAAACACTAAAGAACTCCTCCCCTTTAGAGGTAGGAGTTTAATCGATACAAGTAAAGCACAAAGCTTGAGGTAGAGGGACACTCCCCCTCTCCTCGTTACGATAAAAGCTCCGAAAATGAAAGTACTAAACTGAAATAAAACTCTAACCGTAATAAAATGAAAACAAATAAACCTAGGCGTCGGAGAAGAAGCGCCGTTGTCGGAGAAGTTGTAGCTTTGCGGAGGCTTTTGGAGGCTTAGAATTGATGATGAAACCCTAGGTTAGGACCTCCTTTTATAGCCTTTAAGCTCCTCATCGAATGGGTCTTCAACCAATAGGAATTGGGCATAAAACTCCTTGAAAAATGGTGATAAAGCTTGACTCCTCGAGGCTGATTTTTGACCATCGATTGAACTGATTTCTTGGCCGGTTTAACTGATGGCTCAGCAGTTGAACTGATCCTTGGCCGGTTGAACTGATGACTTAGCAGTTGAACTGATTTTTAGACTTTTCAACTGTAATAAAGAGTTAGCTCAAAATATAAGTGAATTCGACGGCCACTTGCCATCCGATCTCAACATAGACCTTCCATGGGAAGTCTTGGTCGGATCGTCGCCTAAGGATGTCCCCGTATGGAGGACTCGACCTTACTTATGCTCACTCACATGAGCTTACCTCAATATTTACCTTTGAAGCCTTGCTTTCGGTCTCCACCTGATTCCTTCGGCTCCCTCCGAAGTCCTCCCGGTGTCGCCCGACCACCGCGGCTTCCTCCGGGTGTCACTAGCCTTTAGCTCCAGCTATAGCAATCTTCTGCAAACTCGATTCAGCTCGTGAGATAACGACATGAGCTTAACTTTGTATCGTTTTCTATAATCAAAACTCAGGTTCGACTTAGGTGCCTACTACACCAACAATGGGTTGCTCGTTACTCTTGACTAGTTAAGTATCTACGTGTACAAGATCCACTCGGTCAACCAAGGTAATTAAAAATTGAGAATGAGTTCGAATTAGGATTAATAGGACCCTCGTCATTTCTTGCCGCTCTCTGACTTTTGCATTGGACGTGAGATTCAAAATAATATGATACAAAAGTTACAACTTCCTCCACAATATATGCATTAACAATAGAAGCCTCAACATGAGCCTTATTTTTCACTTTTTTTTTCAAGTGATAGAGAAATCTAATAGTAATAAAACAAAACATATTAGAAATTAACTTATACTAAAATTAATCAAATGCACTAACAATGATATAAAAAAAAAGAAAAAAATTCACCTTTCAAACGGATGCATCCATCGAAATTGAATAGGACCTCCAATTTTGGCCTTATATGGCAAGTGAACTAAAAGATGTTACATGAAATCAAAAAATACTGGTGGAAATATTCTTTTTAAGTTACACAAAATGATTTGAATATCTCTATCTAATGTCTCCATGTGTGAATGACTTAATTCTGTTGAGCAAATATCATGAAGGAAAATGCTTAATTCTATAATTGCACCCCATACAAAATTTGGTAACATTTCCTTAAAAGCAATAGGGATTATTAGTCTTTCCATGAATATATAATAGTCATGACTTTTCAAACTAATCAATTTGCATTCCTTCAAATCGACGCATCTGTTAAGATTAGAGACATAACCATCAAGAAATCTTAATAATTCCAATCATTCACAAACAATCCATCTCTGATCCTTATTCATTGTATAAATTGTTTTTAGTTTTGGTCCCCTACTATTTTCATCAACATCAAGGGAGGGTCGTTGACAAATGAGACGCATATCTTTTCTTGCATTCAGATTGTCTTTTATTTTTTCAGTAATATCCATCATCGTATCTATTAGATTATCAAAAATATTCTTCTCAATATGCATTACATCATGATTGTGATGAATCAAATTACTCTGCCAATACGGAAAATTCTAAAATATACTCCGTTTAGTCCATTTATACGTACTTCCATAGTCATATATTGTAACATTTAGTTCTTCAATTACAGATGGAAAGTTAAGCACTCTGTGCCATAAGAATTTACCGGTTAATCTCAATGGTGGAGGTGTTCTTTCAATTCTATTCTTAGTGAATTCTTCTTTATTTCTTCTAAATTTATGATTCGGCAATAAAAATTATCTATGACAATCAAAATAACTCGGTTTCTTTCCATGTTTCAATCTGAATAATTTTGATCACTCCATACATATTGGACATCCTAAAATTCCAGCGGTACTCCATCTCGATAACATACCATAAGTAGGAAAATAATTTACGGTCCAAAGAAGCGTAGCTCTCATTGTGAACAATTGATTAGTATGAACATCATATGTAGAAACACCCTCGTCCTATAGTTGTTTCGGCTCTGCAATCAGTAGTTACATGTAAACATCTATTAACTTCTTGGGATTATGAAGGCTAGGAACAATCAATGTTAAAAACATATACGGTGTTTTTATACACATACCGGGTGGAAGATTATACAGAGTTAAGATAATTGGCCAGCAAGAATAAATTCTTTCTGATTTGCCAAATGGAACAAATCCATCAACACATAGACCCAACCTGATGTTTTGAGTCTCATTTGCAAACTTAGGATATGTTTTATAAAAAAATTTTCACGCCTTTACATATGACGGATGACACATTAGCCCTTCCACTATTTCATGATTTGCATGCCAAGTCATGTGTTCAACAGTGACCTTTGATGCATAAAGCCTTTACAATCTAGGAGTTAAAGGCAAATAGAACATTTGTCTGTATAATTTACGTTGCTTATTGCGATTCAATCTTGTGGTACTCTTGTACCTACATTGATTATAGAATTTATAAATCTTTGCATCTGCATTATCTCCCCAATATAGCATACAACCATCTCTGCAAATATCAATTCTTTCACCGGAAGACCTAAATCTTTCACAAGTTTTTTCATACTGTAAAAATCATTGGGCATTATGTGATCACGTGACAATACTTCTCCAATAACTTGAATGAAATCATTAAAACAATCTTCGGACACATTATACTTATCTTTAGCATTCAATAATCTTGCGGTTAGAGACAATTTAGTGTGACTGTCACAACCAGACCATACGAGTTCATTTGTAGCTCTCAACACTTCTTGAAATTTGAGATATGGTTCATTGTATATATTTTTTATACCTCCTCCAACGGCGATGAATAACTGGTATACATGTCATGCTCGCGTTGTGCTCGCGGCAGCATTCGTTGTGCTTTCGCGGCATGCGTTGCTCGCGGCGCCATGCGTCGTACTCGGCGGACACGGTAGCTACGGCGTGAGCTTGCGATGAATTCTGCGCGTGCATCGAGCTGCTGCGATCTCATGTTGCAGCGAGCATGGCAGTGAGATCGCGATGATTTGTCGATCGCGGCGAGCTGCTGCGCGCGGCGAGCCGGTGCTCCGGTGGTGGAAGAGGAGAGGTGGAGAAATGCATACCGGAGTGGATCGGGCCGAGAGTGCGTGAGAAGGGGAAAGGAAAAGGGAGGTGGGGTAATTTGGGAAAATTGGCGATGATTTATAATTCGTTGTAATATTCTTCGCTAATTTGGCACAGAATATTGTATTCATCGCAAAATTGGCGACGAATGCAATATTCGTCGCCAATTAGCGACGAATGCAATATTCGTCGCCAATTAAAAAATCCAACGAAATATTTTTGCCGCTAAATTTATTGTAAAATTTGCAACGAATTATAAATTGTTATAAATTTTGCAACGAATTCATATTTCATCACAAAATTTTGCGACGAATTTTATTTTCGTCGCAAAATTGGCGACAAAAATTAAATTCGTTGCCAAATTAGCAACGAATATTAAATTCATCACAAATTTCTTAATTCCTGCTGTTGTTTTTTTCGTCAAATAATTGAAAATGTCAGATGAAAATATTTCATCGCCAAATTTGTCGGAATATTTGCAACGAATTATAGATTCGTTGTAAAATTTGCAACGAAAATAGAATTTGTCGTAGACTTTACATTGAATCCCAATTTCGTTGTAAATTTTGCGACGAATTTATATTTTGTTACAAATTTTTGCAACGAAATTAATTTTTCATCGCAAATTTACGACAACAAATCAATTTCGTTGTAAAACTATGATGATATTTGCGACGAAATTTAATTTGTTATAAATGTAAATAAGTTTGCAACACAAAATTTTTTGTTGGAAATTTCGTTACTAATTTGTGACAAAATTTACTATTCGTCACAAATTTTGTTGCAAATTTACAACAAATTATTTTCATTGCTAAATTTCGTCGCTATTTTGACGTATTTTTGTAGTGTGAATTTGTTCTTCATTTCTCTCGAAGGAAGATGTTTCCTCTTGTCCTTGCTCTGGAGTTGGTGGTCTCTCCTCCCCCTCAATCTTTGAGGTGAAAGCTTCTTCAACCTCCTCTACCGATCTGGATGTTGAACATCTCTCAATGTCTGAATCCTCAAGCTCTTGGGATGATGATGCACTTTCTTCTTGAGTTTGTGAGGATGAACACTCCTCTTCTTCGGGCTTCTTCTCTACTTGTGCTGGTGAGGAGTTCTCGTGGAATTTGACCAACTTATTCCACAACTCCTTATCATCCCTATAATTTCCTAGTCTAGACAAAATGTTGTCAAGTATCAAATTTACCAATATTTTAGTTACCTTGATGGTTGTCTCAAAATTTTGCCATTGCTCCTCAGTCCACCTCTTCATTTGGAGGATTTCTTCCTTCTTTTCCCTCGGGGCATCGAATCCTATAATAATAACAAACCAATTTTCGATATTGGACATTAGTAAATATCCCATCCTATTTTTCCAATACATAAAATCTTCGCGATCGAATGCGGATGGAATCGTGATGTCGTCGCCCAATCTCTCGCAGAGATCCATCTTCCTTTAGCGTTGCTCTCACAATTGTGAATCCGGTGAAGAGTGACCCGCTCTGATACCAATTGTAGGGTTGGTAATCAGAGTGACTTATTCTTCTGAGTGCACCGAACTCTGATACCAATTATAGGGACTGATTTGTCCGTGTTAGATGGGGGGGGGGTGAATAACGATTTCTTCGATTTAGTGGATCGATCATGTCGTGCTTGTCTACAAAAATATTAATACGTAGTGGAATACAATACAAATAGAAATAAAGACAAAACACATGCACAACATAATATTTTACATGGTTCAGAACTAGGGTTCCTACTCTACGGCAGTGTTCTAGTGATCTACCCTCACTATGAACTCTCTCCTTCTTGGTATAATATTGAAGGTGGAGAACCCTCGTACAATAGCTTTACAACACAAAGCTTACAATAGATACAACCAAAATACAAGTATATAAAGCAAATGAAAGAAGTGAAAACACTTTTATAAGATTGCGATGTTGCTTGCTTGCTTCTTGGTTGCTTTGGATGGCTTTTGAAGACCTGAAATGCAGCAGCACTTCACTTCAAAATCACCCAAAAACTGTTGTGGAAAACCTCCCCATCGAGCTCCTTTTAAGTCCTCCATCGGGTTGATTTTCCGCCTAGCAATCAACTGCCAAAAGGTCCCAGTTGACTGCCCATAGTGTCGTTGTCTCATAACGGACTAATCCACATTGGCATCCAACTAACGGATACCTTAGCAGTCTACTGCCAGAGCACAACTCGAGCAGTCGAGCCTAAGTCGACTACATGATCAGTCAACTGGGTCATACCCCCAGTCGACTGCCCGAGTCAACTAGGCCTCCCGAGTGCTGAACACTCGACCAGTCTACTAACCAAAGTCATCAGTTGACTAGTAAACCTCAACAATGAGTTTTAACCCAAGTATGATCCTCTCATACTTGATAATTACCCATAGTCTAGACCTAAGCCTTCTAGCCACCTCCATCAGTCTCACGCCTATCGGATCCCTCCGAGTCTTCCACGACTCATTCACCGATCGCGCTAGCCTTCAAGTTCTTCCGTCAACCTAGTCATGCTAACCGGGTCTATCTTTGCCAAAGTTCACTTGGAGTTTACACTACCAAGACTACACACTTGGACTTACGTTGCAAAAACTTCACCTTTGGACTTTTCACTTGCTAAGTATCCATACTTGGACTTTCCTTGCCAACTCTATGTTGGACTTTCATGCCAAGATCCATGCTTAGACTTTCCATACCAAGACCATTCTTAGACTTTCCATGCTAAGTACCCATGACTTGGGCTTTCCAATTGACAAGACCCATGTTTTAACTTTCATTGCCAAGTACCCCATGACTTGGACTTTCCCATGACAATCACATTGTCAATCCATTTGTCAAACATCAAACACTACTCGAGTCCCACTCGAGTTCGGTCAATCATGACCCGGACCGATTGCACCAATAGGTTGCTCTTCACCGGACTAGCTATTGAGGGAGCACATGCTAGAGGATCCGTCAAGAGCTATGGAGTTCAATGATGGATTGGGATACAAAATCGTAGTTCTACCTTCCTTCGACTGTGATGACTTCGCGTATTGAAAAGGTAAGATAGAGTATTATATTATGAATGATATATAAAATTAGTTTGATTTTATGGAAGGTTTCGAAGCTCCAATCGATAAGAAGAGAAGACTCCTCAAGAAAATGAAATGGGCGGAGGAGCAAATCCAAAAATCAAAGACGAATGAGAAGGTAACAAAAATGTTGATTAATTTAATACCTAATAATATCTTGTCCAAGTTAGGAGAGTTTAAGGACGCAAAGGAGCTATGGAGAAATTTGGTCAAACTTTATGAAGAACCCTCATCGACACAAGTTGAGGAGAAATTCGAGGAAGCAAGCTCATCATCTCAAGAGCTTGAAGATTCGAAGTTGAGGGGTGCTCAATATCCGAGTCAGAAGAGGTTAAAGAAACCTCCACCTTTATGATTGAGGAGGATATTAGATCTTCGATGCCAGAACAAGAGGAGGAGTCTTCTACGTATGGAGCCAAAGAACAAGCTCAAGGGTTCCTCTCCACATCCGGGAATGATGCCATCATTGAAGGTAACTCAAATGCAACTATTAAAAATAAAGATCATATAATTTTCTTTGAGTATAGGAAAAAGAGGCATTATAAGTGTAAATATCCAAGTAAAATCAAGAAGAAAGCTCAAGTAGTGCCAAATGCCAAGGAGAAGCTCAAGGAGGTCGTAACTTTAATACGCAAGGGAAAGGAACACATAGTGTGCTTCTCTTGCAACCAAAAGGGCTACTATCGGAGCCAATGTCCGAGGGGGAGGCACCCTAGGAATGACAAGGTAGAGAGCTCAAGTGTAGGAGGATCTCTTAAAGTAAAATCCAATGTATCATGTTATAATACAATTTCTTTTTGTCATGATAAGAAGAATGCTAGAAATAAATTTTATTGTTTAAATGCTCACAATCATGATAATATGCCTAAGAACAATCCTAGAACTATTAACTTTAGGACTATCCTACCTAAGGAAAATATTAGAATCTTTAAAGGTAGACCTAGCTTAGATAAGGATGGGAAGAATGACAACAACTTAGGTAATAACCCTAAGAAAACCAGACATATGCCTAGGAAGAAGAAGAATATCCAAAAATATAATGGAAAATCAAAAATTGAGGTATTAGAGGTAGTAAATCAAGTTTTGAAGTTAATGTTTGATAAATTGGAAAAGACCCTCAAAAAGAGAGAATATATGTTTAAAGGGTATAGTGGGCAAAATCTAGGTTTTAGGAGGTAAAAGCTAGATAGGGACAAGAAGGGTTTGGGTTACAAACCTAAATCTAAGGGGAACATGACATCCTATCATAGTGTTCCATATAACTATGGAACTAATCCTTGTTGGTGCAGGGGCACTAGATAATCGAACATGTATTTTGATTATGGAAAAGACACAAAGTTAAGTTTACATCGTTATCTCATGAGCTAAATCGAGTGTGCAAAAAAGTACTAAAGTTAGAGCTGAAGGCTAGCGACACCCGGAGGAAGCCGCGGTGGTCGAGCGACACTTGAGTGACTTTAGAGGGAGCCGAAGGAATCGAGTGGAAAGTCGGAAGCGAGAGCTACAAAGTAAGTATCGAGGTAAGCTCGTGTGAGTGAGAGATGGTAAGGTCGTGTCCTCTTTACGGGGACGACCGTAGGCGGCGATCCGACTAAGACTTCCTGTGGAAGGTCTAGGTCGAGATCGGACGGTTAGAAACCTTCGTATTTACCATTTTCCGTGCTAATCTCTTACTGAGGAAGTGGCGGTGTGATCATGGGGACATGGATCATTGCTGGACATGGGGCGATCGATGCTCGTTATCGATCGGTGATGGGAGGCATCAGTAGATTGATGGCGACGAATCAGCCTTTGCGCTTGGTCAAAACGGATAACGTTTGACGCGGCCACTTCGCGATAAAATTTTGTACAACTTCAGGATATGTTCCAAAATATTAGGAGACATATTCAGAGGCCAAAATCTATAAAAGGAGGGGAGGATTCCAACTCCAAATACCATCAAGATTATTCTCAAGTGCTCCTACAACGCCAAAGCTCCAACACCGTCATAACGCCGACGCGACAACAAGTTCTAATCCTCTTCGTCGGCAATAGTAGCAAGTAATTGCTTTTATTATTGTATTCTTTGTTTTTATTCATAACGAGGTGAGGTAGGCTTGTTGCCTCATCCTCGTACTTCCGGTTTTGTGATCGTTGTCTCCTACCTCCAACGAGGAGGAGACGTTATAGTGCTTTGCCCTCTGTACGCGGTCTAGGACCATTAAGGCCTTGGAGTAGCAACCGTTGGGTTGTGAACCAAGTAAAAATAAACTTGTCTTCTTATTTTTCTACTGTGTCTACTCGTGTTTTAATGAACGAAAAGAAATTCTACGCTCGCTATTCACCCCCCCCTCTAGCGACGCTTCTCGATCCAACAATTGGTATCAGAGCGGGGGCGCTAAGATTTGGTGAAACCACCGATCTAACACGTTTTGGTATTCTGTTTGTATTTTTCGATTCGTATTTTTTTAGGTCTTTTTCCTCCCGCACTACTAATCCAAGACGAAGTCTTGGTACGTTTCTTTTGATTGTGTGCTTGCAAGTATTCTCTCTTGGAGTAGCCGACGGTAAAACGGCTATAACTTTTCGCACAAGTGGACTCACATAACGATCTACCTACCAAATCGAAACTCTCTGAGAGATCTACATTTCTTACCAAGGTTTACTTTCATAACAAGCTATTTCCAGCCCCAAAATCCAACGTCTAGTACCCTTTCGGGGACATCAAAGGTCGTAAGTTGTTAATTTTTGTTAGTTTCTTATTTTTCTCATTTAATTCTATTTATTTCCTATTTATTTCCTGCATTACTAATCCAAGACCAAGTCTTGGAATTCCCTTTGGTTTTTATTCGTGTTTTGCAAGATACTTAATGGCTCACATTGAAGGGTATAGCACCACCCGACCTCCGTTCTTTAACGGAGATGATTTCCATTATTGGAAAGGTCGGATGGAGTGTTTCTTGAAAACACAAGTAGAGACTTGGGTAATAATCCAAACTGGCTTTGCTCTACCCACCAATGATCAAGGAGAGCCCTTGGATTTCAACAAGTGGACAAATGCAACCAAGAGGCAAATCGAAGCCGATGCAAGAGCAACCCAAATATTGCAATGCGGCTTGTCCAAGGAGGAACTCAACCGCATCGGACCATTCATTAGCGCCAAGGACCTATGGAACAAATTAATCGAGCTACACGAAAGAACGTCCGATGCTAAGGTATGTAAACGTGACCTTCTTTTCAATAAGTTGTATAACCTTAAGATGCAGGAACACGAGACGGCGATGCAACTACACGCCCACGTCCAGGACATTGTCAACGACCTGCACACCATCGGACACAAGGTCGAAAACCCCGACCTATTAAGGTACGTTCTTAATTCATTTCCTAGGATTACCTTGTGGGCATCCATGGTCGATGCCTACAAAGTCTCTAAGGACCTTTCGAAGCTTAGGTTAGACGGATTATTTTCTGAGTTTGAACTTCACGAGCAAACTAATGTGGTTCGGGCCGAGAGAGGTATTGCTCTACTTGCAGGACAAAGAAGCAAGCCACCTACCAGGCAAGAAGATGGACTCGAACCCGAAGACGAGTCAGAGTCCGAATCCGAAGAGGTGGAAGCAATAGTGAACGTAGTGTGGAAGATCGTTCGGAGGGAAAGGAGGTTACTAAAGAACCAAAAGAGGGCACAATTCAAATCAAAGCAAAAGAAGGCCTTTCATGCAACTTGGGACAATAGAGAAGACATAGCTTACATGGCAAGACCAGAGGAGTCCGAGTCATAATTCGAATCTGAATCCAATTACAACACCGACTCTGAACTTGAGGACTACTTCGAGAAGCAACTCAAAGCCGGACCAAAAGAGAAAATTAAGGTTAGCCGCTCACTAATTCATACGCTTTACAATACAATTAAAATGCTTACTAGGAAATTAACTAAGTCCGAGTCTAGGGTTGAGTCGTTACTTGAGGAGGTTGAAACCCTCAAGCAAGAGGCTACTCTAACCTCTTCAACTAGTCAAGTTCAAGAGGGAAACTCAACCCAAATTGAAAAACTTGAGGAGGAGAATTCTCTCTTGAAAGACCGAGTTCAAGAGGTCGAGGCTATGTTGGAAAGGTTCACGTTGGGATCTAAGAATCTTAACCGACTACTTGGAACCCAAAGAGCCGTGTACAACAAAGCCGGACTCGGATTTAGGTCAACGACTACGAATAGGTCATATATGTCTATCGTAAATCGTAGTCATCAAAGAGTCCAAGCATGGGTCCCAAAGGTTGTATTGAATTCACATATAAGGACTAATAAGTTTTGGATTCCCCAGGATCAAGTTCATTATTTGAATAGACCATATTGGTTTAATGGTCTAGGGGGAGCTACCACTAAAATAGTATACCCGCTTACTTAGCAAAACCATTGCATATTTTATTTTAATTTTTAGAATGGCTAGATAGGAAAAATAGTTAGTCAACTCTTGATAACATAGTATCAGGATGCGGCGAGATGATAGTACGTTAGGGAAACAAAGTCTCGTGTATTCGAGCTAGATAAGGCGTATCTAGCTTGATGCACTTGACCGAGTGGAACTAGCTGAAGCTACCTCGCCGTATCCTAAACTAGTTAGACCAGGAAGTAACCCTAAGTGACTTAAGTGATATTTTCTTGAATTTGGCTTTGTCTAAGGAAGTGGTCGTTGTTCTGATCAAAGAAGGCCCCTGTGCCTCGCCACGACCTAGAAGCCAGTTTCTCGAAAAGTTACTTAACGATCTAAAGATTAAATCCGAATCTAACCCAAGGTTGACTATCTTTAATCAATTTAAAATCATCTCACAAAACATATAAGGTGAACAAATTCTGAGACACATAGAATGGGTGAGATGTTAAGGATAATTGAAATATACTTAAAACAACCTCTTCAAAATACTACTTACTTTCGCAACTATTATTGTACTAAACAACTCTTAGGCCAAAGTTTAGCACCCCCTACATCTCTTATACTTCATATATTTGACTAAGGGGGAGAGCAAACTAACCCTAAGGGTTATATTACAAACCTTTAGATTATTGGTGCAGAGGGTCACACCTTGAACCAATCTATCTGACTACTACTAGACGTTATGCTTGGACTCATAGCTAATTTATCTTGATGCATGCATATACCATATTGTTTTTAAACCCCTATTTTATATAACAAACTCCAACATTTGTTTTGATTTATGGAAAAAGGGGGAGAAGAGCGAAAGTTAAGGGGGAGTAACACAAAATTTATTTAATTTTGAAAACTAAAGTATCTCTTTCAAAACTCACCTAGGGTTAAGGGGGAGTTTTGGTTAAGGGGGAGTTTTTGAAAATGACATTCATCATTTACTATACTTGTTTTATGCTTTAATTTCCCTTAACTTTGTGTTGGTTTGCCATAGATCAAAAAGGGGGAGATTGTTGGTGCAGGGGCACTAGATAATCTAACCTGTGTTTTGATTATGGCAAAGACACAAAGTTAAGTTTACATCGTTATCTCACGAGTTAAATCGAGTGTGCAGAAAAGTACTAAAGCTAGAGTTGAAGGCTAGCGACACCCGGAGGAAGCCGCGGTGGTCGAGCGACACTCGAGTGACTTCGGAGGGAGCCGAAGGAATCGAGTGGAAGGCCGGAAGCGAGAGCTACAAAGTAAGTATCGAGGTAAGCTCGTGTGAGTGAGAGATGGTAAGGTCGTGTCCTCTTTACGGGGATGACCGTAGGTGGCGATTCAACTAAGACTTCCTGTGGAAGGTCTAGGTCGAGATCGGACGGTTAGAAAGCTTCATATTTACCATTTTTCGTGCTAACCTCTTCTATCGAAGTGAAGGCGGTACGATCGCTGGACATGGGGCAGTCGACTGATGCTCATCAGTTGACTGATGGGAGGCATCAGTCAACTGATGGAGACGAATCAGCCTTTGCGCTTGGTCAAAACGGATAACGTTTGACGCGACCACTTCGCGATAAAATTTTGTACAACTTCGGGATATGTTCTAAAACATTAGGAGACATATTCAGAGGCCAAAATCTATAAAAGGAGGGGAGGATTCCAACTCCAAATACCATCAAGATTATTCTTAAGTGCTCCTACAACGCCAAAGCTCCAACACCGTCATAACGCCGATGCGACAACAAGTTCTAATCCTCTTCGTCGGCAATAGTAGCAAGTAATTGCTTTTATTATTGTATTCTTTGTTTTTATTCATAACGATGTGAGGTAGGCTTGTTGCCTCATCCTCGTACTTCCGATTTTGTGATCGTTGTCTCCTACCTCCAACGAGGAGGAGACGTTATAGTGCTTTGCCCTCCGTACACGGTCTAGGACCGTTAGGGCCTTGGCATAGCAATCATTGGGTTGTGAACCAAGTAAAAATAAACTTGTCTTCTTATTTTTCCGCTGTGTCTACTCGTGTTTTAACGAACGAAAAGAAATTCTACGCTCGCTATTCACCCCCCTCTAGCGATGCTTCTCGATCCAACAGTCCTAGGTCTAGTAAAGTCAAGGTTACAAGGAAAATCATTCCTAGAGTTGACCTTGATAAGAGTCAAGTAACTAAGGTTTCCAAGAAACCTAAAAAAGTCAATAAGAAGGTTACAAGGGAAGGTATCTCTAGGGTTAACCTTAGTGAGACATCATTGACTAAAGCTTCCAAGAAGCCTAGAAGATTCATTAGGAAGATATCAAGGGAAGTTATCCCTAGTGAATACCTAGAAAATACAAGGAGTTCCAATAGGTATTGGGTTCCTAAGAGTGTGATCCTTTCACACTAAATGGGTATAGGGTGTGTCAACTTAAAATGGAAAGGTAGTTAACCTAACCATGGTGGAGCTGACACTTTAGAGCATTTTCAAGGTATAGAGATACTTTAAAAATAAATTTAGAACTATGATCCTAAAATATTTTAGGGTGTGCCAATAGATATAATGTAGTTTGAAAAATTGATTATTATCGACACAATTAGATTAGAGTCAATAGTGTGTCAAGTTGAGATTTTTCCACACTCAAGGGAGTTGGCATGTTATTATGTTAAATATGATATTTGACATAATTTTAGATAATGACAATAAGAGTTAAGACCTAGGTATCTCTATACCTTTATATTATAAAATTTATCATGCCTTGTTTGTCATACTTCATGTCATAACATCATGTATCATTAGCAATGCTTTTAAATTATTCAATTATTTATGCCATGATCATAATTCATGCATTATGATTATCAAATTGAAATTAAGGATGAATGACATGATTTGACATCTAGATAAGTTGAACAAATTGGATATGCCTAGATAATAATGTATGAACCCTTAGTTTAGGGAAGAACAAAATCCACATCTCACAAAAACCTTAAGATGACATGTGTGTGTATTGAAATACTCTAAACAAATGTGAGATGTTAGGAAAATGAGTTACGTTCAATGTGTTTATCTGTTACATCTATATGAACTCAAACTTATAATATGACATGAATGAATCATGAGGAAAACTAATGTACAAGTTATGTACACTTAGCCCATTGATCATTATTGAAAATAAGGTTTGAAAATAATTTTAAAATCATTTTGGAAAAATTTAGTGAAGTCCATCTTTTGATATCAATCACCATTGAGAATATTGATACAAGTTAGGCAAAAATATTAAAGTTTTCAATGATTTTGAACTTTATATCATTATCGAAATAATAGGTATTTTAATAGAAAGATATTTTTCTTCCATATTATTTAGTATAAGTAATGTGTGTATGAAGTTTCATGATTTTTCTAAAAATGTATAATTACTTATGCATTTCCAAAATCTGACTGAAAAATACTGATTTATGATAAATTAAAAACTAGTTAACTAGGGTTAGGATCAGTTGACTGGTTACTGATAATATGATTTTTGGTTGATTAAGTTCAGATTAACCATTAAACTTCAACCCTAGATTAGTTAACTACTCTTAACCCTATAATATGCTTAAACAAGCATTGGAAGAGTAAGATTTTCAATGAAAATGGTTAGGAGAGTTAATTAGGATAAGAATCAAGTTTTAAGAGATGTTAAAGTTCAAGTTTGAACTTTTCCCCTTAATTTTGAGAGTTTAGATTTCTTATAGGCTTAGGGTATCTTCCAAGACATTGTTGATGTAATGGTCAAAGGGAAGCAAGTCTTTATAAGGAGATTGTCCATCAATGTAATGATGGATGAATTTTAAAAAGGGGAGAATGAAGAATTGTTTCTCATTGAGTGATAAAGGTTTTGACACTATGGAGAATGAAGACATTCAAGATGAAGGATTTCATTGGACGATGAAAGACTTTTTAATGTGTGCTAAAGGGAGAGAATGAAGGGTTTAAGTTAGAAAATCTTCATTATGCTTTGACATATGAAGAGGCAAGTTGGGCTTATGGGATAGCCTAACTTACAGGTATTGTTAAACATAAAAAAAGGGGAGATTATTGGTGCAATCAATCTCATATAGAAGTTGACCAAGCTCGAGTGGAACTCGAGTAGAGTTTTGATGTTTGACAATATCTATAATCATATAGTATTGTTGATCGAGTAGTCAAGTAGGTCAAGATTAACTAGAGACTTGACGAAAAAAGTCCAAGTATGGATACTTGGCAATAAAAAATCCAAGTATGGAGATTTGCCAAAGAAAAGTCCATGTATGGAAACTTGGCAAGGAAAAGTCTAAGTATGAAGATTTGGCAAGGAAAAATCCAAGTATGGATACTTGGTAAGGAAAAGTCCAAGTATGGAAACTTGGCAATGAAAGTCCTGGAGGTGCGACCTCTTGGCAAAGGAAGACTTGTTAGCATGACAAATCTGAAGAAAACACTTGAAGGCTAGCGCAAAGGGTGAGGAGACGTGGACTCAACCTAAGGGTGTGAGGCTGATGGAAGAAGCTTGAAGCCTTATGTCTAGGATAAGGGTACCCAGTAGCATAACTGTTACACCCTGAGAGCATGCCGAGCCGAAAAGCAAACGGACGACATCTCCCCTGTACGTGACAACATTTTGGGTTAATACAAGGCCCGTAGGCCACAACAACAACATAACATATAAAGTAAATACAACAACTACTCAAAGTATAGCGGGAACATAATACAACAAGCTACACACATGCATACCGGTATGACTAACACATAACAACCACACAAAACCTCGATTAAATCCGAATCTACAACATAGTACATCACGAAAACTCCAAATACATAACGCAATGTACAGGAAGCCCAACACAAACACGAAAGCCTCGGAGGTAAGATGAGATGTCAGCCAGCGGTGCTCCAAGCCATCACGAAGACTTCTACATTGCACAGGCGAAAAACCTGTGGTGAGGGGTGGTGAGTAAAACTCAGCAGGTAATAGAAAAACATGTATATATGTAATATCACATGTATTTCAACAACATAAACTAGAGGTACAACAGGTATATCAGCATAGTATATAAATACAAGTATATACCATCTAACCAAATGAACAATGTAAAATGCAGACATACCTGAAGTCTTCTACGCTACTCTGATCCAACCTGAACATATATCCAACATATATATAACAGGAAGAGTAAGATCAACTCACAATATACTCAAGCTATAGGTCAAGGTATCTAATGGTCATCAACACATATACCAAAGATCCGACACAACCGTATAACATGTGCAAGAAGCATGCATGAATATGATGTACAACCAAATGCAGCAAGCATAGTACAATCAAATGCAACATCACAATAATCATATATATATAGACTACATCATATATATATTAATCTCAACCATCCATATATATATATATATATATACATGCATATATGTATATATATATGGTAATATGCAAAGTGCCATCAGATACGACAATGCAGCATGCATGGTCATGCCTGCTCACCCCTACTCGCTACCATGACCCCCGTGTGACCTAGGTGACACGACATGACAATCATTCTAACTCACACCAACCACTCGCTATAGAGTGGCCAGGTGGGCGGTATGATCCAAGTAGCATATGGCGTAAAGGCTCGCTACACAGCAGGGGTCCTAGCTGCTGGCCACTCCGACTAACACTACCAATGAGTGGTGAGTGCCACACACCCGGAGACAGCGCACATAACTCCAACTACCATAGTCTATAGTGGTAGAGTGCGGCTGATAGATGCTCTGCCCTCACACGATTACTCCTCGGGGAGTGCTGCGGGAGGCAAGATGATGTGACTCTCTTAACCCCAAGGGAGACTATGTCGTCAGAATGCATGCAAATGACATGAGTATGCTGTCACACATACAACCATCTACCACAGACTCTCTGTTCAACAAAGAGTCGTACTCATCTGATCAATATACTCTCTATCCTGTAGAGAGTCGTACTCAACTTATCGATGGACTCTCTATCTTGTAGAGAGCCGTACTCAACTGATCATAACTATCTATCCAATAGAGAGTCGTACTCAACTGATAGACACACTCTCTATTCTGTAGAGAGTCGTACTCGACTGATCATAACTCTCTATCCAATAGAGAGTCGTACTCAACTGATCGATGCACTCTCTATCCTATAGAGAGTTGTACTCGACTAATCATATCAAGCTGGGACCACCGGGCCGTAGCGACACACTAATCACCCTTCACTTAACCATTACACAATGCATGGTTGGTAACAAGTATGCAATATACGGGTATTGAAAATAAATCCTACATTTAGGGCATTACCTACCCACGGATGACCTTTTTGCCAATTCATAAATTGGGTCATCACCCGTACTAACATTTATACCCTAGTAAACATCTAGGCCAATTTACATCACATCTATAACTCCTAAATCATGATAGGGAATATGTGATATCAACAATTGAGCATAAATACATCCAACGATAAGTTCAAGCATAAGATAATAAGAGCAAGGTCAAGGTAACATGATCATATAAGATGATCATGCATCTAAATCTGTATGCATTAAAACTACCTGACCAGGGTAGGAATTACCCACCTGCTGTAATGCTCGAAACAATGAAATCATCACGGTCGCGGACCTTCCTCGTATCCACGTCTTGCAAATATCAAACATTATGATTAAGTACAAGCATAACAACGTATCCTCAAATCGAATCCTACATCGACTTCGTACCCCGATCAACTAGATTGATCTAGTTATCCAATTAACCTAATCAACCCTCCATATTAATCCCTATAACAAGGATCATAGAACGATATTACTACCACACTTTATAGCATGATCATGTCAAAACTCACCAAATCTCCAATTCAATTACAACTCAATTCACAGCTAAATCACCTACACCTACACCTACACTACAACCTATGAACAACCACGTTGACCCCATAGACTCATTCACAGCAAAAACACAACACCTCACAGATCCATTTGCTAACAACCATATACACCGAGAAATATGAATCTAACACCAGCACATACCTTCTATTCCACCCGTAGCCGTGCAGCCAGAACCACAGGGCACTGCTGCGACACAGGAGTAATTGAATCAAGGCTGCTAAGAGCGATAGCATAGCTTGATCGGTGACAATCCTCCCCAAATCCTCAGCTTAGTCCACCTCTCCGATCAAGTTGTTCAGGCGGTCAACATGAAACAAAACGCCGCTGCCCTATCACCACTCCGACAAAGCCACACCTTCATAGGTGGCACTCTCCTTGATCACAATCGCACAATTTCCCTGCTCGCACGTAGTCAACCTCCAACTCTAGCCCCCCAAATCCATCTCACACGGCAATTAACCGAACCAAAACAACATCTTATGAAAAAAGAGAAGATAGTTCGAGATATACCTATGATTGGCATCTCCCATCTTGCTCAGTTCATCGGAATCGCTCCTCCGGCCAGAACGACCACCCGCAGTGACGTCGTTGGGCTATTCGCGTGAAAAAACCATAAGCTAAGATGGAAAGGATCGATTGGACACCAACCAAGAAATGTGCCCTAACCTTACTTCGGCGACCACCGTGTGACCCGCGGCGGCAGCTCTGTCGCGGCGATCACGCCGTCAATCGGCTCCCGCAAAGGTGTTGTCGAGAGCCCGGGGAAGAGGGATCGGCCTGCCCTCCAACTGGATCTCCCACCGAGAGAAGGAGCTCAACCTCTGGTCGATTCGGAGACAAAGGGGGAGGTGATCGGCTGCAACGCGTGGTGATCGGGCTGGATCGACACCGGCGGCAGCGGCTGATCTAACTTCATGAGCGGCGTGGGAGCGATCGGCGGCAGTGAGAGCACGAGCGACGACGAGTGAGGCACGACAAGCTGGATCGTCGGCGGCGGTGAGCACGAAGTGGAGTCGCGATTGGGAGAGGGAGAGAGCTCACGGTGAAGTGATGAAATCGCGACTAGGAAAGAAAAAGAAAAGTCGGGATTTAAGTCGATGTCGGCTGAGTGTTACACGAGTGAAACGGTCGGATCCAATTAAAATGGATCGGATCCAACAGATCCTATACGCCTATTAAATCTTTCTCCAAAAATACCTTAGAAATTTCCATTTAAGTCCAGGAAAATTTCTAAAAAAATCTGGAAAATTCCATAGGGTATTTTCCTAATTAACAAGCATTATTTTATTATTAATATTTTTTTCCAGTATTTTACATTCTCCCCCACTAATAAAAATTTGGTCCCCAAATTTCGTACTAACATACGAGATCCAACTCAAGAGATTTCTTGAACTACTACATGCCTCAAGTGAACAAATGAGGATATCGAGCTCGGATAGTATCTTCTAGCTCCCATGTAACCTCCTCATCAGTTGGATACTGTCATCCAACCTTTACGAGTCGGATGGTCTTGTTCCGCTACTGTCGCTCCTTGCGACCCAAATCGTTTCACCCCTTTCTAAGGTGAAACACGCAGAAATACTTATTCCCCAACTGAGAATTTCTAAAGGCCTTCGCCTCCGGTTTGCTTAACTCTTCTGTCGACCCTGTGTCTCTTATAACCATCATCCCATGACGCGCACTAACTTTGCATTATGTTGGATACTCTGTGGCCCCCAATAGCTGTCATTTCCTTCGATTTCCTCCCACAACACGGGAGATTTTCAGAGTCTAACATATAGGGTCTCAGAAGGATTCATCTGAATAGAGGAGTGATAACTATCCTCATAGTTAAATTTCACTGAAGGAATGTGATCCTCCCCACTACTCTTATAATTCATGACACAAGATCTTAATAGATCCTCCAGAGTCTAAATGTAATGCTCAGACAGTCCATCAGTTCGCGGATGAAATGTTGCACTAAGCCGAAGCTCTGTGCCCATATTTTGATGTAGACTCTGCCAAAATCGCAAGGTAAATTGTGGATCTCTATCTGATATGGTACTTAAAAGTATCCCACGTAATCTGATAATCTTTCGGCGATACAACTCTGCTGGATGATCCAATGGGTACGACCCATGAATAGGAAGGAAATGAGCTGATTTGGTCAGTCGATCCACAATCACCCAAATCGCATCACTACCTTTACGGGTTCTAGGCAATCCCGTAACGCAATCAATAGTAATATGCTCCCACTTCCATTCCGAAATCGGAATTGTCTAGAGTAATCCAGCGAGTTTCTGATGTTCAGCATTCACCTACTGGCATACTAAACATCGAGCAGCAAAATCTGCTATAACTCTCTTTATACCATTCCACCAGTATAAACGTTTCAACTCTCGGTATATCTGAGTACCATCAGGGTAAATAGCAAATCTCCAATGATAAGCTTCCTGTAGCAACTCTTCCTTAAACACTACAACTCTGGAACCCACTATCCTTATCAGAGACGAGAAATTATTTTCTCAAAAGAGGAGTCCATCAACCATTCAAAATCCTCTCCACCACACTCTGTAAGTGCATGGAAGACTAAAGCAACCAATCTCACTTGTTGCAACCGTTCGCATTCCAGCAACTCTATAGTAGCTAACCGGTAGCTAGTCAAAATCCCATGAGCATTCCTACTCCATACATCACAAATCAAGATAATGACCACTAAAGTCATGTCATGTATATGACAGCCTATCTCGTAGTTCCACAACTGACGTAAGCTTGAGATACACCTCATTCAACTGCATCGGGATTGCTCCGTTCCTTGGAACAATGCATCCACGTCCAACCTCCTTTTTATCCACTCCGAAAGGATTAACTAATACTTGTGTAAAAGTTAACCGTCGTCTAAGTCTTGTAATCTGGTTTCCCCAGCTTCTGACTAAATGATTTCCATCATCACCTTTGTCAAACAAGTCCATGGTATAGTAATGCTAAAATATTCTATCCACAACTACAGTAATAACTACATCATATAAGGTAAACCACCACCTATGGTGGTTGAGTGCGCAACTCCAACTACCACAATCAACAGTGGCCAGGTTACACAACTCCAACAACTACCAACTGATCCAATCGTGTCCAGGATACACGATTCTCAAATCCAGTGGTGACTAAATCGTTAATTAGTCTAACAACTTAATCAAAACTCATACAATTCATACCAAGTATGAAATTGTCATCTCTACACACCTGCATCCCCTTTACTCTACGCTGATGATATATATTAATCATCACAACGACATTAATAATTGTATGACATCCTGTCACTACAATATTAATACTCTAGTCGTAAATCAACCCTAGAGTATACACAGGTGTCCTTAACTGATCTAGATAGATCATCTATCCACAACGAAGGGTATTCGTTCACAACACTACTGTATTCCATCATCGATAATCGATGCATAATCTCAAAGGTACATCTCTCTTTCAACAAAGAGTTCCGGATCTTCTCAAGGAGGAATACTGGGATAGATAAATATCCCTTTCAACATTTCCTATAATCGCAACTCACATTTTTTTTCTAATTTCTATAGTGTTTAGCAACATTGATACCAACAACACTATCACCTAGTATGTGATATTCGATACCAGAACTATTTTCCGCAATCATTTTGATCGCCTACTCCACTTGCCTATGCAACGGTAAGCCTTGGAGTTCATCCGAAACTATATCCGAAGGCTCTTGGATTATACACACATCCGAGAGACATATCATACCATACTTCCAACAATTTAACCATCCGTAAGGATATGTCTACAGTAAAAGTATGTCTATCCAAGTCTAAGGGTCTCCCTTGACTTCTTAATTGTTGGTCCACTTCTCACCTGACGGTAGAGATACCACCGACCTACAAGTCGATGTAAAGAACCCTTCTAATCCAAACAAAGAATGTTCTAGACTAAGATACCCGTAAACTACAAGTATCTCTCAATATATTAACCTTGAGGGTAAACTAAAGTAATACCCTAAACAATCAATTATCTGTCGATCCGATCCAAGGCTCCCCGCAGGTCCCAACCTTTCTCCGAAGAGAACAAGATCAGATCCAACAGTCCGCGACAAAGCAGTCACATTTCTGCGATGAATGATCCGAGGATTTTTTCCTAGATCATCCCATCCCATCACCTAACCATCGTCGTATACTCTCTCCTCTGTACAAAGCAAATCATATCTGGAGGTAACTGTTGTTGTTTGCATGAGTCTTCTACGATGTCTTCTGCTGATGCTGCTTCTGTGCTGATCTCTGCTGAAGGGTAATATCAAGGAACTTCAACCACGCCTAAAGTAGTAGGTTGATGCAGGTAACCCACATCTTCTGTGCTGATCTCTGCTATCGAGATGGTGCATCATCCTCCCGGAACACCATTGATAGTCTTCAAATGAGTCTTCAAAGTATAGCTCCTCAAATGTACTAGTTGCTTATAATAGCAACAGATGAACTGATCCAACAGATAATTTGACTTCACGTGTCTTCGTGATCTGCATTGCACGCACACAATCCCTTGAAGTCTTTGTTACGATTTTCTTTGATATCACGAGAACATCCTGATGATCTGCGATTGGTCTTCTATAATCGGAAAATAGCTCAAAGCCTATAACTCTGATCTTGCTCCTTTATCCAACAGTCAGAGACTTCTACCTCTATTAAGTTGACCTGCAATATTTGCTTATCGATCTCCAACTCTTAAACCCTTGTACGGAGTCATTTCTAAACTCCTGTCTCAATCCAACGTCTTCCGGCAGGATCTGGTAGAAGATCTCGGCATCCTAATCCAACTATAAGCCAATAACTCTGGGTGGCTTAAATCATCCATTCATCTTCTTGAGCTATTAGGTTGCCGTAACCTCCGCAAGTCTCACGACTCTGCACAGTACACTATTACTAAACGATCACCCTTTCTTGAAGCTCAAGAATTTCTTACAATGTGTCACTAAAAGTGACACGGGGAAATATACTCTTTCAACATCACTAAACCATGATCAAGTGATATATTATTTCTCGAAGATTGTTTTCTGCATCTATCACCAAATACCGGCTTGATCCCGATAATGGTATGCAAACAACTCTTCTTTCTCGGTATAACATGAGTTAAGTACTCAAAAGTACTCTCAAAGTTATACAGCTCAGTACGAACAACTCAGGGATAAAATCCCTATGAAACACCGTAACCTAGCCTTCCACTATCTGCATCAACAATAGTCTATTTGTCTTGTCCATTACCAAACAGGTAATGATTTAACTAGCATAATTAGTGAAAATTTCTAAGACTGTAGTCTCTGATTTTCACAAGAAATGTGATGACTTGACCCCTGTTTTTTGACTCGGTATTAGTCGGCTCTCAAAGGTAAATCACCTTTTCGACACAGGTTCAAGACTCACAGACTTAACAGGTCGTTTCCGAGGTCAACTCATACCACGACTACGAACAATAACCAACACACTACAGGTTATTCCCTGTTATATACACTAAAAGCATAGCCAATAAAACCGGGAGTATAAACCCTATCGGCAACTCCGGTTGGTCGCCTTGGTGGACGACCTCTACTACAAGTATGCACAAGTGTCATAACTCTATTGTATATACCTACTGATCAAGTTTAAATAAATATCTACTAAACCATAAGTTTTTTAGGAATTCTTACCTCGTGCTGCTTGGAGCTTAGGTCGCTGTCCATCTCATCTCAAAAAACCAAAACCGAATAAATCGACTCCCGAGAATCCAAGACTCGACACAAAAACAACATTGTATGGCATCGCAGAACCTAGGGCTCTGATACCACTAAAGTTGTCACGCCCCGAGAGCATGCCGAGCCGAAAAGAAAACGAATGGCATCTCCCCTGTACGTGGCAACATTTCGGGTTAATACAAGGCCCGTAGGCCACAACAACAACTTAACATATAAAGTAAATACAACAACTACTCAAAGCACAGCGGAAACATAATACAACAAGCTACACACATGCATACCGGTATGACTAACACATCACAACCACACAAAACCTCGACTAAATCCGAATCTACAACATAGTACATCACAAAAACTCCAAATACATAACGCAATGTACGGAAAGCCCAACACAAACATAGGAGCCTCGGAGGTGAGATGAGATGTCAGCCAGCGGTGCTCCAAGTTGTCACGAAGACTTATACCTGTTACCTGGGCGACAGAAAAACCCAGGGTTCGTGGGGGTGGTGAGTAAAACTCAGCAGGTAATAGAAAAACATGTATATATGTAATATCACATGTATTTCAACAACATAAACTAGAGGTACAATATGTATATCAGCATAGTATACAAATACAAGCATATATCGTCTAACCAAATGAACAACATAAAATGCAGACATACCTGAAGTCTACTACGCTACTCTGATCCAACCTGAACATATATCCAACATATATAGAACAGGAAGAGTAAGATCAACTCACAATATACTCAAGCTATAGGTCAAGGTATCTAATGGTCTGTCCAACACATATACCAGTATCCGACACAACCGTATAACATATGCAAGAAGCATGCATGAATATGATGTACAACCAAATGCAACAAGCATAGCACAATCAAATGCAACATCACAATAATCATATATATATAGACTACATCTATATATATTAATCTCAACCATCCATATATATATATATATATATATATATATATATATATACATGCATATATGTATGTATATATATGGTAATATGCAAAGCGCCATCAGATATGGCAATGCAGCATGCATGATCATGTCTGCTTACCCCTACTCGCTACCACGACCCCAGTGTGGCCTAGATGGCACGACATGACAACTGTCCTAACTCACACCAACCACTACTATAGAGTGGCCGAGTGGGCAGTATGATCAAGTAGCATATGAGCGTAAAGAACTCGCTACACAACGGGGGTCCCTGCTGCTGGCCACTCCGACTAACACTACCAATGAGTGGTCGAGTACCACGCACCCAGGACAACTGCACACAACTCCAACTACTACCGTCTATAGTGGTAGAGTGTGGCACAACAGATGCTCTGCCCTCACACTAGTTACTCCTCAAGGAGTAATCTGGGAGGCAAGATGACTGACGACTCTCTCAACCCCAAGGGAGACTATGTCGTTAGAATGCATGCAAATGACATAAGTATACTGTCACACGTACAACCATCTACTACAGACTCTCTGTTCAATAAAGAGTCGTACCCATCTGATCAATACACTCTCTATCATGTAGAGAGTCATACTCAACTGATCGACGGACTCTCTATCCTGTAGAGAGCCGTACTCAATTGATCATAACTCTCTATCCAATAGAGAGTCGTACTCAACTGATCGACACACTCTCTATCCTGTAGAGAGTCGTATTCGACTGATCATAACTCTCTATCCAATAGAGAGTCATACTCAACTGATCGACGCACTCTCTATCCTATAGAGAGTTGTACTCGACTAATCATATCAAGATGGGACCACCGGTCCGTAGCGACACACTAATCACCCTTCACTTAACCATTACACAACACATGGTTGGTAACAAGTATGCAACATACGAGTATTGAAAATAAATCCTACATTTAGGGCATTACCTACCCACGGATGACCTTTTTGCCAATTTATAAATTGGGTCATCACCCGTACTAACATTTACACCCTAGTAAACATCTAGGCCAATTTACATTACATCTATAACTCTTAAATCATGATAGGGAATATGTGATATCAACAATTGAGCATAAATACATCCAACGATAAGTTCAAGCATAAGATAATAAGAGCAGGGTCAAGGTAACATGATCATATAAGATGATCATGCATTTAAATCTGTATGCATTAAAACTACCTAACCAGGGTAGAAATTACCCACCTGCTGTAATGCTCGAAACAATGAAATCCTCACGGTCGTAGACCTGTCTCGATCCACGTCCTGCAAATATCAAACATTATAATTAAGTGCAAGCATAACAACGAATCCTCAAATCGAATCCTACATCGACTTCGTACCCCGATCAACTAGATTGATCTAGTTATCCAATTAACCTAATCAACCCTCCATATTAATCCCTATAACAAGGATCATAGAACGATATTACTACCGCACTTTATAGCATGATCAGGTCAAAACTTACCAAATATCCAATTCAATTACAACTCAATTCACAGCTAAATCACCTACACCTACACTACAACCTATGAACAACCACGTTGACCCCATAGACTCATTCACAACAAAAACACAACACCTCACATATCCATTTGCTAACAACCATATACACCGAGAAATATGAATCTAACACCAGCACATACCTTCTATTCCACCCATAGCCGTGCAGCCAGAACCATAGGGCACTGCTGCGACACAGGAGTAATTGAATCAAGGCTGCTAAGAGCGATTCCACAACTTGATCGGTGACAATCCTCCCCAAATCCTCAGCTTAGTCCACCTCTCCGATCAAGTTGTTCACCGGCCAGTCCAACATGAAACAAAACGCCGCTGCCCTATCACCACTCCGACAAAGCCACACCTTCATAGGCGACACTCTCCTTGATCACAATCGCACAACCGGCAATTTCCCCTGCTCACAGCCGTCCAACCTCCAACTCATAGCCCCCCCCTCAAATCCACCTCACACAGCAATTAATCGAAACAAAACAACATCTTATGAAAAAAGAGAAGATAGTTCGAGATATACCTGTGATTGGCATCTCCCATCTTGCTCAGTTCATCGGAACCGCTCCTCCGGCCGGAATGACCACCCGTAGTGACGTCGTTGGGCTATTCGCGTGAAAAAACCATAAGCTAAGATGGAAAGGATCGATTGGAAACTAACCAAGAAATGTGCCCTAACCTTACTCTGGCGACCACCGTGTGACCCGCGGCGGCAGCTCTTTCACGGCAATCACGCCGTCAATCGGCTCCCGCAAAGGTGTTGTCGAGAGCCCGGCGAAGAGGGATCGGCCTGCCCTCCAACTGGATCTCCCACCGAGAGAAGGAGCTCAGCCTCTGGTCGATTCGGAGACAAAGGGGGAGGCGATCGGCTACAACGCGCGGTGATCGGGCTGGATCGACACCAGCGGCAATGGCTGATCCAACTCGCGGTGGCAGCGACGTGGGGACGGCGATCAGCGGCAGTGAGAGCACGAGCGACGATGAGTGAGGCACAGCAAGCTGGCTCATCGACGGCAGTGAGCACGGAGAAGAGTCGCGATTGGGAGAGGGAGAGAGCTCGCGGTGAAGCGATGAAATCGTGACTGGGAAAGAAAAAGAAAAGTCGGGATTTAAGTCGACGTCGGTTGAGCGTTACACGAGTGAAACGGTCGGATCTATTGGTGCAGTAGGCACCTAAGTCGAACCTGAGTTTTGATTATAGCAAATGATACAAAGTTAAGCTCATGTCGTCATCTCACGAGCTGAATCGAGTGTACAGAAAATTGTTATAGCTGGAGCTGAAGGCTAGCGACACCCGGAGGAAGCCGCGGTGGTCGGGCGACACTCGAGTGACTTCGGAGGGAGCCGAAGGAATCAAGTGGAAGGCTGGAAGCAAAAGCAACATAGTAAGTATCGAGGTAAGCTCGAGTGAGTAAAGTGAAGTGAGGTCGTGTCCTTTGTACGGGGACGTCCTTAGGCGACGATCCGACCCAAGACTTCCCATGGAAGGTCTATGTTGAGATCGGACGGCAAGTGGCTGTCGAATTCACTTATATTTTGAGCTCTCTTTATTGTAGTCAAAAATCCTGGCCATCAGTTCAACCAGCCAGTTCAACCGGCCAGTTCAACCGGTGGTCAAAAATCAGCCTCGAGGAGTCAAGCTTTATCACCATTTTTCAAGGAGTTTTGTGCTCAATTCCTATTGGTTGAAGACCCATTCGATGAGGGTCTTAAAGGATATAAAAGGAGGGCTTCTCCTAGGGTTTTTCATCATCTCTAAGTGCTCACAAACCTCCACAACTCTGCGATTTTCCGACGATTCTACGACGAAGTGTTGTCAACAACCCTAGTTTACTTTCTACTCTTTTAGTTGTTGATATTCTTATTTTGTCGTCTCTTTAAATATTGCAATTCCTTTTATTAATCGAGGTTTTCTATCGTTGCACTTTACATTAATAGAAGAGAGGGTTTGTCTCTCTATCTCCAACGAGGAGGAGTGTTTTTAGTGAATTGCCCTCCGTGCGTGATCAAGGATCACTAGGGTCTTGGAGTAGTAGCCGAAGGCTACGAACCAAGTAAAAAAACTTTTGTCTCATTTATTTATAGTTTATCTTTCCGCTACAATTAACTGTCTACTCGAGTTTTAACGAACGAATTAAAAAAAGGTTTATCGCTATTCACCCCCCCTCTAGCGATCTACTTCGATCCAACAATTGATATCAGAGCCGGGGGCGCTTAGATTTGGTGAAACCACCAATCTAGCATTTTTTACAGATTTATTTTTCGTTCATTTAAATTTTTCTCCCGCACTACTAATCCAAGACGAAGTCTCGGTACTCTTCGTTTGGTTTTGTTTTGCAAGTATTCGCTTTTGGAGTAGCCGACGGTAAAACGAGCATAACTTTTCGTACAAGTTGACCCATGAAACGGTATACCTACCAAAACGAAGCTCTCGGAAAGATATACACTTCTTACTAGGGTAAACTCTCGTAACAAGCTGTATTCATCCCAAAAAACCATCATTTAGTACCATTTTTGGGACATCGAAGGTTGTAAGTGCTCATTTTTTTTAGTTGGTTATTTCTCATTTATTCCTTTTGTTTATTTTCATTTCCTACATTACTAACCCAAGGCGAAGTCTTGGAACCTTTTTTGTGTTTTTTTTGGTATTTTTTTGTGTAAGGTTTCCCTTCCAAATGGCCCATCTCGAGGGTTTTAGCACCGTCCGACCTCCGTTTTACAACGGAGATGATTTTCGTTACTGGAAAGGTCGGATGGAATGCTTTCTCAAAACCCAAATCGAGATGTAGATTATAATCCAAACGGGTTTCACACTTCCGATTAACGAAGTGGGTGAATCCTTGGGTTATGACCAATGGACCATTGCGACAAAATGACAAGTCGAAGCCGACGCCAAGGCAACTCAAATTCTTCAATGGGGCTTGTCTAAGGAGAAATTAAATTGCGTCGGCCCCTTCATAAGCGCAAAGGACCTTTGGACAAAGCTAGTGGAGCTACACGAAGGGACCGATGAAGCCAAGGTATGTAAGCGCAACCTTTTATTTAATAAATTATATAATCTAAAAATGCAGGAACATGAAACGGCGACGCAACTTCACGCCCGTGTCCAGGACATAGTCAACAATCTACACGCAATCGGGCAAAAGGTCGAAAACCGTATAGGTATGTCCTAAACTCCTTTCCGAGGACTACCTTGTGGGCATCCATGGTCGATGCCTACAAGGTCTCCAAGGATCTTTCTAAACTTAGGTTAGATGAACTTTTTTTTTATTTCGAACTCCATGAGCAGTCTAACTCGGAACCCGAGAAAGGTATAACACTATTTGCAGGTTCAAAGAAGAAAACCGCTAGCAAGCCACCCCCGAAGGAAGAAGAGGATGAGTCGGATTCGGAGGTCGACTCGGAAATGGAGGCCGAACTAGTCAACCTAGTTCGGAGGATAGTCAAGGGCCGAAAACAAACCGTCACTCGACCCAACGAAGGTAAGCCTAAAAGTTCAAATATTAGGTGTTATGAATGCAATAGGTTTGGACACATCAAGTCCAAATGCCCAAAGCTCAAAAGCAAAGCACCAAAATACAAAAAGGCACTCAACGCTACTTGGGAAGAAGCTTCCGAGGAAGAAGACGATGATCGAGTCCTCATGGCTAAACCGGTGGAATCAGAGATGGAGTCGGAACCAAAACTTGAATCGGAAATCGAAGACGAGTCGGACTGTGAAGCACTATTCAAGACAAGCCACGGATACGCATCTGATTCAAAAGATACACTCAAGGTAAGTCGGTCTCTCATTACTACACTTTATAGTACAATTAAGTTTTTAAATAGAAAGTTAGCTAAGTCCGAGTCCAAGGTCGAGACCCTGGTTGAGGAAGTTAAACTCCTCAAACACGAGGTCTCCCTAACCTCTTCGACTAGTCGAGTTCAAAAGAAGGACTCAACTCGGGTTGAAAAACTCGAAGTTGAGAACTCACTCTTGAAGAGTCAAGTCGAAGATCTTAGGAATACGTTGGAAAGGTTTACTTTAGGATCCAAAGGACTTGACCTCCTACTTGGATCGCAAAGGGCTGTGTACAACAAGGTCGGGCTAGGGTTTAGCTCAAACACGACCAATAAGTCGTATATGTCGATTGTAAGTCGACATAAAAAACGTGTCCAAGCATGGGTCCCTAAGACCACCTTGATTTCAAACTTAGGATCAAACCAGTACTGGGTTCCCAAGGACCAAATCCACTATGTGGAGAGACCGAATCGATTCAATGGTTCAGGGGGAGCTAGTACGAAACTTGTTTATGTTTTAACTTAGAAATTGCATGCTTAGGTTTTTATTTAGTTGGATTTTTCTTTTTAGAATGGTTAGATAGGACTATAACTCGTCAACACTTGATAACATAGTACCAGGACACGGCGAGATGATAGTATGCTAGGAAAACGGAGTCACGTGTATTCGAGCTAGATAAGGCGTATCTAGTTCGGTTCACTTGAACGAGTGGAACTAGTTGAAGCTACCTCGCCGTATCCTAGACTAGTTAGACTAGGAAGTGGTCTTAGATGAGTCAAGTTACTATTTTCTTGAAAATGGCTTTGTCTAAGGAAGTGGTCGTTGTTCCGATCAAAGAAGGCCTCTGTGCCTCGCCACGACCTGGAAGCCATGATCTTGAAAAGGTGACTTGATAAGCCTAAGGTCAAATCCGAATCTAACGCAAGGTTGACAAGTGTTTAAGCCATTAAATTTAAATCAAGTAAAATTGGAAGTCATCTCACAAGAACATATAGGGTTAACGTGTTTGATCATGTAGACATGGGTGAGATGATTTAGGTTAATAATTTTCAACCAATCTTTAATAAATCCAATATCCGGTCCAACTACCTTGCGTGTAGGATCAATGGATGTTGGACAGTGGTTGCTCCCAACACATGACCGGAATCTTTCTAGGATACTCGACTACAAGTAGAGCTTATAGAGTATATAACCACGACACCCTTAGAGTCGAGGAGACTATCAATGTAGTATTTGATGAAGGACACGAACCTACAAAACCCCCGGCAACCCCAATTAGCGAGCCGACTCATACTAGACCTAACTCTGATCCGGAGATCAGGTCTAGTGTTAATCCTAACCTAAGTCAACCAAGTCACTCTATCGACCAAGTGATAGATGACTCCAACCAAACTAGAACTCAAACAAGTAATCCTATGGATCAAGTTGTAGACTCAAACCCAAATCCAACTAGGACTCAAACGAATCATCCTATCGACCAAGTGATAGGTGATCCAAGTCTAGGAGTTCGAACTAGAGCCTCATACAGAAACCTTAGTCAAATATCTTTGATTTCTAAAATTGAACCCAAAACTATTGACCAAGCTCTTCTTGATCCCGATTGGATTATTGCAATGCAAGAAGAGTTGGCTCAATTCACTAGGAACGAAGTATGGGAATTAGTACCACCACCTAAAGATAAAACAATCATTGGAACAAGGTGGGTGTTTAGAAATAAACTTGATGATAAAGGTGAAGTAGTTAGAAATAAAGCTAGACTAGTCGCTAAAGGGTTTAGTCAAGTCGAAGGTTTAGATTACGATGAGACCTATGCCCCAGTAGCTAGATTAGAGTCCATTCGAATGCTATTAGCATATGCAGCACATCGAGGATTTAAGTTGTTTCAAATGGATGTGAAATCTGCATTCTTAAATGGATACATTAAAGAAGAAGTTTATGTTAGTCAACCCCCTGGCTTCGAAAGTTTAGACAAACCCGATCATGTCCTTAGGTTAAAGAAAGCTCTCTATGGACTTAAACAAGCTCCTCGAGCTTGGTACGAGAGACTTTCGATTTATCTTAAGTCTAAAGGATTTAACCAAGGTGTAGTTGACCCAACTCTTTTCGTAAAAACCTTAGGTAAAGACATATTCATAGCCCAAATCTACGTAGATGATATTATTTTCGGAACCACCAACTCAATCCTACTAAATGAGTTCATTTCACTTATTGAAAGTGAATTTGAAATGAATTTAGTAGGCGAGTTAAGTTTCTTCTTAGGTCTACAAATTAAATAAACTAAAGATGGAATATACCTACATCAACGTAAATATACTAGGGAATTAATCAAACGCTTTGGAATGTAAGACGCTAAAATTATTAATACCCCAATGGCAACTAATGTGAATATAGAAGAAGATTTAATCGGAAACTCAATTGATTTAAAATACTATAGGAGCATAATAGGGAGTCTCCTTTACTTAAGCAGTTTAGACACGATATCCTATTTGCAGTAAGTATGTGCGCAAGGTTCCAAACCTGTGCCAAGGAGTCTCACCTAACTCTAGTCAAGCGTATCCTTAGATATCTAAAGGGTACACTTAATGTCGGTATTTGGTACCCTAGATCTACCGAGTTCGAACTAACCGGCTACTCCGATTCGGACTATGCCGGTAGTAAGCTCGATAGAAAGAGTACGAGTGGTTGTTGTCAACTTCTCGGCTCGAGTCTAGTGAGTTGGTGCAGTAGGAAGCAACACTGTGTTGCCTTATCTACCACCGAAGCCGAATACATCGCGATGGGTGAGTGTGTCACTCAGCTTCTTTGGATGAAGCACACTCTCCGCGACTTTAAGTTAGACTTTACGAATACTAAACTTCACGTAGATAACATTAGTTCAATTAATCTTACTAAGAATCCGATATGTCACTCTAGGACCAAACATATAGAGGTCAAACACCATTTCATTCGAGAACATGTGGCCAACAGAGCCATACAACTCGAATACGTCGAATCGAAGTCTAACTTAGCAGACCTATTTACTAAACCCCTACCCGAAGCCGAATTTAGTCTATTAAGATGAAAATTGGGCATGTGCGTAGTAGAATAGGAACTTGCAAATTATATTTTCTTACTACTATTTCTTAATTTTCATTTTTATGGAACTAGCATAGGACATACCTTAGATATCATGCACTTATAGATTTAAGGAGCCAATACATCTCACAACACATAGGACTAATGTGTTTGTGTACTTAGCCACGTAGATGGGCGTGAGATGTTAGGACCTTACTCCTGGTTCCAGATGTAGAGCTAGTGCATCGCCATGAACCACGGAGTATAATCATACATATTAACCGACTCTGACCAGGACTGGTTGATCTTTCATATCAATCAAGCCAAATATGAGTCGAACATTTTATAGATGAACTTATTTTCAGTATATTATTTTCAAAATAATGTGGAACATTTTCAAATTAATACTTATTTTTTATTCCACACACACCCTCACTCTTTTTGATATATGGCAAAAGGGGGAGAAAAAGGCCAAAGTTAAGGGATAATTTTTTTTTATGGCCAAGGCTTATTTAACTTGTTCGTGTTAACAAAACGGAAAGGTTTACTTAACTTTAAGTTAACTTGTTAACAAAACGGAAGTAAAGGCCAAGGTTAAGAAATCAGTTTTTTGATTTCTTAACTTAAAACTTATTTTAAACACTATGGCCAATATTAAGTAATTGCGGTTACTTAATTCTTTTGTTTAGTAGCAAACATCAAGGGGGAGAGTTAAAACTCTTTCTCAAGTACTCACCCTCGGTCAAGGGGGAGGATTCCTCAAGGGAGAGCACTTGAAAAAAAGTTTTTATATACTCCTGCTCATTCATGCTTTTTTATACTCCTGCTCATTTTGCTTAATGCACTTAATTTATTTTTCTTAACTTTGTATGTGGGTTTATCATAAATCAAAAAGGGGGAGATTGTTGGTGCAGTAGGCACCTAAGTCGAACATGAGTTTTGATTATAGCAAACGATACAAAGTTAAGCTCATGTCATCATCTCACGAGCTGAATCGAGTGTACAGAAAATTGCTATAGCTGGAGCTGAAGGCTAGCGACACCCGGAGGAAGCCGCGGTGGTCGGGCGACACTCGAGTGACTTCGGAGGAAGCCGAAGGAATCAAGTGGAAGGCCAGAAGCAAAAGCGACATAGTAAGTATCGAGGTAAGCTCGAGTGAGTAAAGTGAAGTGAGGTCGTGTCCTTTGTACGGGGACGTCCTTAGGCGACGATCCAACCCAAGACTTCCCATGGAAGGTCTATGTTGAGATCGGACGGCAAGTGGCTGTCGAATTCACTTATATTTTGAGCTAACTCTTTATTGTAGTCAAAAATCCTGGCCATCAGTTCAACCGGCCAGTTCAACTGGGCCAGTTCAACCGGTGGTCAAAAATCAGCCTCAAGGAGTCAAGCTTTATCACTATTTTTCAAGGAGTTTTGTGCCCAATTCCTATTGGTTGAAGACCCATTCGATGAGGGGCTTAAAGCCTATAAAAGGAGGGCTTCTCCTAGGGTTTTTCATCATCTCTAAGTGCTCACAAACCTCCACAACTCTGTGATTTTCCGACGATTCTACGACGAAGTGCTGTCAACAACCCTAGTTTACTTTCTACTCTTTTAGTTGTTGATATTCTTATTTTGTCATCTCTTTAAATATTGCAATTCCTTTTATTAATCGAGGTTTTCTATCGTTGCACTTTACATTAATAGAAGAGAGGGTTTGTCTCTCTATCTTTTCTTTCGAAGTTTTTTTTGTAATCGTCAAACTCCTACCTCCAACGAGGAGGAGTGTTTTTAGTGAATTGCCCTCCATGCGTGATCAAGGATCACTAAGGTCTTGGAGTAGTAGCCGAAGGCTATGAACCAAGTAGAAAAACATTTGTCTCATTTATTTATAGTTTATCTTTCCGCTGCAATTAACTGTCTACTCGAGTTTTAACGAACGAATTAAAAAAAGGTTTATCGCTATTCACCCCCCCTCTAGTGATCCGCTTCGATCCAACAGGATCCAATTAAAACGGATCAGGTCGAGTCCAATCCTATACGCCTGTTAAATCTTTCTCCAAAAATACCTTAGAAATTTCCATTTAAGTCCAGGAAAATTTCTAAAAAAATCTGGAAATTTCCATAGGGTATTTTCCTAATTAACAAGTATTATTTTATTATTAATATTTTTTTCTGGTATTTTATAATAACAAAGCCAAAGGGAGCATTTGAAAGCTAGTGTAAAGGATGAGGAGTCATGGAAGACTCAGTGCATCCTAAAGGTGTGAGGCTGATGGAAAATGCTTGAAATCTTAAGTTTAAGCTATGGGTAAGTGTCAAATATGTGAGGATCATACTTGGGGTGTTAAACCTCAATTTTGAGGTTTATCAATTGACTGGGACTTGGTCTAGTTGGCTGGTAAGATAAAATAATCATACAGATTGTTTGACAATCGACTGGTCAAGTAGTCAACTCGGGTACTTGGGAGACTTGGTGCTTGGACAGTCAACTACTGTGGTGAGGTAGTTGATTGGCCACAAGTAGTCGACACTCAAACTCGGTGCTCAAGCAGTTGACTACTGTGAAGAAGCAGTCGATTGGCCACGGGTAGTCGAGATAGTTGTGCTCTGACGAAGCAGTCGACTGATGGGATGAAGTGTTGGTGCATAAAGCACCACTTTTGAGTTTTGATGTATGAACCATGGTTAATCTAGGATAAGCTTGTGATCTAATATGTATGATTGAGTAGGCAAGAAAGTCCTAGTAAGACGTGTTGATCAGATACTAGGCTAAAGACTTGATAGATCAGGAGAACCGGATACCAGACATGAAGTCCAGATGGGTCGAGTGGGCTAAAAATCTGGCAGAAGACCGATTGGGTCAAGAGATCGAACAACCGACAGGAAGCCCAGTTGGGTTAGGGAGATCGAACAACTAGCATGAAGACTTGGTGGGTTAGATCATATGTCAAGCAAGGTAAGTCCGACAAGACAGTCGGCAGGTAAGCCTCGAGTGGAGAGGTGAGATCGAGTCCTCGATAGGGGGACAAGGTATGCGTCGATCCGACGGAGGGTTCGTGTTGGACTCGGAAGTCAAGATTGGGCAGTATTACCACTTCTATTTCATATTATACTGCGTATTATGCTAATTTGGTTTTCAAGGCCTTCAGGCGATTGAAAAGATTTCAGTCCCCTCAGACCCAATCGACTGGGTATGGTCCAGTCGACTAGGATGTCGAGTTGGCAAGGCAGATTATTGATCGATTGGAGATCCTATGACCGAGATGGTAGGTATTCCAGTCGATTGGGATAGAAAATTTCCCAAACAGCGGAGGAGCAGAGCCAGCCAACTTGGAGTCAACTGGACCAGGTCTAGTCGACACGGAAGCCCGACATTCCAAATCAACGGGCTGATTTGGAGTCGACTTGAGGGTGTTCCAGTCTACTGGAAAATGCTTATAAAAGAAATGGAGGACCAACTTCGAAGTAAGAATTGCTAATACACCAAAGTGTCATCGTCTTCATTCCTTATCCGCAGAAGCTACTTCACGTTGTCATTCCACACAACCGACACACCGAGCCTCATTTCTAAGCTTCAAGTGTCGGTATACTTAGCTTCTTTTTGTATCTTTTGCTTTACTTGTACTTAAATTCATAAGGATAGGTAGTGTGTTACCTTATCCTTTATTATTGTAAAAAGTGAACTCCTTCAAAGTCGATAGTTCTCGAATCGAAGAGTCTTTTAGTGATTGCCCGACGAGGTGACCCTAGGAAGGGTTACGGGCCCTGGAGTAGCAATCTAGTTAGGATTGTGAACCAAGTAAAAAGACTTATCTATTTGTCTTATTTTATTTTCCACTACATATTACTCTCGATTTTGAAAAGTGAAAAGAAAAGATTTTTAAAATATAAAGAAAAATTGTAAACACCGAGATTCACCCCTTCTCTCTGTAGAACTCGATCCTACATGAAGCAATCAACTGACTTCAGTGGACAGGAGCACAGAATATTTCTTAATCGATTGATGGTTTAGGTCATTCGACTGATGGTTCAAGCAATCGACTGATGGCTATGAGTAGTTGACTGGTCGACTGAAATCCAACGTGGATTAAGTTATTGTGAGGAAACTTATAAGTGACCAATCGACTGGGGAGTAAGGCTAGTCGACTGATCGATGGAAAACAACCCGATAGGAGTTTATAAAAGGAGGAAGCTAAGGAGGATTTTGGCGGCCAATTCTTGGTGACTTAGAAGAGGAATTGCTACTACATTTCATATCTTCAAAAGCCTTCAACCAAACTCAAAGATCAAGCAAGCTCACTTGTGTAAAGTATTGTTGTTTCATTCCTTTCATTTGTATTTGTATTTGATTGTTAGTTTTTTCTTGTAAGTTCCAGGTTATTTGTAAGAGGTTTCTCCATCTCCAGTGTGATTCTGAGAATGAGAAGTTTTAGTGGTGATGTATTGCTAGAACTTGACTGTGGAGTAGGAACTAGGGTTTCGAACCACGTAAAAATTAACGTTGTGAGTTGTGTTTTGTATTTAGTTTATGCCTTTTGTTTCTACTGCGCATAACTTTGTTGTAGACAAGTACAACGAACACGACGCAAACGAACGAGTTCGCGACGCTATTCACCTCCTCTAGCGCACATCAAGGTCCTAACAAATATTTAACTCCAAATTTCAGCAGATGCTTTGTTAAATATATAGTTTCTGAATCTTAGAAGTTTCAATACTTTTCTATGTGTTGATTGTCAAAAGTTATTCTAGTTTATCATTGATAAATTGAATGTCTTTATGATCGATATTTGGAATGATTATTTCTTTATCATTCTAAGAATGAGATGAACTTCCTTTCATCAGAATCAGAGAATCAAAATTGAAAGTGATTGAAATTTCAAAATTTAGAGAGAAAACTAAAGAAGGTAGGGTCGACCTTCTGTGTAGGAGTTTGTCTGACGGATGGAGTAAGGGTTCGAAGTTGAACAATCTTTCAGGGATGATGCGATTATGGAGTTCGGACTAGACCACCAAACTGCGAGTGCTTCTTTGATATACTTAGGTGATTGATGGAGATTCGCAGGGGCTCTGATCTCTTTCGGCTCAACTATCGAAGGGATGTCCCTGTAGAATCATGAGGTCAAGCTGTCAGGAATTAATTGAGTCGAAGACTCAGATACCTTGATACTAATTAAAAAAAAATAGGATTGATATGTTTTATGCCGCACAACATGACTCAAACATTACAAGAAAAAAGATAATCTAAAGTATTGGCACAACAGAAAAAAATTATAAATGAATAATAAAATTATTTTAAAAAAAATTCCTATAACCTAATTTTTAATCTGTAAGTTGATTTTAGAATATGTATTTTTTTAATAAAAATATTTAATTAGTTTATATTATATCAAAATGTTTTAATTTAGCTCACATATATACTTCCATATGAATTATGAGTCCTGCACTTATACTTTTCCGAAGTGGCTCCGTTGATAATTATATGGATGTTTACCGTATAAAATTTTCAGTAATTTATCAAACAATGCACGTGAAATTTAAAATTGCTTAAACAACGTCTCATATTTTTATATTTATCAAATAATATACTTAATTTCTTTTTTACCTCTCATGCCAAACAGATCTGCACCATTGTGGTGCTGAAATTTACAATTCCAGTATCATTGTGGTGTTGAAATTTACAATTCTAACATTACTGTGGTGTTGCAATCCCAACATCACCACTATGATGCTGAAATTTGAATTCCCAACATCACGTTTGGATGGTTCGAGATTTCTATTGTAGTGCAGGTTTGTTTGACGGGAGGGGTAAAAAGAAAATTAAGTCGTTATTTGATAAATATAAAAGTATGAGTGTTATTTGGGCAATTCTAAACTTTACGTGTGCTGTTTGATAAATTACTGTAAATTTTTACAATCAATTTTTAGTCTGTGAAATATTTCATTGGATTTTTGATTTCTCCCTACCAAGAGATTACTATATCAAAATAAAATATCTTATAATTTATCACCTTTTATTAAATTGAAAGTGATCATTAAAAAACATTATCACATTTTATCATATGAGTCCTTGCACTTATAATAATATCAATTGAAAATATTGATTATTGAAAGAGGTCGGACCTATAGTGTTCTGGCTTTAATTAAGAGTTTTATTTTATTTTTTCAAATGGAGTGATCAATTAGAAAAGTTGAAATTGTTAAGACGATCTATGTGAGTATTTTTAGATTTACTTTTCTCTTTTAAATATAAGATAATCGTAGAAGATTATTAATACGATGATTTCATTTTTTTTACATCCGCATAGATTTGTTCCGATAAAAACTTTGATTATGAGTCTCGTTTTAAGACTTAGCTTGCATGGTAATGTTTGTCAGTGGAGCGTCGACGATAGTCATGACCCCTTTAATGATCAAGTAAAACGAGAGAGAGTCGAGGTTTTCGAATGCACAAGTAGACCAAAACAACTCTAATGGCATAGTAAGAGATTTAGATATTTCAAATAATATAATTTTACTTAGAGTTCATTATGATCCATATAGCACATTCTAAGTAGTTTGGACTAACTTGATTCAATTTAATGTTGTATCTAGTGATTGTTGTTCTTCACTATTCATTTTCTACATGAGCAATAGAAACATTGTTGTTTGAAATGCTTGTTGACTACATGCTAAATTATTTGTTATGGTTCAATCAAGATGTTAATTGTAATAGCGGCTTAAGCGATTTTACTAATTCTCATAATAAAATATGCAAGAATATTTATAAGGAAATCCTTTGTGGTTGCAATAAACCAAAACTCCCTTATTAACTTTAGGATATAAAAGCAGTTATGATGTCTTCATCAAAGCTCATGGGGGAGGGCTATGAAGTGTAGTAGTTTGAGTAACTTAATTTAAGATAGATTCTTTTTTATGCTTCTTTTGATGGAGAAGATTTGTTATTGAAAATTGTATATCTTTTGAAGATTGAAGAATATTTTGTGTTTGTGGTATATATAGTGTGGAGTAAAATGTTAATGAGATATATTAATATTTTGAAATGAAATATGAATATTATGTGTTGGTTTGATAATGCATTAAATCAGTTTTGTAAATGAAATATGACTAGTGTAAATTGATTTAATTTGATATTGTATTTGGTTTTAGAAATTTGATATATGTACCATTACAATATGATATGGGATCATTTTTTAAATTGGTTCAAACTTGATATTAGGAGCGATTTTTAACCGCTCTCGCTCTTAAAACTTGTGTTTATAGAACCGGTCATAACCATTTTTGAAGCCACGTTTCTCAATCGGATAGACGTATACATTAGGAGCGGTTACTAACCCCTCCTAAAGACTTCAGAATCGGTTCTTAACCGCTTTTATAATTATTCATTTATCGCTTTGGTCGCCTTTAGGACCGTTATTATCTATAACGGTTAAAAACCGGTCAAATATATTTAAAAGCGGTTAATAAATATTTTTAAAGGATTTATAAAATCGTTTCTAAATTTTTTTTTTTTTGTAGTGGTAGAATGAGTTTACCCTTTTATTGAGCTCACCTGGGAGCGACTCCAATGTGGGTTGCCATGTAGGCTTGGGATTAGCTCTCTTGATCGAGAGATGTCAGGCATTAGGACAATGTTGATATGACCGAAATAACAATGGTGTGAATATCATTATAATAAATTTGAGCTGACAATAAGAATTTAAAAATAGATAAATAAGCAAACAAACATAGTAATATAGTGGAAAATAAAAATAAGGCACGGAAGATTTAACATAGTTTAACTTGGATTCCTACTCAACGGCTTAAGATTCTTCACGTGAATGAACCAAAAATTTATCATTTCTCTTTTCCATTAGATATGAAGATAGAAAAATCTCTTACGCAAAAAGATATACAATTAAGTGCACGGTAAGAGTAAGAATAACAAAGCAATAATAAATATATATATTAAAATTAGCCAGTTACCATAAAGGAGAAGAACAACAATGTTGAATGAATGCTAGGAGAACTTTCTTTTGCATAGCACTTGGATTCCGATGGTTTCTTGATTATTTGATTGCTATTGTCGAGTCCTTTTGATAAACTTGTTTCAAGCACCTGAAATCCTTTCGATTGTTTGGAAGTCTTTCGGATGATGATGTGGTAGAACTTTGTTGGCATTGGGATGATCTAATTAAGTTGGTTTCTATCTGATCTTCGATTGCCCAGTCTCTTTTCAATCGCCTGAATGATGACATGACAAAACACTATAGATGATCAATTCATAGTTTCTGAGATAAACTTTTTGTCATGCCATCTAGAATTTGAGCTTGATTTGGATCTTGACTCTAGTCATCCAGATCTCATTCGGTTGCTTAGACATCCAAGCACCCGGATCCGATAAGAGCATCTGAATCACCCTAATCTGATTGACCTGATCCAAATTGAGGTCTTACATTATAAAGTTAGAGCACAAGTATTTCTAATATGTAGCAACTCAGTTGTTTCACTCTTGATTTATGTTAAAGTTGTGCCTCGTTCAAGAACTACCCTTGTCCTAAAAATAATGTCACTTCCTTATTATCTTCTAAAAGCTTATCTTGCCTGACACTTTTAAGACTTACTTTGCATGGTCCCATCGGGTCTTTTACAGTCAATTGACTACCTTGATAAAATCTTTGTCTCCCTAACACTCCTTGATTTCTCCGGCCTCGTTCTACTAGATTTTTTTTTAGTCTCCTGATCACCTCATAGAATTCATATTTTTTAGACACTTCTGGATTTTAACCTACCAAGATCTTACATATGCACACTTGACATAACATGTTAGATCACAAAATATCCTAATTTTAACATTGTTCCATGCATTAAAATACTAGTTTGATCTTGTGTGGTGCTCCCAATACTAACAAGCATCGATATCGTATGCCTTCCAATATGGTTTGATCGCCCATTTTAAGTTATTTCTAGCGAAAGCTGTCTTGTCAGAAGCCGTTGTTGGCAATTGTTAGGAATGTTTAAGAGTTTGCATTAGAGGAATCAAGTTCAACAAGGATATGCTCAGACAGGAATGCTTTTATAATATGAGTGTCTAATTATGGAGATGTTTTCAATCAGAGATATTTTTGAAGTGTAACCGATATAAGGGATATTCTTAATTGGGGATGCTCCCAAATTAAATGCATCTCTTAAGTCCAATATAATTTGTATCAGGGATGTTCGGAGATGTTTCTAAAGTAAGTATATCTCTAAAGTCTAGTGTAATCTATATCAAAGATATTTTCGATTGGGGATATTTTTAAAGTGAATGTGTCTTTGAAGTCTAGTGTTACATGTATTGGAGATGTTGTGAGTGTTCCCAAAATGAACGTCTCTAAAATCTAATGTAATCCTGTTGTGTGCTTGTTTTACACCTCATTGCTTAGGAGATAATATCCTAGGTGAGTGACATACATGGGCAAGTATACCTAGTTATATCACAGGTTCCCCCCATTTCATGGGACTTGCAGAAGAATTGACAAGACTCACTATTTGCTCAAGTGCTCGATAGTTGTTCTACATGTCTCACTGCCTCGTTAATTGCTCTTCCCTCTTCCCTCTTCCCCCTCTTCCCTCTTCCCTCTTCCCTCTTGCTTGACTAGCACGTACATCTCCTTGGAACTCACCATGCTTGTCACATTGGTAATTGGTGCATGGTGCTTAATTAGAGCTAATACCATCATCCTTAAACAGGGTTCTTCCCTCATCGTCCGATAGCTCATTTTTATTGCATGTTTCATCTAGGCCATTCCTTCCCGTAGTTAGTATTCTTTGATCGGCTGCTTATAGGTCTATCAGATCACACGCGAAAATGGTGATCTATTTGTCACTTGCACTATTTTTATGACATTCTTTTCCTACTCTATAAAAGGAGGACTCCTCCCATACACGGCCCACTTTGCATCCTCACGAGTTTTCAGAAGCACATCGACCCTTCTTCGCCTTTGTCTTCCTCTCTTGCAAGTCCTCTTCTCCGATTCTTCTTTCATTTATTCATTGTTAAACCATGTCGTGCGAAAGCCAAGCAATAATTTTTAGGGTGCATTTGGTTGAGAGTTTTTATTAATAATCTTATTAGGTTATCAAAAAAAATCTTATTTGATTTATATTATGAACAATTACCTGATTATGGACAAAAACCTTTTTAGGGGAAATAGAAAAACCTTGAAGAACCAAAGTTTTTATTTATTCCCGGGGTTAAGGAATTTTTTTTCAATATTACCCCTAGCAATTTGTCAAAACTCAATCGATTTGTCGTCCATCATCGGTCGATGCCCGTCGTCGACCATCGCCACCGCCCGTCGTCGGCCGTCGGCCGTCGCCGTCGATCGACCGCGTCGCCACTCGATCGCTTATCGACGATCGCCTTGACTCGCCGTCGTTGCGTCGATCCATTGCTGGCCCGATCGACGTTGTCGTTATCGCGTCGATTATCGTTCGCGCCATCGATCGATCGACCATCAGTCGCCGTCGACCGATCGTAATTTAGTAAAATGTTAAACTAAGTTATATATTAAAATCTCCAACCAAAAAAGGTTTTTATCAAAGGTTATACTTTATTCCAAGGTTATATTTTATTCCTTGATAATCACATAACCAAGGTCATGTATGATTACTTGAACAAAAATCTTAGTGGGTTTTGATTAGGGGTTTTTTTTATTGATAACCTACCTTATTAGGTTATCAAAAAAAAACTTATTTGATTTAGATTATAAACAATTATCTGAAAATTGTTCATTACCTGATTATGAATAAAAATCTTTTTTAAGAGGAATCGAAAAACTTTGGAGAACCAAAGTTTTTGTTGATTCCGGGATTAAGAATTTTTTTTTCCAATATTACCCCAAACAATATATTAAATGTCAATTTGTCAAAACTCAATCGATTCGTCGCCCTTTGTCAGTTGCCGCCCGTCGTCGGTCGCCGCCGCCGCCCGTCGTCGGTTGTCGCCCGTCGCCGTGGCCGTCATCGCCGCCACTTGTCGCTAGTCGCCACCGCCGTCGCCCCCGCCGCCGCCGCCCGTTGCTCGCGCCGCCGCCGCCGTCGTTGCGGCCGCGCCCGTGCGCCCGTCGCCCTCCGTCGTGATCCGTCATTATGGTCGACAATACCGCCATGCCGCCGACCAAAGGTCGCCGCCACCGTTGATCGGTCGCCCATCGTTGTTGTCGTCGGTCACCCGATCGTCGTTGCCGTCGTCGATCGGTCGGCCACCGTCGTCGCCGTCGGCCGATTGATCGTCGGCGTCGTCTGCTGGTCACCGCCGCCGCCGACCGGCCGCTGGTCGGTCACCATCACCGCCGGCCGGCCGGGCATTGTCGCCGGTCGATTGTTGCCGTCGTCATTAATATTTTCATCGTCGTCGTCAAATTGATTGAGCAAAAGACAAAAGATAATTTAGTAAAATATTAAATTAAGTTATATATTAAAATCTCCAACCAAAAAAGGTTTTTATCAAAGGTTATATTTTATTCTTTGATAATCAATAAACAAGATTATGTATGATTACTTGAATCTAGTGCACCCTAAGATTTCTATAGAATCCGAATGGTCGAATCCGAAACCTGGTTTAAGGCGTTGAAATCGGATGTGACCCCTCCCTTATGTACCTTTCTCCTAGACAAATTGCATATCCCATTTGACTATAAGTGTTGCATCCCCTAATTATCGAATGACCCCATACTCTTTCTGATCGGGCCAAAGTTTTCTTCTCAGGTCGATTTGAGAGTGGTTTGTGGTTCCCATTACATCCTTTCTTCATAAAAGTATCTTTCTATTTCTCCTTGTCTTTCAATCAACTAACTCTCAATTCTTACAATTCGTAATTGGCTTTTGCATGCTTTTGACCCACTTTAAAAATCCTCCCACAGCTTGCTTGTTCCATTGTTTTTTTCAACTAAAGATGATCGAGCTAGGTGTATTTTATTTCATGGCTTAGTAAGAAGTCCAGTTTTTTTACTAGTTATATCAGCTCTCATAGGAGCTAGAAAGAATTGTTTTTATGTGTGCCCCTGCTTCTTTTCACTTTCCTACTAAATGGATATATGTTTTATCTGCTCGACCTCCTCTCTCCTGCTACAAAGAGAGATGTGACTACAAAAGCATCATTTGGATCCTGGGTGGTCGAGCTTTTGACCTAGGTCACCTAATCCGTAAAGTGGTCTTCTCCCAAGCGAGTTTGGGTCCTGCACCACTAGATCAGATCTCTACACCTCTCTAGGTAGGTTTCTACTTTTATTCAGAGAATTACTTGTTATATAACAACTGCTAACACTTGTCTTGCAAACTCAACCATCATGTTTGTCACTATGGTCGCTTTAGCTTTAAAGAGAAAATGATCGTTCGAAGCTATTGCCTCCCGGGCAGAGGATCCTTTTACTGCCAGATCCTCTCCCCTTCAAGTGTTAGATTCTCTTTTGGGGATAGGACCCCTATTCGATAAGTAGTAGTAGTCCTACAATTTTGTCTCTCATGGCCTCTGCACCAGCTCCCTCTAGGGTTGTAAACCTCGAATCAACGCTATTGCCTACTCAAGCTTCTTGTCCTCCTGCTAGCACCAAACCCTCCTTCCCCCTCTCCCTTTTATAGATGCAATAGACCCCGGGTCATTGTTGATCAGATTCAAATAATGTTTTGATGTTTGTCAATATGATTGGATATGATTTGACCATGTATTAACCATATGACTAGTGGATGATTGAGATATCCAAAATCATATGGGGGAGATTATTTGAGAGAGATTGTTGGAGCAATCAAATCTCAGGTCAAGGTTAACTAGACTCGACTGAGACTTGAGGGAAAGTCTAAGTTTTGATACTTAATATGGAAAGTCTAAGAATAGTCTTGGCAATGGAGAAGTCCAAGTTTGAAGACTTGACAAGGAAAAGTCCAAAAATGGTCTTGACATGAAAAGTCTAAGTTTGAAGTCTTGGCAAGGAAAGTCCAAGTTTGAAGTCTTGGTAAGGAAAATCTAAGTTTGAAGTCTTGGCCACATAAGTCCAAATGTGTAGTTTTGGCAGTGAAAATTCAAGCATCGAGGCTTGGTAATCGGAAAGTCTAAGGGTGAGTTTTTTGGCAGTATAAAGTCTAAGCGTGTAGTCTTGGCGGCATAAGTCTAAATGAACCTTGGCAAAGGAGATCCGGTTAGCATGACATAGCTGATGAAAACACTTGAAGACTAATGCGAAGGTAAAGGAGACATGGAGGACTCGGATGGACCATGAGGGCGTGAGGTTGATGGAGGTGGCTAGAAGGCTTAGGTCTAGGCTAAGGGTGGTCGATCAAGTATGAGGGGATCATACTTGGGTTAAACTTTATGTTTGAGATTTTTCAGTCGTCTGGGGTTATGGACCAGTTGACTAGTCAAGTGCACAACACTTGGGAGCCTAGTTTTACTCGAGCAACCGATTGGGAATATGACCAGTCGACTAGTCATGTAGTCGATTAAAACTCGACTGTTATATATGGCTATGACAGTCGACTACGTGGGTTTTAGCGATCGGCTACTAGCGATTCGCTAGAGTTGAGCAATGTCATAGGTGTTGGTGCGGTCACGACTTGATGTGTTTTGATGTTTCGACAAAAACATATGACAATATAATTGTCATGGAAAGTCCAAGTTGGACACTTGGCAGTTGGGAAAGTCCAAGTCCTGAGTACTTGGCAAATGGAAAGTGCAACATGTGTTGGCAAGGAAAGTCCAAGCATGGGTCTTGGCAAATGGAAAGTCCAACATGAGTTGGCAAGGAAAGTCCAAGCATGGTCTTGGCATGGAAAGTCTAACATGGGTTAGCATTTGAAGTCCAAGGGGTTTAATATTGGCGGCGTAAAGTCCAAGCGGAGTCTTGGCGGCGTAAGTCCAATGTGCCTTGGCGGTGTAGACACCGTTAGCATGACATAGCCGACGGAAGCACCTGAAGGCTAGCGCGATGGATGAACAAGTCATGGATGACTTGGAGGATCCGAGGCGTGAGGTGATGGAGGTGACTAGAAGGCTTAGGTCTAGGCTAAGGGTGGTCTAGCAAGTATGGGGGAACGATATTTGAGTTAAAACCTCATGTTTGAGGTGTGCCCGGTCGGCCCGGTGCCATGTGGCGGCGAGCGACCCAGTCAACTAAGTTATTGCGGGTTATAGCCTAGCGATCGGCCATAGGTTGGCGATCAGCGATGGCTCGAGCGGTCGAGATCGTCGATCGATTGGTGGTGCTCGAGAATTCGACCACGAGAATGGAGTCGAGACTCGATCGTCGAGTGAGGACTCCATCGATCGATGGTCACTGTCGGTCGATGGTAGTTCCGTTGGACTTATCCAACGTGGAACTAGCCGTTGTCTCACGACAACAGTGGCATCAGTCGACTGATGGTCTTGATCAGTCGACTGATAGACTTTTTCCAGCACAGGTTGAAGCTATATATGGAGCTCGTGATGGAGGAAAAAGCAACCAGTTCTTGAGGGCTATTGGGGCGATTTGTTGGTGCAAATCAGGTCTCCAAGTGCAAGCAAGCAACCAAGCATTCAAGCAATCAAAACAAGTGTTGTAAAGTCTTTTCTTTACTTGTATTTCATATTTACATTGTATATTGCTTGTATTTCGTTCTTATTGTTGTAAGATCTATTGTAAGGGTTTCTCACCTCGACTTGTGTCGAGAAGGAGTGTTTATCATTAGTGAGTGCGTGTGCATCACTAGGGCTCTTTAGAGCTCGATCCGTGGAGTAGGAACCGTGCGGTTCCGAACCACGTTATATCATTGTGTTAGCTTGTTGTCTATTTCGTTATCGCTTTTATTATTTCTATTTCCGCACTAACGAAATTGTAGACACGAACGCGAAAGAATTTCATCTACGCTATTCACCCCCCCCCTCTAGCCATTCCAACGATTCCTAACAAGTGGTATCGAGCCGGGCTCTTCTACGGATTAACAACCGAGCTAAGGTGAAAGGCTAGAGGGTGAAGATGGAATTCCAAGACAAGCTTGGATGGGAAATCAACACTCCACCTCCATATGATCCAGAAGATTTTCCGGCATGGAGAGCAAGAATGGAAACATTCTTGATGATGAACATAGAGGATTGGTTCATCCTCATTGAAGGTCTTGAACCCCCTAGGGATAAGAAGGGGAATGTCCTAAAATTGAAAAAGTGGACCCAAGAGCAACGCCAAAAGCTCAAGATCGAAGTTAAGGTAACGAAACTTTTGGAAGATTTAATCCCTAATGATGTTTTGTGCAAGTTAGGGGATTACATGTATGCCAAGGAGCTATGGAGAAAATTGGCAAGATACCATGAGGAGAGTTCATCCTCAAGTGAAAGTGAGGAATCGGAAGTTGAGATGGAGTCAACTTCCGAATTGGAGAAAGAAGTAGAGGAGGTGGAAGAAGCATCTACTTCTAGGATTGAGGAGGAGAGACCATCCTCTACACCGGAGCAACCTCAAGAAGAGCTCTCAACATCCGATCAAGATGAGGAAGCTCAAAATTCAACTCCGGCACCTACCACCACCCTAGGTAACTCAAACACTTTATTTTCAAACAAAAATCATATTATGTGCTTTGAGTGTAGAGAGTATGGGCATTACAAGAGCAAATGTCCAAAGAGGATCAAGAAAACTCCTCCGGCGCCTAAAAGTCAACAAAAGTCAACGGACACCGGTTCTCCAAGACAAAAGAGCAAGGAGCATGTCATTTGCTTCAAATGCCAACTACCGGTCATTAAAAGTCAATGCCCAAAGAAGAAGAAGAAGGGGCAAAGGGGAGCATCACAAGTAGGGGGAGCCACTAAGGCAAACCCTAAGGTATATTTAAATAATGCTCCGTCTAATTTAAAGCATGCTAGAACTAATTTTAGCAATCATGGTATGTATCATAAAGAGCATGCTAGAAATAACAAACATATGTGTTTAGGAGCTAAGAATGTTCACCTTAAGAATAATGAGAAATTTGGGACTAATGTCCTTAGAAAAACAATACCTAAGAAATCTATTAAGAAAATCCAAGAACATCTAGGTTTTAATCCAAAATGGACTAGGCATTTGACAAGAAAGTCAATTGCCCAAGAGTTAAATAAAAATTCTAAAATTGGGCAATTAGAATTAGAGAACCAAGCCTTGAGGTCAAGGCTTGAGAAATTGGAAAAGACCCTAAACAAAATACAAAATCAATCTCAAGGGTCAAATTGTCAAACTCTTAGGTCAAGAAGTCAAAATCAACTTCTAGGACCTAAGAGTCAAAAGTCAACCAAGGGCAAGAATGGTTTGGGTCACAAACTTAAGTCCAAGGTGACTTACCATAGTGTTCCGTTTGACTATGGGACACTAACTAGGTCTACGAAGACCAAGGTCAATGGGGAAGTCATTCCTAGAGTTGATCAAGGTTTGTGCCTATTGGCCATGGTTTCGAAGAAACCTAGGATGGCCACTAAGAAGGTTGCAAGGGGAGTTACCCCTAGAGTCAACCTAGGTAAGACCCAAATGACCAAGGCTAATAAGCCTAGGAGGGTCATTAGGAAGGTATCTAGGGAGGTTATCCCTAAGGAATATCTAATTAACCCTAGGAGCTCAAATCGATTTTGGGTTCCTAAGAGCGTGATTGATTCACGCTAAGATGGGTTTAGGTGTGCCAACCTTGATTGGATGGGTAGTTAACTCAACCAATAAAGGTGGCACTTTAAGGTTACTTTCAAGGTTATGGTTACTTTGGAAATATCCTTGAGTCTTAATCTCAAAGAATTTTAGGTTGTGTCAATATATATCTTGAAAACATGAAAATCAATAAAATTGACACGATCTAGATTTAGAGGTCATAGTGTGTACCTTTGATTATTGACACACTTGGGAAGGTCATGTATCAAGAAATGTGTGGTTAAGATGTAAAGGTAATATCTAGAGTGATACTCAAGTGCCACACAACTTGATGTCTTGTATTCACCATGCTTCATATGTTTTACCATATGTTTGCATGGAAGGAATGTCTAGGATAGATTACATCTCACAAAACAAGTCTTTTACCTTGATTGTGTATTTCAACACTTAGAAAGGGTGAGATGTTAGGTTTTGGAAATCATTGAATGTTAATGTTTGCAAAAATGAGATAAAACATTAAAATACATTAACAAATACATAAATAAAAGTATAACATCAATACATTCGAAATACAAGATCTAACGTGATAAAATGGAATAATTAAGATGATAAAATCGAGATTTTCTGATTTTCGAAATCGAAATCGACATCTCGATCGATCGATTATCGATCGATCGATAACATCAGAGTCGCGATACGATACGACCATCGATCGAGTGCTAGCTCCATGACTCGATGATCGAACATCGATCGTGATGAGGTCCATCGGATCGATCGATGATATCGTTCACCGAGGCTAGAAGGCCATCGAGTGCTCGATGAGCGGTCGAGTGATGTGCACATCGGTTGGTGATGGGCAACATCGATCGATGCTACTCTTAGCACGCGTTACGAAGGTTCGATCGATTGTCGAGCGGATCAATCACGGCTCGGTGAAACCGGTAATAAGCACGCCATCGATGCTCCACATGCTCCCGATCGATCGGAGATGTTTTTAAAACGCGAACCGCTAGGGTTCGACGTTTCACGCGACGAAAGTTTTCTTCCTCCTTCGGTCTCCGATCGCCGTCTCCCTCTCCGACCAGTTCTTCCGGCGTGCCAACCTTCCAAAGTCCTAGGTTTGATAAGCATGTCTCTCCTCTTCCATTTTTGACCTATCTTGGAGCCCTAGTTCACGCGATTTAGGGTTTATTGCTCTTGTTCTGTTTAAGGTTCCGGCGGCTGAAGCTTTCCGGCGACTTTTCCGGCGATCCTCAGTAACTTTTGAGTCTTCCCTCCGGCACACACATGGCGCCTAAGTAACGATTTTTCTTTCCGAGCCCTAATTTTCATTTCCATTACAATGTAGGTTTATCTAATCGCGTATTGTTGCCATTGCATTGCATATCATCACATTACATTCATAATAGGAGAGCCCGTAGGAATGATCCATCCGAGAGTGAATCTCGGTTGTACCAACCTATGTTGGTTAGGTACATCGATAGGAATTTTTTCAATAGGCATTGTAGTGACGTCATGGAACTAATTGCATACTACAATTTGATGAAAATCGTCTTGTGCACGCATCCAATCAATGATGACCTTATTAAGGAATTCTATCAAAACCTTAAAAAGGTGGATGACGGCCCTACATACACTACTCGCGTTGCAAAACGCGAGTTAGAGTTCACTCCTGCGATACTGCAGGAGTTTCTCGAGTGTAGGCCTTCAGACGACACCTTTATCTTTTACCCTACCATGGACTTTCCTCTACCTGAGCCTTTTGCCCATATCTCTATGGAGTCCATGCATGAGCATATTTTTGGTTATCCTCGTCCACTGGCCCAGAATCTATTTCCTATCACCGAGTTATCTGCACCTGACAATGTCCTCTACAAGGTCATTGTTGGGTGTTTTCTGCCCATTGTCACTCGGGGTCTGGCCAAGATTCGGCCTCCCCATCTCTTTCTTCTATATGCCATGCGTCATCAGTTAGACATAAACTTTGCATTGAACATTTTCCACTGCATTGTGCACTTCACTTCCCCTGTACAAGGGAAAGTGCATATGCCATTTGGACATATCATCACAGCATGACTCGACTCCGTAGGCATCAACATCCATAGGGGCTCTCTGCGACAGCTATCGGAAGTGTCTGGTATATCGATTCGTAACTTCTCCTAGCGGCTTCTGGATGGGCGCCGAGATGAGTTGGCGCCTCGACCACCACCGGGGCACACAGCCTCCTCGCCACCCAGAGGCGACAGAGGACCACGAGGATCTGAGACCACCGATGAGGATGACCAGATCTTGCCAGACACATGGCGGCATCCATCGATTCGTCGTGGCCTGAGTCCAGATTTCAGGATTATCAATGATCGGTGGACTCTAGGGTCATCGGAGATCTTGGCGAGGCGGCATCCTTCAAGGCGCGTGGCTCGATAGGATGGAGGAGTCGACGCATAGAGCGGATCACTCGATATGCTAGAGATGATGCGGGCTGGACTCGAGTCGTGACCTCCTCCGCCGCCACCTCCTACGGACGATTAGAGGATATTTTTTTTGGTTGTCATTTTTGTAGTGAGATTGTGCATAGCCAATCTCCATTTTGAATGTAAAAGACAAATTTTAAGTTAAATGAAATCTTTGTTTCTGAAAAATCTTGTGTGTATGAATGAATATCTATATAATTGTATTGCTATCATATACCATGTCATGACATTGTTTAGGGTTACTTTAAATGTCATGTGTTCTTAGATTTCATATTATGCCATGACATCATGATTATGAGCATGTGTTTATCTATATCATCTCTAATGTCATAATCACTCGTGCATTTAAGATATTTTGATTAAAATTGATTTAAGGACTATGACATGACTTGGATCCCATTTATAAGGGAATCAAGTAGAGTTGCCTTAGGAAAATGCATGAAACCCTAGATTAGGGAGAACAAAACCCACATCTCACTTCTAATTGACATGTATGTGTATGTATACACCCTAAATACATGTGAGATGCTAGGATAATAGGTTAGGTTCAAGGTGCATCGGTAGTGCATCTAGATGAACTTAAACTTATTTTAATTATCACCAAGAATCATAAGGAAAGCTAATATACAAGCTATGTATATTTAGCCAATAAATTATGGTCCAAGATAAGGTTTTGAAAACATTTTAAAATCATTTTGAAAAACCTTGGTGAAGTCTATCTTTTGATAGCAATCACCATTGATGAAGTTGATACAAAGTAGGGCCAAAACATTGAAAATTTCAATGTGTTTGAACTTTGTACCAATGTCACTATTTAATGGGTAAAATAATTTTCAAACATTTTTCACCCATTGTATTAGTCATAAGTATTATACGTATCTAATTTCGTGATTTTTCGTTATACGTATAATTAGTTATGATTTTTCAAAACTCATTTCTGATTTCTGAAAATCAGGTTTTCAATTATCGATCAGCTTCTACAAAGGCGATCGATGGCGCGTTGGACTCGATCGCAACACTTTATCACTCATTTATTAGTTCGATCGATCACATCACATCGTAGTCAGTCGGTGATAGCTCGATTTGGGGTAACCAAAAGTTGTTTAACCCGATTTTAGCTTATTATGATCCCTAACCACTCCTAACCCTAGGATATGCTTTGGGAAGCATTATAAAGGGTGAAAATCTATTGGATATGGATTAGGAGAGTTGTTTAGGGTTTGTATCAATTCTAAGGTGTGGAAAGTTCAATGTTGAATTTCTAACCTTAGTTTTGACGGTTTAAAGTTCCTATTGGCTTAGGGACTTCCCAAGGACATTGTTGGTGCAATGGTCAAGGGGGAGATATCCATCTTGGGATGATGGATGTGTTTTTCTCCTTGAAGGGGAGAATGTTATCAATTTGGGAAATTGATGGATTTTTAGAAACCCAATTTGGAAATTGGGAGAGTGAATAGGATTGCCTCTCTTGAGTGATATGGGACTTATCACTAGGAAGATGGTAGGCATCCTAGGTATTTTTGAACCAAGGGGGAGATTGTAAGATCTCATTGGGACATGAGACATTGACCTCCTTGGAGGAAAAACCTTTTTGATGTTAGTCAAAAAGGGGGAGAATGTTTGGGGGAGAACATTTGGGATAATTGGTAAAGGATTTGGGTTAGTATTCTAACTCAATTATTTGATTGGTTTTTATCACACATCAAAAAGGGGGAGATTGTTGGTGCAATCGGCCCAGGTCACGATTGACCAGGACTCGAGTTTGGCTCGAGTGATGTTTTGATGTGTTTTGATGTTTCGACAAAAACATATGACAATATAATTGTCATGGAAAGTCCAAGTTGGACACTTGGCAGTTGGGAAAGTCCAAGTCCTGAGTACTTGGCAAATGGAAAGTCCAACATGTGTTGGCAAGGAAAGTCCAAGCATGGGTCTTGGCAAATGGAAAGTCCAACATGAGTTGACAAGGAAAGTCCAAGCATGGTCTTGGCATGGAAAGTCTAACATGGGTTAGCATTTGAAGTCCAAGGGGTTTAATATTGGCGGCGTAAAGTCCAAGCGGAGTCTTGGCGGCGTAAGTCCAATGTGCCTTGGCGGTGTAGACACCGTTAGTGACATAGCCGACGGAAGCACCTGAAGGCTAGCGCGATGGATGAACAAGTCATGGATGACTTGGAGGGATCCGAGAGGCGTGAGGCTGATGGAGGTGACTAGAAGGCTTAGGTCTAGGCTAAGGGTGGTCTAGCAAGTATGGGGGAACGATATTTGAGTTAAAACCTCATGTTTGAGGTGTGTCAGTCGACTGGTGCCATGTGGCAGTCGACTGGACCGAGTCAACTAGGGTTTGACTGCGGGTTATGGCCTAGCAATGATCGCCATAGGTTGAATGATCGATGAGCTCGAGCAATGATCGATCGTCTGATCAATCGACTGGTGCTCGAGAATTCGGCCACAGAATGGAGTCGAGACTCGACTGGTCGAGTGAGGACTCCATCAATCGACTGATGGTCACAATCAGTCGACTGATGGTAGTTCCGTTGGACTTATCCAACATGGAACTAGCCGTTGTCTCACGACAACAGTGGCATCAGTCGACTGATGGTCTCGATCAGTCGACTGATAGACTTTTTCCAGCACAGGTTGAAGCTATATATGGAGCTCGTGATGGAGGAAAAAGCAACCGGTTCTTGAGGGCTATTGGGGCGATTTGTTGGTGCAAATCAGGTCTCCAAGTGCAAGCAAGCAACCAAGCATTCAAGCAATCAAAACAAGTGTTGTAAAGTCTTTTCTTTACTTGTATTTCATATTTACATTGTATATTGCTTGTATTTCGTTCTTACTGTTGTAAGATCTATTGTAAGGGGTTTCTCCGCCTCCGACTTGTGTCGAGAAGGAGTGTTTATCATTAGTGAGTGCGTGTGCATCACTAGGGCTCTTTAGAGCTCGATCCGTGGAGTAGGAACCGTGCGGTTCCGAACCACGTTATATCATTGTGTTAGCTTGTTGTCTATTTCGTTATCGCTTTTATTATTTCTATTTCCGCTGCGCACTAACGAAATTGTAGACACAAACGCGAGCGAATTTCATCTACGCTATTCACCCCCCCTCTAGCTATTCCAACGATTCCTAACAATAGGTGGCCAGAGCACAAAATATCTAGTAGTCGACTACTGGCTTGACAGTCGACTATTGGTAAGGGCAGTCGACTGCAAGGGTATCCGTTGCATAGAATCTAATGTGGATTAGTCCGTTGTGAGACAATGAATAAGCGAGTAGTCGACTGGTGCCTTTTGACAGTGTACTACTAGGCAGGAATCCAACCTAATACAGGTTATAAAAGGAATTCGAGTTGGAGGATTTCGCAACAGTTTTGGAGATTTTGAAGAGGAAATGCTGTTGCATTCTAAACCTTCAAGGGCATCTCAAAACAACCAAAAGCATTCAAGTGATTAAGCAATCTTGTAAAGTGTTCTTTGTATTTCATTCTTTCTTTACACTTGTATTTGCTTATCTTGTATTATAAAGCTTTTGTACGAGGTTTCACTACTTCCAACGTGTTGTCGAGAAGGGGACGAGGTTGAGTGGAGTAAACATTAAATCCCAATCGTCGAGTAGGAACTTTAGTTCGAACCACATAAATTCTTTGTTTTGTGCTTGCGTGTGTGTTTGTCTTGTGTTTGTGTTTATTTGTATTTGTATTCCGCTGTGCACACTAACATTATTGTAGAGACGAACACAATCAAACGATGCAATTGAAAAATTGCTATTCACCCCCTCTAGCGCACAAATCGATCCCTACAATTAGTATCAGAGCGAGGACACTCTTCAAGGACTAACCACTAAGACAACACAAGTGCTAGAGGAGAAGAGAAGATGGAGTTGCTCAAAGATGGATTGAGCTATGACATCACCATTCCACTCGTCTTCGACCGTGAGGATTTTGGGTATTGGAAAGGTAGAATGATGAATTTTCTTATGTGTAACATAGATGATTTGTTTATCCTTGTAGACGGATTCGAATGACCAAGAGGTCCGAAGGGTGGATTTCTCAAGAAGAAAAGATGGAGTGAGGAGCAACTTCGAAAATCCGAAATCAATAATAAGGTAGACAAAATGTTAGTTAAATTAATATCTAACGATATTTTGCCCAAGATAGGTGTTTATAAGGATGCAAGGGATTTATGAAACAACGTGGTCAAGTTCCATGAAGATTCCTTACCGACCCAGGAAGATGAGGACAAGTCCAAAGAAGAGGAATGCTCACCCTCTCAAGAGAGTGAAGATTCAGAAGTTGATAGGTGTTCAACATCCGAAGAAGAAATTGAGAAAGCTTCCACCTCTAGGATTGAGGGGGAGTATACGTCCTCCACATCGGAGCTAGAGCAAGAGGAGGAGACATCTACATCTGGAAGAGATGAAGAACAAGCTCATGGCTCCTCCATCCCTATAGGTAACTCAAGCATAATTCATAAAGATAAAGATCACATTATTTGCTTTGAATGTAGGGAGAAAGGACACTACAAAGAGTAAGTGTCTTAGATTAATTAAGAAGAAGGCTCAAGAGGCACAAAAGGCCAAAGAAAAATCAAAGGAAGTCAGAGCCCCGATAAGGAAGAGTAAGGAGCACATAGTGTACTTCAAATGTAATAAAAAGGGTCATCACCAAAGCCAATGTCCAAGAGGGAGTCATCCTAGGAAGGACAAGGGAGAGAGCTCAAATGTAGGGGGAGCTCTTGAGGCTTAGGTATATTTTAATAATGTATCATCAAATTTTAATATCAAGAAACATGCTAACAAGGTATCACATGTTAATAATTTTCTTGCTATTCATCATGATAAAAAACATGATAGAAATAAATATTATTGTTTAGGCGCCAAACATGTTAATTTGCCAAAGGACAATTCAAAAATCATACCACCTAAGGATAGGAGGGTAGAGAACCTAGGCAATAACACTAAGAAATCTAGACATATGTCTAGGAAGAAGAATGCCCCAAAAGTGAATGAAAATTCAAAAATTAGGAGATTGGGAAAAAAAATCAAGTTTTGAGGTTAAAACTTGAGAAAATAGAAAAACCCCTTAGGAAGATGGAAAATTCAATTAAAGGGTCAAATGGGCAAACCTTAGGAGTTAGGAGGCAAGGTGCATCTAAGGATAGGAATGGTTTGGGTCATAAACCTAAGTCCAAGGAAGTAATGCCAACCTACCGTAATATTCCATTTGACTATGGAATTAAATCTAGGTCTAGAAAAACCAATGTCACAAGGGAGGTCATCCCTAGAGTTGACCATGGTAGGTGTCTAGTGGCTAAGGTTTCAAAGAAACCTAGAAAAACCACTAACAAGGTTACAAGGGAAGTTATCCCTAGGATTAATCTTGAAAAAATCACAATGACCAAGGCTTCAAAGCCTAGAAGGGTCATTAGGAAGGTATTTAGGGAGGTCATCCCTAGTGAATACCTTGTTAATCCAAGGATCTCAAATATGTTTTGGGTTTCTAAGAGTGTGATTCCTTCACACTAGATGGTTTAGGGTGTGTCAACACTAAATGGATGGGTAGTTAGCCTAACCATGGTAGAGTTGACACTTTAGGGCATTTTTAAGGTAATGTGATACCTTAGAAATGAGTTTAGATTATTATTCTAAAAGATTTTAGTATATGCCAATAGAAACTATAAAGTTTGAAAAATTGATCATAATTGGCACAAATAGATTAGATGGTCATAGTGTGTCATTTTAGATTTTTGGCACACTTGAGGGAAAGTGAGTATTATAGCAAATTGGTATAAATTCAAGATAATACAAATTTGGTTCAAGACTTAGGTATAGATACCTTTGTATTTTATATACTTGTCATGCTTTGCTTGTCATATGTCACGTCATGCCATCATGCTCAAATTATTATTTTTAAATGTCATGATAATACTTAATTTAATTATATCATGCTTATACTTAGGATTATTTTTATGCCATGACATAATGCATCATTGATACATGATTTAATTAATGCACATCTATTATGTCATGATCATATTCATGCATATATGTCAATTAATTTGAAATTAAGGATAATGACATTGATTTGAAGTCTCAAGATAAGAGAATCAAATCAGACATGTCTAGATATATACATGAAACCTTAGATTTAGGGAAGAACAAAACCCACATTTCACAAAAACTATAAGGATGACTTGTGTATATTGTCATACACTTAGACACATGTGAGATGTTAGAAAATGAGTTAAGTTCAAGGTGCATAGATATTGCATATAGATGAACTCAAACTTATAATATAATATGAAGGAATCATGAGGAAAGCTAATGTATAAGTCATGTACATCTAGCCCATAAACCATGGTTCAAAATAAGGTTTGACAATCATATTAAAATCATTTTAGAAAACCTTGGTGAAGTCTATCTTTTTCTAGCAATCACCATTGGTCATATTGACACAAAGTTAGGCAAAATATTGAAAGGTTTCAATGATTTCGAAATTTATATCAATCTTTCAAAATAATGGGTATTTTACTTTAAAATTATTTTTCACCCATACTATTTGACATGTATATTATACATATAAAATTTTAGGATTAAAAAAAAACATATAATAACTTATGAATTTTTAAAACTCATATCTGAAATTTGATTTATGCAATTTGCAGAAACCAATGGACTGCTGCTTGGAGCAGTCGACTGGTGGTGGTGCAATCGATTGTTTTCTATTTCAGTTGACTGTCATGTCTGATATTGGCCGAATAAGGTTTGTTTGGCTAGTTATTATCACCCTAGGTAATCTAACGTCTCATAACCCTAGAATATGCATTAGAAAGCATTGGAAAGGTGAAATACTCATTGAAAATGATTAGGAGCGTGAGTTAGGGTGGAGTATCGAATTGTAAGAGTTGTGAAAGTTTAATGTAGAACTTTTACCATTAATTTCAATTGTGTAGATTTCCTATAGACTTAGGAACTCTCCAAGGACCTTGTTGGTGCAATAGTTAAAGGGGAGTAAGTCTTTAGAGGGAGGTCATCCATCTTGGTATGATGGATAAACTTTGATTACAAAGGGAGAGAAGTGAGGGTTAGGTAAACCTTCATTGTGGATTGCCTCTCATTTAGTGATAAGGGTTGTATCACTAAGAAGAGTGAAGACATCCTAGATGATTTTGGATCAAGGGGGAGAATGTAGGATCTCATTGAGAGATGAAACATTGAAAATCTTGGTAAACTTTTTGATGTATGCCAAAGGGGGAGAAGTGAAGGTTTAAGTTAGAAAAATCTTCATTATAATTTGGCATAAGAAAAGATATAGTTGGGCTTATTGGTTAGTCTAACTTAAAGGTACTGTCAAACATCAAAAAGGAAGAGATTATTGGTGCAATAGGCCCCGAATCAATGTTGACCATACTCGAGTGGGACTTGAGTAGTATTTGATATTTGTAAATATGGTTGAATATGGTTTGACTATATGTTGACCATATGACTGGTGGATGATTGGATATCCAAAGTCATATAAGAGAGATTATTTGAGAGAGATTGTCGGAGCAATCAAACCTCAGGTCAAGGTTGATCAGACTCGAGGGAAGCCCAAGTTTGGATACTTGGCATGGAAAGTCCAAGAATAGTCTTGGCAATGGAGAAGTCTAAGTTTGAAGACTTGGCAAGGGAAAGTCCAAGAATCGTCTTGGCATGAAAAGTTCAAGTTTGAAGTCTTGGCATGGAAAGTCCAAGTTTGAAGTCTTGACCACGTAAGTCCAAGTGTATAGTCTTGGCCGTGAAAAGTGCAGCATTGAGGCTTGACAATTGGAAAGTCCAAGGGTGAGATTTTTGGCAGCGTAAAGTCCAAGCATATAGTCTTGGCGGCATAAGTCCAAATGAACCTTGACAAAGGAGACTCAGTTAGCATAACATAGCCGATGGAAGCACCTGAAGGTTAATGCGAAGGGTGAATGAGTCGTGGAGGACTCGGATAAACTCTGAGGGTGTGAGGCTGATGGAGGTGGCTAGAAGGCTTATGTTTAGGCTAAGGATGGTCGATCAAGTATAAGGGGATCATACTTGGGTTAAATCTTATGTTTGAGGTTTTTACCAGTTGAGTGGGGTTATGAACAAGTCGACTGACCAAGTGCACGACACTTAGGAGCCTAGTTTGACTCGAGCAGACGACTGGAATTGTGACCAGTCGATTGGTCATGTACTCGACTGCTATCTGTGGCTCTGGTAGTCGACTGGCCACTAGCAATCGACTGTTCATTGGTGGCCAGAACATAGAATATCTGGTAGTCGATTGGTTAGTCAACTACTGGCTTGGCAGTCGACTATTGGTAAGGGCAATCGATTGTCAAGGTATCTGTTGGGCAGAATCTAATGTGGATTAGTTCGTTGTGAGACAACGGATAGACGAGTAGTCGATTGATGCCTTTTTGATCGATTGAACCCAATGTAGGTTATAAAAGGAACCCAAGTTATAGGATTTCACAACGATTTTCTTGGATATTTTAAAGGGGAAGTGCTATTGCATTCCAGACCTTTAAGGGCATCTCAAAGTAACCAAAATCATTCAAGTGATCAAGCAACCTTATAAAGTGTTTTGTATATTTCATTCTTTCTTTACACTTGTATTTGCTTGTCTTGTATTGTAAAACTTTTGTACGAGATTTCTCCACCTCCGACGTGTTATTGAGAAGAAGACGAAATTTAGTGGAGTAGACACTAAAGCTTGACTGTGGAGTATGAACATGAGTTCCGAACCATGTAAATTATTTGTCGTGTATGTTTGTTTCGTGTTTGTGTTTATTTGTATTTGTATTTCGCTGTGCACACTAAAATTGTTGTAGAGACGAACACAATCGAAAAATTGTTATTCATCTATCTCTAGCACACAAATCGATCCCTACAAAACTATGTTAACTGGTGATACTGCTGCTACCTTTTCCCGCTAGTGAAATGAAAGAACTGTGCGTAAGGCACTGTCTGAACCAAAGAGTTGGTTCGGCAGAGTGGGTCTGGGAAAACTGGTCGGTAAAGTAGGTCTAGGTAAAAATGGCTCGGTGAGGTGGTTCATGGAAATTAGCTCGGTGAGGTGGTTCATGGAAATTGGCTCGGTACGGAGAGTATAGGAATCGGCTCGGCATAGTGGGCCTGGAGATTGGTTCTGTACAGGGGGTATAGGAGTTAGCTCGGGCTATTATAGGAAGTCTGAGGTAGGGAGTCTAAGAGCTATACTAAGCCTAGGCGGTAGGTTTAGGCTAGCTTCACGAAGGGCAAGAAGGTAAAAAGGAAAGGTTGGAATCTTTCCCGAAATGCTTATGAGAGCTAGCTACATAACGGATTAGGACCCCACATAATATTTAGAGGAGTCTCCACTCCTCATTTCTGTAACAGAATCATTCTCTAGGTAAGCAAGGTGGTCACGTGTACGGTGATGGAAGATGTTAGTTATGTGACAACTGCCCAGGAAAGAGGAGGAGGATAAAAGGCAGAGGAGGGGCAAGAAGAAGGGGATCTACAACTTCCAACAAGAGAAAAGGCACGCTCGAAGGGGAGAGCCACCACATCGCCGGAGAAGGAAGGAAGAAGGAGACGAGGAGAAGTAGTGAGCTCCATTCTTTCAACATCTGTATATTGAGCTAATTATAAGAGATTTTTCCCCTTCGCCTTCGGAAGCTTTTTCCGCAAAGGAGAAAATTCATAGTGAAAGTGCTTTGGCACCGTAGCTTGTGAAAGAGCTCACCCCCGTGGAGTAGGAATCCTTATTCCGAACCGTGTTAAATTTTGTCTCTACTCTTTGCTTTGGTTGTTCACGTTTTCCTTTCATATTTTATTACTGTTGCGGCCGGAGAGAACTCCCAAGCTTCTTGCACACACCTTGGCGTTGAAAGGAGGCTAGAAAATCTATCTACGACCGCATCAGTTGGCGCCGCTTGTGGGAAACTACTGAGCAAGACATTGAGATGCAACCAGAGAAGATACACTATCCAACAGTCTCCTCTGCGGAGGAGAACCCCATTACATTGCTACCATCGCAGCTGAGGGCCATGGTGGACACAGCCGTGGCTAAAGCCCTAGCCAAAGAGAGGAGAAGGACTGGATACCTCCATCCTCATTCTGATGAACCTTCTCCTTGAGGATAGCAACAGGAGATGCCCCCTCCGATTCATACAACTACAAACATCGAGGTGTTACCTGGGGATGGGCTGGGGGGGGGGGGGGAGAATGCATTAGACTACTATACTAGTGACCCAGATCCGGCGAGAAGAGCAGGGCGAGAGCCAGTCAACCAGGGCTCCGGAGACTTACGAGCCCAGTCCTTTCACCGTTGATATTCTTTCTGAACTGCCACCCTCGTATTTCAGAAATCCCTAGGTGGATAAATATGAGGGCATGACCGATCCTGAAGAACATCTGTCGCAATTCTCAGGAGCTACCTCACTTCATTGCTACTCTAACGCTCTCAAATGCCGGGTCTTCCGTACCACCTTAATTGGCTCAACGCAGAAATGGTTCAACACCCCCCTAGGGTTTATTACTTGTTTTGCTGATTTTCAAGGGGTGTTCTGCCAAGAGTTTGCTAGCTGCAAGACGTACAAGCACGACGCTTCAATCCTGCTACACATTAGGCAGGAGCCCTCAAAATCACTTAGAGGGTATCTTCATCGATTTATTTATATTGTCAGGAATATCCCCTTGGCGAAGTCAGATGTGCTGAGGGTAGCCATCCCGCATGGGCTAAGAGAGGGGCCTTTCCTTAGCTCACTATTAAGAAAGCCCGCAGCTAGCTACGAGGAATTGCTAAGCCGCGCGGAGAAATACATTAATGAAGAGGAAGGACTAAAGGTTCGGTGGGCCGAACAGACATCTGCAGTGGTCTTCATGGAAAGAAGTCGCCCTACAGCCCCCCGAGCTTTTCCTCAAAGAGAATATGTACGACCTTTCATACCAGAAGCTCCTAGGCCCCAATTATTGATTCAGGGAGCTCGCCCCACCCCTCCTTTATAGATCATGGCTGCCGACGCAGTCCCTCCCCCAAGAACCTGGAAAGAGTGGGAGATGGAGTTTTACAATCAACAAGGCCTTCTACAATGACTGATGGGGTATAGGGGAGTGCCTCATAATTCCTCTAACTCTTTTCTTCTGTCAATATCACATAGAGTATGGTTACATTAGTGGCCGATGTTTCAAGTTGCAAGAAGAGCTGGAGCGCATCCGAGCCGCCTACCCGCATCTGCGACCTCAGATAGGAGGACCATCAAGGCGAGGTCAGTGGCCTAACGTGGCTTGCCTGGGGCCCTACAATTAGAGACCTCAGGTTACCTTCCCTCCGGACCAACAAATTCCCATCCAGGAGGGTATTTCACAAGGAGGGCCGTCAGGTGAAGGCCCATCATCTGATCTGAATGACGTCCCCACACGGGGAGTTATTCACGTTATTGCAGGAGGACCTAATGATGGAGACTCCAATAGGGCTCGAAAGTCCTATGCTCGCCTCATGGAAAGCCTAGCTATTGTAACAGAGCAGGTCGTTAAGACCACCCAGATTTCCTTCGGGCGGAAGATTTTGTGAGGCATTTTGTTACCTCATACGGATGCTCTGGTAATCTGTATCTCTCTTGCTAATTATGAGGTAGCTCAGGTCCTAGTTGATTTAGGAAGCTCTGTTAACATCCTCTTCCAAGAGGTCTTTGGACAGATGCAGTTGGGGAATGCACAGTTAGAGGATGTGGCTACTCCTCTATTCGGATTTGCAGAACATATGGTGCACTTCGTAGGGCAGATCTCATTGCCCCTCACTCTGGAAACAAAGGCCAGCAAAAAACCCAATATTGTTCCTTTCCTCATAGTGGATGCTCTGTCCACTTATAATGCAATTTGGGCCGTTCTTTCTTGTCTATTTTCCAAGCGGTGACTTCCCCCTATCATAAGAAGGTGAAGTTTCCGGTTGGGTAGCTGATTGGGGAAGCTAGAGGTGAATAGAAGGCGGCTCGAAGTTACTATGTACAGATGGTCAGGGATGACCAGAAGAAAGGCAGAGCAGATGACCCCAAGGGAAAAGTCGTCATGATCTCTGACGTATATGTGCTTGAAGAGTCTCCTCCCAAAGCGGGAAAAATAGAAGAAGGTTAATCTGTAGAGATAACCCCTGGAAAAGTCACTCAAGTAGCTCAACAGCACGAGATTAAGGAGGAGCTGGTGAGTGAATGAAGATATCTTTGAGGATGTGAATAGATCCTCGCGTTGCTGAACATCATCTCAACATCACTAGAGGAATCCAACCCGTCCAGCAGAAGCGGTGACATTTTGGGCCTGAGAAAAACAAAGTTATAGCTGAAGAAGTAGATAGTTGTTATGGCGAGGTTATGTTAAAAGAAA